>JBBBDQ010002109.1:817500-861333 GCA_037127315.1 Ascarosepion bandense
AAAAGAATGTTCTTTCAGATATTCCAAGGAATTTTTTATCTAAAACAAACAGACTTTCTCCACGGAGGTGTCGCGTGTTGATTGGTTGACCGAGAATAAACAAACGGACGTGCCGCATGCTGATTGGTTTATCGACACCACGCGATATAAACAAAAAAATAGATATTCCAAGAGATTTTTTGTCTAAAACAAACAGACTCTCTCCACGGACGTGCCGCGTGTTGATTGGTTTACCGAAAATAAACAAACGGACGTGCCGCATGCTGATTGGTTTATCGACACCACGTGATGTAAACAAAAAAGTATTAGGACGCCATCGTAAAAATACGTTTCCAATTCTAATTTAAAAATCACTTGTTTCTGATGAAGGACCGAGGGCGGTCTGAAATATAAAACACTATAAAAATAAACAAATACTGTTTAAAAAAGTACGTTTTTAAATTCAAAACTTTTTATTAATATTCTTTCCTATATATATATATATATATATATATATATATTCATATATATATATGAATACCAGGTGCTGTAAACGTAGGGACCAAGAATGGTCCACCGGTCATCTAGGTTTGGAGACAACCCTGCCCCATAAAAAGCAGTTGCTACGGAAACATTAACAGAAGGTTGCTGCCCTAGACACCATTGGGTGTAACGGGTGAAATTATATATATATATATATATATATATATATATATATATATATATATATGTAAGTCATTTCACTCTAAGCAAGGCGATACTGCCACTGATGCGCAGGGGGCTACATAAGAGTAAAGGTTTAAACGGGAGGAGAATGAAGAGAAAGACGAACCAGTTACAGGGAGTGTCAGTGAAAGGGCAAGAGAAGGATGGGAACACAGGTGTGAAGACAGTTGCGAAGGTAGCGAAAAAGACAAAGAACAAGATATACAGGATAATGCAGAATGAAATTGATAAGAGATGGGTATTGACATTGCATTTAAATTTCTGGGAGTTATGTCTACAATTTTTACTATTCGTAAAATGCTTATCTATCTATCTATCTATCTATCTATCTATCAATTTCAGTCGGTACATGTCTATCTATCGATCTCAATCTATCTATCTATGTACCTCTCTGAATTTGTTTACATCTATCTATCTATGTATCTCAATATGTTCATATCTATCTATCTATCTATCTATCTATCTCAGTCGATTCATATCTATCTATACATATATATATATATATATATATATAGAGAGAGAGAGAGAGAGAGAGAGATCTATCGATCTATCTATCTATCTCAGTCGATTCATATATATCTCAGTTCATCTATCTATCTATCTATCTATCTATCTATCTATCTCAGTCGGTACTTATCTATCTATCTGTACCTCTCTCTCTCCATTTGTCTCTATCTATCTATCTATCTATCTATCTATCTATCTATCTATCTATCTATCTATCTATCTCAGTCTGTTCATTATCTATCTATCTATCTATCTATCTATCTATCTATCTATCTATCTATCTCAGTCAGAATCTGTCTATCTATCTATCTATCTATCTATCTATCTATCTATCTATCTATCTATCTGTGTTCGTTGTTCATATCTTTTTCAAGAGAATTGCTATAATCTGTTTTGTTTTTGTTTTGTTTTGTTTTTTGGTATTCGACTATCGAATTCCCTCTGCTCCTATAAATCTAATGACGAATGTACCCTGAATCGTATTTGAGAACAAGACACTCGTCATGACTCACCCCACATATACGTATGTGTGGGTGTTTCGTACACAGTGAGGCATGGTTATTTTTCCTATTCTTTACCGCGTTAATATATCAAATATCAATGCGGACATTGTATTTGAACTCCACATATTTGTCATTAAATCTTCTCCTTTTTAGGTGATAAATATCAAAATCCATTGTAGAAGAAAATCCTATCTTTTTTTAAAGATTTATATCAAATTCCGTTAATTGCAATTTGAAGAGATTTTCAAAGGATTTAAACACTCAAAAAACAGAAAATAAGTTTGAAAACTGTTGAGGAGAAAAAACAATAATCAAAACAATAAATACATTCTTGTCTGAATAATTTGTATGAATTATTTCACCCCAAGCAAGGTTATAATGCCACTAAGACACAAGGGGTTACTGAGAGTGAAAGAGAATAAGACGACTTCAAAAGAATGATCCTGAAACACAGTCGTAAACAAAGGAAGGATGTTGTATTGGGCCATAGACGAACCTATCTACTCCTATTGCTTAAGTAATCACTATCCTTTATGAAAAACTAGCAGTATAGCCTGGCATTGCTCGGCTGTAATGAAAGCTTTAAAACTAATCTATGATCCTGGAGCTCAGACTCTTTAGACGTTGGCACGAAAGACTAAAAAGCAATAGTTGTTTCCAGTTAAAGCGAAACCTTAGACTGAAAAAAAAATGAATGGATGTAAGTCAAATTTTGATTTCCTGGTATCGATATCAAATAAGTTTTTTTCGTCGTAAACTGAATTTTGAAGGCTAAATAAGTCCTCTGAGTAAATGGTATCATGGCTGAGACTAAGAAATACAATTATACCTACTTAGAGCCAAACCCGAAGCAAAAACTAAAATAAAAAAACTGAAAAGATGCAGACATACAGGCAGATAAACAGACACACACACAAACATCTTGCCTTTTATATATATATATTATTGATTTTCTGCACTATTGTAAGAACTGCAACATTGAAACTTCTGAATATCGTTTATTATGTCTTTGTCTATGAGTGTATCAAATTTGATTAAAATCGGACCACTCCTTTTATAAGCCAATCTTTTCGATTATCGATTTTCGATATTTATCGGGGGTACCTAGACACAAAATCTAGCTAAGAACACTGGCAGACGCTTATAGTAAAACTGTGTAAATTTTTAAGAAAATCGGTTCAGCCGTTTCGGAGTCTATTGTTAACGGACACAAGTTTAGATTTTCAGACAGCATTGGGAAGAACGGAGAACATTCTAGTCAAAATGCAGTTATCCAAACAACGAAGATGAGAATACCAGTCCAAATAATTCTTGGTATAGTCTTTTAAAAGCATTTAACGTTGCACACATATCAAGTCTATTCGTAGAGAACATCTCTTTATATTCATTACTGAATCGCAATAACTATGAGACATGAAAATTGTTACATGCTTCTGTCGACAGTGAATTGTTCCCCTTCCTCGCAAAAATATGCTTAGTTTTAATCCTTCGTCTGTTTGCCGCTCAGTCCATCGTTCCAGTTGAATAAGCTGATCCCGTCGAAAATTCAATCCCTAAATTCGTTGATCTGTTAGTTGCGTTCATTTCACGCATTCACGGGCGATCAGCATCGAGCATTAGAAAAGGCTTCCACTTCGCTAGACTTCAGTTTGCATTCGCTCTTCCGCCCTCTCCCTTACCCGCAATAACCCGTTGCATGGAAACCGGCGCACAGCTGTGTCCAGTCTGCACCCATCATGCTCGTTCGACCGTCACATGCGGTCTGCTGCTGCCGACGAGTTGCCATAGCTACGTACCGGCAGTACATACGGTGAAATTCAGCATCATTGCGAAAAGGAGCAATCATATTTGCTTACCAAAAATAAAATAACTAAACATTATGTAGTTATGTTTTCTGAAAATGTTGTCGTGTAAACCATTGAAATCATGAGAGGAATTTCTCAAGCTTGATTGAATAAAATGTCCCGGTGTTCTGTCTGGCAAAATTCAAGTTATAAATCACAAATATAGACGGTTGTAGTTTCCACGTTTCTGTAGGAAAATAAAAACAGTACTCGTGCCCTTTTATTGTTATTATTAATCAATAATTTCCGATAATCAATAATTTCCGATAATGAGTGTAAAAGGTAAAGAAACCAACAGGTATTCTTTAATTCCAGTGGAAAGGTGTGAAATGGAAAGCGTTAGAATTTGTGACATTCAGCCAAGATTATTTTTGATCAGCTGAGTCTATCTGTGTGTGTTGTGGTGTAATGGATATCGGCTCAGAATAAGAAATCCGAGATCCGAGTTCGAATTCCAAACGAATTCATTTAAGTACAAATGCATTTCGGAAACGTATTAATCCGTCTTCTCCTTCCAGCTATGGGTTAAAGAGCAAGACAGATTGGGTTCTATAGTCTTGGCAACCTGGCTATCGCAAAAAGTAATGTCAACCTAGTGTTATATACATACTGCCGCTGGACAAACAACCAGGAAGACGTATATAATTTTATATTTTTATTCTTTGTCAGTGACGCTTGTGTGGAGGGCAGCCGGAGAGAGTCGTGCACACGAAGGGGCCAGCGGGAATCGGAAGCCAGCAGTTCTCTATGTGTTCAACCAAAAATTCTAAACTTTATATAGTCTTATAGCTCCCATGCATTTTTGCTTTTTTCGGGTTGACGTTTTATATGGCCGGGTGCCTTTGTCAATCAAACCCGGCGGTCAATTGCTTTTCAAGCCGGTTATTGCTTTTTTCGTTGCACTTTGACATCAACGGGTATCTATGTCAATTACCCTTGTCCTTTGTTGTCGGATGTACCTGTCAATTACCTGTAATAAGGTAACACTACTGTGAGAGAATCTTCCGCTAGTCGAAAGAGAAAGAGACATGATTGCCCAATCTTGTATCATGCATGGCACTTAACTGACTGACTGACTGACTGACTGACTGACTCTATCTTAATTCTGACTGGGTGAGTCCATTATTATAGATAAGTGGTGAACTTAGCTCACTGAATAACAGCTACTTCAGTGAAAATTCACTGCTTTCCTCTATCACTCTTGTCCTCAATACACCCTGTGAGGGTCTAGTTTTTTAAGCCCTTCTTCTTCAATATTTATCCAAAGAATTTTACCTGTCTTTTTTCTGATTTTGGGATTAAGTGTTCTTTCCGTTGCCATTATTTAATGACTTCCTTATAGCTTATTCGCTCAGTTTTATGGAATTCTCAGTATCCTTCTGTAGAACCAGATTTCTGCTGTTTTTGTTTCTAGTTTTTCTTCATCCGCAGAGAGATTGTTCAGCATTTACTGGCACATAAGTATTTTTTTCTTTGTTTCGAAGTAAATGTTTTCGAATCTCATTTTCCATCCTTTCGGCGCTTCCCGGGCTGAGATCCCAAACTGGTATGAACAAACCCATTTACAGAGACAGGAACTATGAGCAACGATTTTTCTTAGTAAAAATGCAGTTTCCTCATTATTTAGTTGAATGATCATATTTTGCGGTTTTAATTGAGACATTTGATAACAGTTACTTTCGCATATTCCTTGGAAATTGCTTTGTTCTAAGATGTATTTCCATGTATCTGTACTCCTTTCCAGCGGAAATTAAGTGCAAAGGCTTTCTAAAATGTCAAGAAAATGTTTTGCTAGTGAACAAATATACCCCCTATAAGGATAAACATTACTTCGCCATTTTGGATTGAAAAATATTTTCTAATACGTGAGCAACAAAGACAATTTTTCCGTGGAAAATACCTGATTAATGTGTGAATTTAAAAAAAAAAATGTCCCTAGTTCTCATAAAACTACTAGAATAACCGGTTGTATTTAAATGTATTTAAATGCTACATTATCGTAATTTATATTAACAGAAATCTATAATTTGAATCTTTTGAGCTTAACCAATTCTTTCATAGAAATGTTCCGAATTATTATTATTATTATGTTGTTTTTCATCATAATTCGATTTCTGCTATAGTCGCAATACCTACCAAGTCTGCGCGAAGACCTAAGGCAGGTCATGGTGTGTCGTTATGGCTCCATTTCATGTTTTTTCTATCTCCCCTATCATTCCTAGCGTTACATAGACAAAGTTCTTCTTAGTGTGTGGGCTGTACTTAACAAAACAATTTTTTGTATATCTCTTAAGTTCGGGTTTCCAGGAATTTTTTCAATGTGCTGTTTTGTTCCTTTGTTTAACATTTTGAGTTCACCTGCGTTGTGGCGCAGTGGATATCGGCTCAGAACGAGAAATCGGGGAGCCGAGTTCGAATTCTAGTCGAATTCCTTGCATTCACTTACGCGCAAATACCCTTGGGAAATGTATTAATCCATCTCTTCTCTCCAGTTATGGGTTAAATAATAGGACAGATTGGGTTCTATAGCCTTGGTCGGCAACCAGTCTACCGCAGAAAGCAATGGCAACCTACTGCGGGATAATCTTCTGCCCAGCCAGTCATGTCTCTTTCGAGACATGATCGCCCAAGCGTGTATCACGTATGGCACTTAACTGAGTGCACCTACTATCACTATCACACGATTCTTGTTTTCAATTTCCAGGTTTTCCTTAGTTGCTATGTTACAATCAGCTGAACAATCCATGTTAATTAATAGGCAAGTTTTTTTTGCTTCAATTTTTCTGTCTGTGTAGATGGAGTAATCCCATAGAATGGTGACATCTTCTATTTCTGTAACCGGTGCTGGGTGATGTTCATACCAGTGTTTGTTTACAGATTTTCCACAGTGTTTGCACATTGTTCAGTGTGAATATTACCCCACTCTATCGGGGCGATTTTTATATTCATTTGGGGCAAGTACAGAACGGCCTGAGATTAGATGGTCTATTGTTTCTTGGTGTTTATCACAAAATCTGCATTTTGGATCCCTATTATTATGTATAATATTTGCCTGAAGGTTTCTAGTGAAAAGACTTTGGTCTTGCTCAAAAATAAAGCCTTCAGTTACAGACTTTAATCCAGATGCACGTAACCAAAGATTTAGCACGTTCTGGATATTTGCCATGAAGAAGTTTGTATTGCCAGGTTGTTTCATCTGTTCTAGAGCATTATCTTTGGTTTTCTTTTTCATATTTTTGCCGCAATAGTTGGTTCTTGACTTCTGTTTTGCTTTTCTACAGAATCTACTAACTGTAAATCTTGTTTGTATTTACTGTCTTCTTTAATTATTGAATATTTTGTCTTTGTTTTCATGTTGTTTGATTACTTGTATCATCCAGACCTTTGGTGTCTCTATGTATGTTAGTAAGCCAATAGTTGCTGTCTTGAATGACAATTCTAGAAGAATAAGACCTCTTTCACCTTTTTTACGGGGTATGTATAGGCGGTCTACATCAGCCTTTGGATGATGCATATTATGTTTAGAAAGGAGCTTTCTTGTCTTAGAATCCATTTGTTTGATGTTTAGAATCCAGTTCAAGATTTTGAAGCGATATTAGCCCACTGGGATGGCAAGGTTATTAATGGCCATCATTCTGTTGTGAGAATTCAATCCAGTTTTTAATATCAGTTGTAATCTTCTATAATATTCTTTACGCACTATTTTCTTCATTTTTTATGGTGAATTCCTTCACTCTCATTTACACCTAGGTACTTATAAGCTTCTTCTTGCTCTAAGTCTTTTATTGTTACAGCAGGGTCTAAGCTAATTGAAGATGTTTGCTGTAGTGATCCTCGTAAAACTGTAGCTTTAACACATTTATTCAAACTGAATTTCATTCCAATATCTTCACTGAAGCATTTTACAGTTTGCAGAAGACCTTCCAGCTCGTTATCATTCTTAGCATACAAGTCATCAATGTAAAATAGATGGCTTATTTTATTTTGAGCTATTTTATAAACACATTCCGTCATGTTAAGTTGAATGGTTAATGCTATTACTGATATTCAAAATAGTAAGGTAGACAAAGAGTCACCTTGAAATATATCTCTGTTGATGTTTAATTCACCAGACTTATAGGTTCCATTTATATGATTAAAGTAAAGTGTTGTTTTCCATATCGACATTGATTGTTTGATGAAATTGATGATGACGGGTGAAACATTGTACATATTTAAAGTCTTTAAGATCCAGGAACGTGGTACACTATCGAATGCCTTATAATAATCTAGTACTTAGATTTTTCTTTGCATTCCAAGATCATCCTATCAATAAGTAATTGGTCTTTACATCCCTAACAGCCACGTTTTCACCCTTTTTGTTCAAGCGGTAGTATGTCATTTCTTTTCAAGAAGAAATATGTCTATTTTGTTAAACTAGATGTTAATAGTTTGTATGTTGTCGGAAGGCATGTAATTGGTCTGTAGATTTTCGGGTTATTTGCGTCACTATTCTTAAATAGAAGTCATCCATGCAAGAATTTTAGTTGGATCCTTAACCATTTCTTGACGTCATTTGGCTAGTTTTTATGTGTTTTATTTAAATAATATAGCCAAAAGTTAGGAATATTAACTGTTCTTGGAAATTTCTAATTGTGTGCTTTCTTCAGTGCACATTTAACATCCTTTTCTGTGATTGCAGCCCTTGTCTGTTCTGGTTTATTTTTTATTCGTTTTATCACTTGCGCAATCCCGTCTGCTTCTTTGTTATGTTCTTTAGTGGAAGCCCATATTTTTTCCTAGAACTGTATAACTTCTTCCATTTTGTGTGTGCGTGGAAGGGACTGTCACTTCAAAGCTCTTTTTTTTCTTATAGCGTCTTATTCTTTGAGCCTTCAGTTCTATTGTTTGTTTTATTTTTTTTTTTTGTTGATAGGACTTCATTTTCATTTCTAATGTTGTATTTTCTTTCAACTCTTCTGCCTTTTCCCGTTCTTACATTTATTTCTCTTGCCAGTTCATCGAGTACTCATAATTCATTTCTTAGTTGTTAGATTTCTTTTTCTATTTTTCTTTTCCAAGGTGGATCTTCATGTCTGCGAGACTGCCTTGTTTTTAATTTGATGTTCAATTTTTTGTTGCTGCTATTGTTGATGCATATATTGCTTCATTGAGATTTATATGAGTGTCTTCTTCATCCATAATTAATTTGAGTGCTGCATTGTAGAGCTTAATAGTTTTGAGGTTATGCTTTGTTGGTTGCAATTTTGGGAGTTGTTCTAGTTACTTCATTGGAATATTTTGTATCTGACTTACATGGCTCTTGATCTCTTCCTTGGCTTCTTGTATGCTGTTCTTAATTTCCGTAAAATAATTTTGTTCAATGTGTTTTGAACTCGTTTTATTGCCGACTTGTAACTGACTCAGATCACACCTTTCCAGCACTTCTAAACTTACAGCATTATCGTCTCAGTGATTTGTGTGTATCACGGTTTCTTCATTATGACCTTTGCCTTATTTGATGTTACTACTTTTTATTTCTGATTCCGGTTCCTTTTCATATTTAGTTGATTCCTCTATTCTGGTTGCAATTCTTTTTATCTCATTAATTTCAGCCTCTGTCAATCGGTTATTTCCCATGATGTGCCTTCTTACATTGGCTAATTTATTTCGTCAATGTACTTTCTATTTGTCTCTTCAACCTTTTCTCGCCAAATGTCATATGTTTGTCGAGTTTTTTTAAAGGTTTGGGTAAAGCTTCATGAAATGCAGTCATAACAATTTTGCACTCCTCACGAGATCATTTTATTTTTTCTTTCTTCAAATGGACGGCTATGAATCTAGCTGGAGAATTTTCAGGGCCATCATTAGGATTATCCTGGTTGTGGGGACCTGAAGATTGATGGAGTTTGTTCCTATAGCAGATTTTTTTTCTTACCTTAGGTAGGTTCACTCCTGAAAGACGGACTCCCTGTTTATCCACTGAAAGTGCCATACTAGACTTTTTATTTCTATTTGTAATTCGCATATAATTCTTACGAGTGACGCACGGGTCCAAAAGTCCCACCCAAACAAATTATAGGGGATCGTTTGTGACCTCATATCGCAGGCACGATTAACATATTGAGTTGCAGGGTGTTTTTTTTTTTCAGAGTTTTCCTTCTCCTAAATGGATTGCCAAGCGACACTTGACAGAGACGCGATTGGAATTCGAAGAGAAAGAAGATTTTCAAGAGTTTCGGGAAAACACGTCATTCTCGTTGTAATTCTAACCGCATCCTTTATTATTATTATTATTATTATTATTATTTCTTTTGATTTCCGGGTCCCAACCAGTGACCTAAGGTCAGAAATGGTTCATTACATTTTCACTTATCATTTAACAAGAGAATTAAAACCTTGGTTTCAGCTTTTAACCTTAAATCTACCATCCTCCCACGCATTGAATATTGCTGCCATATCTGGTCGGGTGCTTCTGATATCCACCTAAGGGTCCTTGACCAAATCAAACAGAGAGTCTGTAATGTGATCAATCCTGACTTGGCAGCTAGGGTACGGTCGCTTTCTCACCGACGCAATGTGACTTCCCTGTGTCTCTTCTACAAATACTTTCACAGCTTCTGCTCTGATGAACTTAGCTCACTGGTACCCTCTATGTACGAATTTCCTCGAGCCACAAGATTAGCAACTAGGCCCCACCTTTTTACTGTGAAACCCATAAATGGCAAACGCAATTTCTACTTTAGCATCTTTTTTTCTTGCACTTCCTGTCCGTGGAATTCCCTTCCGCATACTTGCTTTCCCGACATATAATCTTCAAGAATTCAAATGTAAACTCTATAGTCACCTCCTGTCTCACTAACTTACATCCTCTCTCTTGCTTTTTTCTCCTTCCACCCCACTCATCAGTATTCTATTCCTTCTCATACCCTCTTCCTGACACCATCTGTAGCTTGTCACTCTTTCTCATAACATTTCTCCTATGTAACCCCCTGCAAAACAGTGGTAGTAAGATGCCTTGCTTGGGGCCACACACGATTATATATATATATATATATATATATATATATATATATATATATATAAAAGGTAAAAGCTATGGAGTACGAAATTTGTCTACACCAGCCTCTCTTGTACAGGCAAAGTATTGATCATGAAGTAGCTTATTTTACAATGTTTTTTTTACATTTGTTCATTGCTTTTGCTTTTGCTTTCCTTTTTTAGGCCATTTGTCGCTGCAGCAGGTCAATTATGTTTTATTTGCCCTTCTTCATCCACTTCAAATTTCCTTTTGAATTTGTTGACTTCCGTTATGGCTGAATAATGTTTCTAATTTCTTTCATATTCTTTGACAGTTTCTCATCCAGTCTTCTTTAACTTCCGGCTATCTTTGTAGGCCGATTATTATGGCTTTATAAGACAGTTCTTGTTGAACTAATCCCCTGTCTTCTTCGGATGTGGGGACATACAGAAGATAAACAATCGCCCTTTGAAGACCGATTATTGTGATTTTGTCAAACATTTCTAGTTGAACTAATTCTCTGCCTCCTTCTAATCTGGGCGCATACAGGCGATCAACATTATCCTTGCGCTGATGCATGCGGTATTAAGTGAGAATCTTTCTCGTTTTGATATCCATTCGCTTAATGTCTGCGCTATGGTCTGATTAAAGATGTTGAAACTATATTGCAGGAAGAGCTTAGGGGTTTCGTATTGATATTTTATTTTGTGAATTCAAGTCGATATTTAAAACCTGACGCACACGTCTGCAGTATTATTTTCTTACTTTGTTATTTCATACTGTACTTCATCTGCTTTGATGACTCTAAGGTATTTTTCGGCTTCTTCTTGTTCCTGTTTCCTAATCTTTCTGACAAATCTATTCAGTGTTTCTCTGTAATTCTTCCTTTCTTGAATGTTACTTTTATCTAATCCTAAATCCATGCCGATATTATCACTGAAGCATTTTACATTAGTGGGGATACTCATCAGTTCATTATCTTCTTTGTCAAAGTTTTGAAATTATCCATGTAGAATAAGTGATTAAACACTTCCTTTTATTTTTGATTTCGTATTCATACCTGTCATGGTAGCATCACCAATTCAACGGATTGAACTCTTCCATCCACTACATATACTTCTCCCCACAAGAGGTGGAGGCAGAGATAGGTAGAGATCGTGAGAGCCAGTAGATAACAAACACTGCTACCGTAACTACCATTGCGAGTCCCAGTTCGTGGATTGAATTATAGTATAACTACCTAACTCGTATTATCGTTCTACTAACAAAGTTCCAAGTGTTGTATCTTACTGTGTCAATAAATATTCGTTATTTCCTATTTTGGTTGTTGTTGTATTATTTCTTGCTGGACTTCTTAACCGGGTCCACGACAATAACTATTATTGTTTTGTTCATGCATAAAAGGGATTAATGACAGACAAAGCAGAAGGAGCAACGGGTAGTCTCCTTGAATGATTCCACGTCGTACATTTAAACAATTGAAAGTGACCGTCTATTTGGTGCGAGTTAGTTATAATATGGTTTTCCAGTTTCATCCTATATTTACGAAAGTTTACAATCACCGAGGAAACTTTGGACATTTCCACAGCGTTAAGGATCCAAGAATGTGACACACTATGGAAATTTCTACTATTTTTCCTGCAATTTTCAAGAATCCTTTTATTTTTTTGTAGTTGATCTTTGCAACTGTATTAACCTCTTCGGCGTCTTTTCTGATCCAGGGAGAGAATGTTGGAGAAAAATGTAAGTACAGTTTGTTAAGACAGACGTGATCAATTTAGATGGTATGAACAGACATGTTATTAGCCTATAACTTGAAGATCAGCACTTTTCTCGTTTTTATTTATTTTTTTTTTTTTGTGGGAGATATTTAATACTTTCAGAGATCCTTTCTGGAATTTAATAGAGGTTAATAATTCATCTTCTTCTATGTGTACTGTCCTTTCAGAACGTAAGCGATCATGGCTCTCCACGTCTCCCTATCCCCGGTGACTGTATGTTTTCTCTTGTTATACTTCGCAATACCCGTTCCGTCATCCATCTAATCAGGTCCTTCAAATATGTTATCCGCTGCCTTCCTCTGTCTCTTTTTCCGTCTATCTGGCCAGTCAGTATCAGGCTTTCTAAGCTCTCCTTCCTCGTTGCATGTCTCAGGAACTTTATCTGTTCATGCTCAGTATTAATTTCCTTTTCGTTGCCATCCTTTCTAACACTTCATCATTGATCCCATGCTCAATCCATGATATGCACAGCATCCTTCTGTAGAACCACATTGAGTTAATAATTAGCATTTGCAAATTTGTGCTTTATGAATTGATGGCAGGAGGCAGAGCCAAATGTTAGGTACCATATTATTTTCTGGGGATTTCCATTTATGGGATTTTGTTAAAGCTTATCTAACATAATTCTTGATTATATTTTTTTCCTTTTTGCGCAAGTTATTTCTTCATTCTTACTTTGATGCAATCTGCATTGTGATCACATCTCTTTGGGTTGCTTTAAATATTCTCCCAGCGAACAAATTCTTTCATTTAATTATTATTGTTGTTTTCTTGTTGTTGTTGTTGTTAGTATTCATGTTAACCGCCTATTTCTGCTAATGAACGCTGATGATCGAATGGCAGTGAATCCCATCAAATCTGAAGCAGCTTCTTCAGTATCTTTGTAGATATCAATAACCTACAGAGGTTTTGTAGGGGCCTCAGTGATGCTTGGTACATCTACAAACACGACCGAAGTCCCCACAATTTAAATATCTGAAGGTTGAAAGTTGAATGTTGAAATGTGGAAAGATAAAATATTTCGTCTGTACATTGAAGTAAAGATTTATTTACCAAATAACAAAATTGTAAGAAGAAAAATATAAGTGGAATTTTGTTAATTGAACACTATAACATTTGTGAGAAAAAAAAGTTCATTGAGAAAATGCATGTAGTTTTGTAGTTAAAATTGTTCAAAGAGAAATATAAGTATTTAAATTATCTACAGAAGTTTAAAGTTCATGGTTGTGTAGTAGCAGAATGAAAGGTCTTATGTTCTTTCCTCTCTTTGGTAGGTTGGCGGTTAAAGTGAGGGAGAAGGTTAGACAAATAAAGAAATTGTACTTAGTGCTTCTTGTTGTCGTTGTTGTTATTGTTGCTCTTTATGGCGGCGTGGAGTGAAAATGAAGATTGAGAAAAAGGTCGAATGAATCTGTGGCACGCCCTTACGTCTGGGTGGCGTTTAGTGAAAAAGAAGAGAAAATTGGAAGAAGAGGTCGACGAGACGTGACCGAGTCAGATTGAAGTTTCTTCTTTACATTATAAGATGCTATCATATACCGCTCTCTTTCTGACTGTCTTTGACCGGTCACGGGATGTCCTTAAGTAATGAATCTTGTCATGTGACGAGCTCCAGCGAGCATTTTCACTTCTAGGTGTGAAAAATAACGTCATATATGAATTTTCTGTTTCTAATCCAATCAGGAACCAGAATTTTACTTTTCACACTGACTTGTGAATTTTTCTTGGTCTGGTATTTCCAAAATGATTTTAGTCGTTAGGATTCGATTTTGTGGGTGTGCAATTTTACTTTGTGTGTTTTATTTAGTTGATGAATAGTATAGGATTTGTATCCTATAATTTATAAAATTGCATTTCCAACTAATTCATTGTCGATTCTACTGTTTTTGGAACACATCCAAGTATACCTAAGATTATCGGAATGATTCTAATTTTGTATTCCATATCATTCTCCAGACAGCTCCTTGTATTTCTCTATCTCTTTGTCGTTTGCTACCGTCTCTTATCAGACAGATTTTCTTTCTAATATTATTACTTTTCCAATTTTCCCGAATTTTTTCAATAAAATCCTTTACAAAGTCCTGAAATGGAAACCTGAGATAAACGATAATTTTCCTTAAAAAATCATCAAGCTCGTTAACAAATGAATAAATGATCAAAGCTCTTCGCGGGAAATGGAATGAGTTTGTTAGAATTATTTTTTGACTTTAATGGAGAGATGATTCATGAGGACTTTTGTTAGTTTGTTATTGACACCCTTTCTTTATTATTATTGTCATCATTATATATCCATTTCTGCTATGGTCACTCTACCGGCAAAGTCCTATGGCAAGTAGTGGTGTGTTGTTAAGGCTGTATTTCATGGTTTGTTTTTCTGACTCCCATAGAATCACTACTGTTACATGGGCAAAATTCTTCTTGGTGCGTGGGCTGTACTTATCAAGACAATTTATTTGTATTGCCCTTAAGCTGGGTTTAATGTGTTGTTGTTTTCCCTTTTTATAATTCGCAGAGCACCTATTATGACTGGTACAATTTTTGTTTTTAATGTCCTCAATTTGCTGGTTTTTATACTCCGATAGTTTTTCAAATTCCTTGGTCGATATGTTAAAGTCCACTGGGCAAACCATATCAATTAGTAAGCAAGTTTTATTTTAGGTTTATGGCAATTAAGTCCGGTCTATTTGCTTCAATTTTCCTGGTGTAAACCCCATAGAACGGTGACGTCTTCTATTTTTGTAATCGGTGTTGGGTGATGCTCATGACATTGTTTGTTAATTTATTTTCAAAGTGTTTGTACATTGTTCAGAGTTCAACTCTATCTTTTCTTTTTGTATTCTTACAAAGCAAATCGGACATTCAGTTTATATTTTATATTTTCAAGTTTTTCGCTTACATTTCTCCTAATCATAGCATGAATTCGTACTTGAAAATTTAGGAGAATATTCTACGCTTATTGTGGCCAGCGATACCGGCACATGACAGTCAAGTGGTTGCAAGAGAAATTGGGTGTGTGGATTTACGGCGTTGCCTCTTCTGCTCGTCTTTTGTAGTTTCACTCAGTAATAGAGGCTGTCTCGAAGAACATTTGCTGCCATGTCGTTCTGTCAGGGGCCTGCGTTGGCAACAGTGGATTCCACAGGAAATGGCAGTTCTTTTTTCAAGAGTTCCTCATTCACTTCTCTAGTGCCCTTTGCTTCATTTTGCGGAAAAAGACAGATTTTAAATAATTGTCTCTATATTCTAAATTATTAATATTTTAGTAAAATTTTATGATATATATATCCCATCAAACGATTATGGTCTGTGACTGACTTATATAGTTTTGAATGTGAAAGAATGTCTGTTTATTCATTTTGCATCAATGATATTTATTTAAATTTTAATGTTTGTTGTACGTTTTTTTCCCTACCGTTTCCTCCCACCTCTGGCTTTAGATTATTTTGCTTGAAAAGTCTCAAATGGCTTTCTCTGCTAGGAGATGCTTCCTGTCGTCTGGATCATCCGGCAAATAACACCATGTGGGTGGAGGGGGTGGCTGCAAAGATGCCTCGTCAATGGTGGCGGGTAAATCATTTAAAAACAGTAAAATGTAATAGGCAGAGTGAGAAAGACGAGAGGGAGAAAAAAGTTTAGGGAGATGAGACAAAATTGTGAAAGAAAGAGTGACAAGAATGAACTTGAAATGCTTTGCAAGATATGAATATCAATTAGATGAACAAATCTAAATAGAAAAATTAATTCGCGCTGAAACTAAAATAAAAATCGAATTGATGAGTTGCGGAAAATGACGGGGAACAAGAGTTAAGAGAAAGCTAAGGACGCATCAGTTATTGCCAAGAGCATCACGTCCAAGACATATAATCATATAGTAAATAAAGAATATATATATTCATCATCCACATACAAGTTTTGCTGTATCACAGCTCATCTTTTGGCTAGACGCATCCACTTGCTTCTGGCCGGGATCGAAATTCGACAGATTTGGTATCAGTCGGAGACGCTACCCATTAAGCCATAGGCGTATCGAATCAGATAAGAAAAATTTTAACGTGTTGTATATAAGCAGTGTATACACACGCCAGTCACCGAAAGAACTCAATTCATTCCTAAAAGTAACGCATAAATCACAGTAGTGGTAACTTTTTAAAAAGTTTCCTTTCTAGAGAGCTCAATCGTAATAAAAGCATAATATATTCGTCATCCACATACAAACCGGTTTCGCTGTATCACAGCTCATCACTGTGACAAGATATTCACTTGTTTCTGGCCCGAATCAAACTCGACCAGTTTAGTGTCAGTTGGAATCGCTATATTTAGTCTATCGAGGCTGCAGATAATTTTCTAAACATATACTGTTAAATATAACTGACAATGAATGTCTACTAGTGTGAACCGGGCGATAGTTTAGTTTATCTACTCCAATTGAGAAAAAAAAAAAAGAAAAGAATGAAATGATTGGAAAAGAGAAAGCCGGAAACCACATCCTAAACAAAGAACAAGGGGTGAGCCTCTTCACCTGTTCAATAGACGTGGATGGAGTGTGAACCGGGCGATAGTTTAGTCTATCTCCTCCAATTGGAAAAAAAATTAGGTTAGTGACTTGCTAAGTTTTAACTTAGTTAAGTCTAGTCAAAGAGATTTCTGCTAGGAAAATAATCCTTCAAATTAGACATAAAAGTTAGAAATTATACAAAAACGGGCAAAATAAAAGAGGATAAAAATAAATAAAATTTTTTTAAAAATGGCTTAATTTTTACCATATTCAAGAAGACGGTTTGATGTCCAAAACACAAACCAGCAAGTTTAAAATTCTTATACTTTATGTATATATATATATATATATATATATAACGTAACGCTCTCTGTATCTTTCTCTCTCTCTCCTCTCACTCTCTCTCTCTCTCTCTCTCTCTATATATATATATATATATATATATATATATATCTGCCTGTTTCTGTGAGTATGCATTGACCACGCCAGATAATTCTCATTGATAACAAGCAGACCGCAAGAAGTGGGGATATGGCAGAAAGAACGGATTCATTTATTTCGGGTTAATATGTTTTGTTTTCATCTCCTTTATTCTTGTTTCTTTTGATTTTCGCTTTTCATGCTTTCTGCCCGAAATTATTTCTGCCTCATGCTTTATAAGCTATTTTCATTTCACACCCGATTTCACATCAGTAGTAATAAGAAATAAACACGTATGCATCTCATTAATTATACGTTATCCAGAAACATGTGTCGCTTTCTGGAGCTATGTATTCACAACTACCCGGATGTATAAATGGACGATTGTTTACGATCTACGCATCTACCGGAAATTATTGATAGAAAAATGATTGAATCTTGAAAATACCTCTTTTTATTTATTATGCCCTTATTTTTTAGAATTTTAGCTGAACGGGCAAATTCCTGAAATAAATTGCATGTTGTTTCTTAATTTTACAGGAAATCTACGAAAACATGTCTATAAATATTTGCTTGAACCCTTACATTTTATCAAAAACATCACGGGCTCTCTGCTGGAAGCAATAAATGACATCTATAAAGACTAAAACTCTAATCTATGTGTGCATGTATATATGCATGTATGTATGTTCACGCGATAGAACTGAAACAATGCATAATTCCATAACCAATTTAGGAGCTTATTTTACAATGAGCTCTTGGCAAATGCAGTTCCAAATTTCTTAAAATTAAATAAATGATCCTTGAGTTAAGACTGCTTTTTTTACGTCATTTTTAATAGGAATTTCAGTACCTGTTTTTGATACAAATTCTTCAATCCGCGTATCTAAACAAACACTTGCATATTATATTCCAACTATTATGCGTGTGAAAAAAATATTCCTAATACATTATAACAATATTTGTATATATTTCTGAGCTGAGGTAGTATTTACACTATTTACATCATTTGGGCTATTGTCCTCATTTTCGCTGCCATTTGTACGACGTTTCGGCCATTGTACGCTACAGCCTTTTTCAGGTGCGTCTATATCCACTGGGTTATGTGTCCTCAAGGACACATAGCCCAGTGGATATAGATGATGGTCAGTTCCAGTGACTTGACTCAAAGAGTTGTGAGTTCATTATTCTATTCATTTTGTCGGATTTCTATCTATCTATCTATCTATCTATCTATCTATCTATCTATCTATCTATCTATCTATATATATATATATATATATATATATATATATATTGCAAACACTTCCATTCACAAATCATTTCCCCCTTAAGTACTCTCCACAAAATAATCCACAAAAACACAGTAATAGCTACAGTTGCAACGAGAAATAAATACGAAAAAACAAATAAGAGGAAAACATCTAACAAATCATCCGCGCAAACCTACATATAACTGCAGAGCAAAGAACGAATGTCCTTCAAACGGCAATTGTTTGCAGAACAATGTAATATACCAAGCCACTATAAAATCAAGCGATAACCAATAAAAAATGTACATAAAAGTAACTGAAGAACTCTGGAAACAATGAAACTGCGAGTAAGCATCCTTAACAAATAATAGATACAGGAAAAGCCCATTGCTTTCTAAACAAATCAGTGAACCTTTGAAACAAAAGACAAATCACACCAAAAATGGAAAATAAGAATAACAGCATCAACCAACAACAATAAATCGAAAAATTGTCAACTCTCTCTGGAGTAGAAAATAGTTATAATTACCTTCGCAGACAAACACAAATGACTAAATAAACGATCAGTACTCAACTGAAAATGTAGACATGAAAATAAATGATTACTACTGGGATGTGCGTTGTGGTGCAATGGATATCGACTCGGAACAACAAAACGGGGAGCCGAGTTCGAATTCCAGTTGAATTCCTTGCGTTTATTTACGCACAAATACCCTTGGAAAAGGTATTAATCCGTTTCTTCCCTCCAATTATAGATTAAATAATAGGACAGATTGGGTTCTATAGCCTTGGATGGCAACCAAGAAAGCAATGGCAACCTACTGCGGGATAATCATGTCTTTCGAGATATGATCACACAAAACGTGTATCACGTATGATATATAACTCACTTAATAATCGAAAACTAAAAACAAACAAGAATGAATAAAAATGAATGCAAAAATAAAATAAAATAAGTAAATAATCTAAATTAATCTAAACTAAATAAGTAAATACATTAAGCAAATAATAAACCAATTAACAAACTACGAACGCCATACATAAACGTAATAATAATAACTAGTCACAAACAGTAAAATAATAAATAATGAAGAAAAAATATTAATTATAAAATAACCACAAAAATTTGTTCAGATTCTCAGCTATTTGCACTCAACAACCTCTAGAATAATTCGAAATATGACTATTAGCACCTACCCAAATAGAATAGTACCTACCCAAATAGAATAGTACCTACCCAAATGGAATAATACAAAAGTCCTACCCTAATGCAATCCTGACCAGCTTATATAATTAATCGAGTCAAAACACAAAGCTTAGGGACTGACGATTGCATTGAAGCATGAAACAGACTATCGCCTCCGGGTATTGACTTTTAATGTCTACTTTTATATTTATATCTGAATATTTGTTTTCTGTAATGTCTGTCATGAGCTTGTAGTCATTCTTCTTTTGTCGTATATTCTTTTCTCAATTCACACAAAATATTTAGTTTCTATCGCAACTGTTTTCATCCTTTTTTTTCCATTGTTATCCCTCTTAAATCTTTGTAGGATTTACTTGTGCCGTTTTAGGATGACTTTTGTGTTGTATTGATGAACTTTCCTACATGCTTCTCATCATTATTTATACTCTTTGACCCTTCACCCAAATACTAGTTGGGTGACCCGGCGTCCAAGGGGGCGTAAATCTTCCCATTAAAAATCACTCTTATAGGTGATTTTAGTTCATTTTTGAAATTTTAATACTTCCACATTGCTAGACTGCTAAAATATTGACCGTTTGCACAGTTCGCATTGGCCCACTGTTCCCACCCATCTACGCTCATTTTTTACGTTTGTAGTTCACTTATTATATAAGTAAACATTTCATATTCGTCTCCGCTAAATGGCATTTTGCTCTTTTTTTTTTTTTTTTTTTTTTTTTTTTTGCCGTCTCGTGTTCATGTTGGCCTCATTACAGATCAACTACACATTTTCTCGGTTATTATGAGCGGGAATTTCGTTTCTCTTCATGTGTCCTCTGCACAACTGCATTCACCTCATCTACGAAACATTTGGTTTGCATAGTATTATTATTATTATTAGAGATGGTCTTGATGGTCTTGGTTGTGATTGTGGTGTTAATCCTCCCCCACAAGATTTCAACATCCAATAACACTTTACTTTTTAGAATACAATTAAAAAATGATTCTGTCCGCATGTTTTCTCTTTGTCTCTATCTCTTTCTCTTTCTACCTTTAATTTTTATTTATTTTGGTGTAGTTTTCCTGTTTTTGTTTTTTTGTTTTTCTCATTCCTCGTTTTCTCTCTTTATCTATACCTGTAGGCTTAACAGATCTTTGGTAAAAGTCTTTCATTAATTACACCAACTTGCATCATGAAATTCAGTCTAGCGGAAACCACAAAAAGACAAAAAGATCATCAAAATAACTCTAGGAGTCAAAATCACAGAATGAAGATTGCAAAACCTGCTTAGTGGAAGAGGTAGTTGATTGTTTCCCAATGACGTCAGAATTTCAAGTGTCAAAATGGAGTCTTTTCCCCATTGAAATATAACCAGTACACATTGTTTTCATTTGAAAATAAAATTATATTAAACTTAATAGATGTTGAAAATGCAGATTCAGTTTTCGAACGTATTATCGTATACAAAAATAATATTCACTAAAAAATAAATATTAACATTTCATTTGCCTTTATTCTGCCTTAAGTGTCATTTGGAAAAGAACAAAAGAAGAGGGCCTTCCTCCGTATAAAATTCTAAATAGCAATCATTTAAAGTTCATTCAATAAAAGAAGATCAGATTAAAGAGTATCAATTGTTTTCCTGTCGAAATTTCTGAAACCAGATGCTATTATTATACATAGAATTATTTTACAATATTTCCCCATCTTTAATGATTTTAATATACTCCAGCCTTTTACAAATGTCTGGTACATTAGCGAAGTTTCCAGAAATTACGAAGAAATCTCTTTCTCTGTAGGTGTACGTTCTTTCCATTCCATTACCTGTCTCGGTCGGTGTTATTTCATAGAGACTTTCAAGGCTAGTACCTCTTCACTGAGCCTCTGTATATCTCTCCTCTTCCTGATCCAAATCTGAACAAACATGACAGTACATTTAAAAAGTTGAATGTTTGATTCTTTGGAATTCTTGCGATTTCTAGCACAATTTTAATGTTCCTATTCTGTCATGAGTTCTTATTTGGGATGAACATTTCCATGGTTAAATTTAACCACCCCATTTTGTCAGCGTGACCAAAACAGTATGGGGAAGATGAATTTATTTGTTAATGTGGGTGTATAAAAAACAGAAAGAGGGTAGGGAAAAAGAAATAACGTGACATTATTTGTCAGTGGCACTATATTACATATGGGATCAAAATTGTTATATATATATATATATATATATATATATATATATAAAGATTTTGATCCCATATGGAATATAGTGCCACTGATATATAATGCTAAATAGAACAGCTCCTGTCTTTCCATCACAAGTATATTGTATTCTTTTAAATTCAAAGTTGTCAATCTTTTAAACTAGTTACTACTCAAAGTTAAAGAGAACAATTTACTCTGATGTTTAACCCATAGATATGGGGAAACAGATGGAAACAGATGGAGATATACTTTCACAAGGGCATTTGTGTCAAAGTGGACACGACGGCACCAAATTGAACACGGATTGACGATTTTATTTTTCGCACTGATGAACTTTACGCCATACGTTCGTAATTATTATAAAAATTGTGTACACTTCAGAGAACCGGAAATAACTTTGAAAAGTGAAAAGTTGTTTACCTGTTTATTAAAAAATCGTAATAATTTGAATGACAATTTTTTAAAGGGAAACTTTAAGCCTCATCTCAATTTTAAATATTTGGCTCAACTATTTATTGGATTTTAATAAAAGTTTAGGTATTTATTTAACAATGAAAAAACGTTATGTAAATCTTCGTTCCAAATTATGGATTGCACATGCACTAAGCTAATGCTTTTATTAGTTTTATTTTTACTAATAATACAATATACTATATATATTAATTTGCGATTTTATAGCCTAAGCTTCACTGGTTCGAATAATCTGCTGCTTCGATACGTGGCTGGTCCCAAGATTATCGGATTAGAGAGGACCAACCAATAATACAAATTATATTTTAACCAAAATGTTTCATCTTATTTTTGACTTTGTTCGATATCTTTTATTTTCAAAATCTTCTTTCTCTTCTTTTTTATCTTCCTATTGGTCTTCGATATCCTCTTCTTTTTTTCTTTCTTTTTTCTTTCTAGCTTTTTTATATAATCTCTCTCTCTCTCTCTCTCTCTCTCTCTCTCTCGCTCGCTCGCTCTTTCTGTTACTCATACACACACAGAGAATCACCTTTTTACAACTATCAATTCTGACCCTAACACCCAAAACAACACCATCCAAACATGTTCGTCTTGACGGATCGTTGCTTCCGAGGAGAACGCTAATATATCACTCCCCTAAGACTGACGAACAAGGAACGACTAAACGAAAGCGGTAGGGAGTGAAATTGAGATCGATATCAATTGACTGACTGACTACTGACTAGTTTGATCAGTGAGTTCAGAACTTAATCTTCCGATGGTGGCAATATTTTAAAAGGATGAAGTGTCTGGGGCAGACGGGAAAGAAAATGTCGGATAAATCAAACAGATAAGGAAGAAGGTTTTTGTTTACATTATAGTTTTTGCCATTTTTTATTCCTCCCTTGATTTTTTTCAATTGTATTCTCTCTTCGCTGTTTTCATTTACCGTTTCTTTTCAACTCTTTTGCCCTACCATCCATATGACCTTGGACAATTCATGCTGGCAGAAAATGGTATTTCTTTCCTGTTGTGTTCAATTCATCTTTTTCATATCCTCAGAGAAAGTGAAGAAAGATGTATTCCCATTCTTGAATTCTTTCTGATGATGCATTTTTGCTGCAAAACACAAAGAGCAATCAAGATGAAGTTGAGAGTTATTATTCATAAATTTATAATAAAGAAATATCATATTGCTTGATTTGGACGAAATAATTCACCTTAGCAAGTAACCTTTGTCGTGTTACGAACGAGATAATTAGTCTTAAGATTTATTCTTTCATAAAATGGAAGAACTTGTTGTTGAAGAAAAAGAAAATTGCAAATTTACATTGGCAAATTCGCAATTGGGAAAGGAATTAATCCGTCTCTTCCTTCCAGTTATGGGTTAAATAACAGGACAGTTTGGATTTTATAGCCGTGGCTAGCAACCAGTCTACCACAGAAAGCAATGGCAACCTACTGCAAGAAAATCATGATTGCCCAAAGCGTGTATCAAGTATTTGACTAAAAAACTTGTGTAGAATCTATTATTTTTAATTAATATTTTCAAAAGAGATTAACTAAAAAAAATCTACAAAACGAAGACAGACCTGAAGTGAATTAGAAAGACACATTCTAATTGTCGAAGTAGAAAATGGGCCTTCGGTTAAATGTTTTCGGGAAAATTGGAGATTTATGCCCTCATCAAAATGCCTTTACCTTATAATGTGTCAGCCATTTTCTTATTTGTGAGATTTAGATTCATTTTCCGACTTTACAAATACTTTCACGGCTTCTGTTCCGATGAACTTGGCTCACTGGTGCCCCCTATATATGAATTTACTCGAGCTACAAGATTAGCAACTAGATCCCACCCTTTTACTGTGAAACCAATAAAATGTAAACGCAAATTATACTCCTCGGCTTCTTTACTCGCACTTCCCGCCTGTGGAATTCCCTTCCGTTTACTTGCTTCGCCGACAGCTACAATGATATCAATTTTAAAATGTACTGAGTAATAAATACTTATGAGACTTTTAAGGAATTTTCGCAAATATAATAAAATGGGTTTTTTGGAAATTTTCAAGGATTTTGGCGTGGAAGGCCATGATCGCCTACGTCCTGAAGGGACAAGACACATAGAAGAAGAAGAACTTGGAATCAACTTTTCAAGCAAAAGAGAGCAACTAAGAGATACAGATGGACTGGAAATATAAAATTCCGAAGTAGAAACTGCACTCGCAAAACTGAATACAAACAAAGCAGCTGGACTATTGTAATAGAGATGTTGAAAGTCTTAGGCGATTTCGGCGTAGAGAAAACTACAGAAATAATAAATTAAATCTATAACAATGGTGAGATACCGGAAGATCTAAGAAGATAGATTTTCATAGCACTGCCTAAGAAGTCAGTCGCAAAGGAATGTGAACTCCGCCGAACCATCAGCTCAATGAGTCACATAACAAAACTCATCACCTGAATCCTAATGAATAGAGCGTGAAACAGAAACAGAGATACGACAAGAACAGTGTGGTTTCGTCAATATTTTGCTTTGAATGTTATCAGAAAGGGCAATACAAATGAAGGAGGGCATGAACTTGTGTTTTATACACTACACAAAGGCATTCAACAAAGTACGACTCAAAGAATTGATAAGCATGCTCAGCAACCTAGACATATTTGGAAAAGACATTAGATTAATCAAGAACCTTTACTGGCAGCAAACCGCCTGCATACGGATTGGAAACGAGTTTAGCGGATATACAAAAATAGAAATAGGTGTAATACAAGGATGTTTCTTCTGACCGGATCTATTCAACTTGTAGAACAAGACAATTCTGAGAGCCGTAGAATTCATGCCAGGATTCGTCATTGTCGTACGCAATCTGAACAATATAAGATACGTAGATGATACACTACTGATAGCAGATACGGAAAGAAAACTACAAAACTTCCTAGAGAAGGTAACTGATCAAAGCATAAAGAAAGGTTTACAAATAAACTACAAGTGTAGCCCAAAATATCAACTACAGGCTGGGGATATTAAAATCAAGCAGGTACAGAAATTTAGATACCTTGTGTTTTAAAAAAAGACAAAATGTGCGACACTGAGTTTCTGATCAATAGAATGGATAAAAGGACTTAGCGATCCAGTGCAAAAAAAAAATCTAAATTATAATAAAAGCCCCGGTCAGCATCAGTCAGATAGTCAAGGATGGAGGCAGCAGATGACAAGATAATAAGTAATGGGAGAAGCTTCAAGATGACCCGGACATTCGTCCTCTTACTTTTTCCTTCTCGTGTGCTGATTCCTTTTACTTCTTCTTCTTCATTCAAAGACATTCATACCGAACAAACGCTAAAATATACATACGTACGTACGCATAAACTCTTTCCAACAAATTACTACTACAAACATTTCTTAACTTTCCCATTGAACTTTTAAATACTATCAATTCTTGTTTTTCTATTCCTTTAATAAATTTCTATTTTAACATGAAAAATGTATATTTTTATTCTTACACTATTCCACACATTGTAACCTGCCGACAGCCAACCTTCTGATGCAAACCTGATGAAAACCTGATGATAATTCTGGATAAAACTTGTAAGCTGTAGAGAGTTCGGTTATATATGACACAAGGCTGAATCAAATAAACGTTAACTATCTCCCTACTGGTACTAGTTAATGTGTTCTTGCTTGTTTTTTGTTTTTGTTTTTTGTTCTTTTTGTTGTTGTTTTTTTTTTGTTTTTTTTTGTTATTGTTTGATTCAAACCTATAAACACTTTACTACAGTGTACAGACCGGACTAAATAGCTATATATATGTGAGTAACATTTCTAAGATTTTCATAACATTGTTCAATTTGCCTCGAAGGAATTCTCATCAAAACTGAGATGTTCAATTTTCTCGTCAAATTCGCACCTTGTCAAAAATGAAGGGAGTTAAATGTTGGGTAAAACTGGTGTCGCTGATGATGTCTTCACACCGTTGAAACCAGAGTATCTTGTTTTTTCAAACAACATAGAGATCGTTACATTTTACGGAAATTAATCTCGTGGAGACAATCAAAGCACTTTTTGTCATGAATGTTACTTTTATTAACTATGTAGACAATCCAATGCTGTGTTATTGGGATTCGACTTTTGTGCATTTAGCGAATGGCTTAGGGATTCGGTTGCAGTTGAAGATGAAGAGTCGACAACGAAAAATTTCATAATGTGAACCCGTGTGTTTCAGCCGAAGATAATCATGTTATGTAGGAAAATATTTCACTTTTATTTATTTAGTGTCCCAGCGTTGATCTAGGGTTGTGTTGACGCGTGAATGGCCTGCTTAGCCACGAATGACTATCGTGTTCACGATCGGTGTTTCTTTTCGCTTCCGTGATTATCCTGGTTACTCTTGCAGTTGAGCCAGGGATCAAGTGACTAACGCAAACATGTCTTGATAGAGTGCCGACTATGCGGTGGTTGTTGAAATAAATAGCTTCTCTTTTTCTCATCAGACTTAATTAGTCTTCTTATAAAAGTGATCCCGATCAACATGAAGTTCGTCTTCCAGTCAGATTTACTAATTGCCTCCAGCCAATCAGAGCGGCATAGCCTGCTAGCATATCCTGTTATACACGATATGGATACTCTTCTCTACATACAATTATTATTTTTATATTATTTGTTTACGATTTTATAGCATTGTTATTAATATTCATATATGTCTGGCTTTTAGAAATGTAATATTTGTATATTATTTTTTTCGAATAGTTTTTCTTTTAGTTTGTAGATAATCATCCGACTGCCCAGGAAGTTAAATTCCTCGACAATTGCATTAATCAAAACAGATAAGGACTAATAATGAAAGACGAAAGGAAAAAAAAATGAAAGGACATATCTATAATCTCCTTCATTTCTTAATCTTTTATTCAGGGATCACCAGGCGTTTTCAGTAAAGTCAAAAGCTGATTGAGAAAAGACTTGAATAATGACGTTGTTTCACAAACCTTTTCTTTATTATTAAAAGATGAAAGACGCTACGCTACACAATTAAAAACTTATTTTGACTTGTTCGAATGAAATGAATTATAATGTGAATGAAGTTAAATGTGAATGAATGAAATAAATTATAATGTGAATGAAGTTTTAAAGTCCGTATCAACTCAGTTTTGCAATTGCAAATGATCATTTTCGTTCTTTCTTTTCTAAAGTGTTTCAACGCAATAAATAAACACAGGGAATGTAAAATATTAAATAGATAAAAATGTAGAGCTCAATGGATATTATCCAGAGCAATATGATACATAGAAAAAAAACTCAACGCATAATTAAACGGTTACAAACCCAAACTTTATTTCGGCAGTTGTAAAAATACAAGCTGCTTGATCAGACTTGATAAATCAAATGGTTTAAGAATATCAAAAAAAAAAAAAAAATCAAATGGTTTCAGAATATAAAAAAAAAATTAGATTAGTATAGAGAAGGAATATTATGATTAAGTAAACGATAGAGGTGTATACAGTTTAACATAGAAGCATCGACCATACAGGAAAAATTTAGCTTAGTCCAGAGAAGAAATGTTGAGTATAGAATTTAATATAGAAGGATAGACCATACAAGAAAAATGTAGGTTAGTACAGAGAAGAAATATTTAGGTTAGGTAAAGGATAGAGGTGTATAGAATTTAACCTATAAGGATCGACCATGCCGTAAATGATACAAAAATTAAAAAACACATACAACAATGCACACATATACAATATACATATATATTTTAAAGGAAAAAATATAATATTCAAGAGAATAGATATAACTACACAAAAAACAAAATCACACAAACACACAGCTATAATAGGCCACACAATAATACACACACAATGTAGACAAAATAAAAAAAATTATCAACACGTTTTTTGTTTTTTGTTTGTGTGTGTGTGTGTGTGTGTGTGTGTGTGTGTGTGTGTGTGTGTGAAAAACAGAAAAGATAATGTTATGTATGAAGCATAAAGTTACTAAATAAACTTTAAATAATGCTGAGAAAAATACTCCTTAAAATGTCATCTGATATATTTATATTGATGCACTTACAATTTAAACATTCAATGTACTTTTGTGCCAATGAAACTTGCAATTTTAATCTGGAAATGCCAATTTAATAAAAAAAATCAATATCATTTACTCCGAGAAAAAATCACTGAAAAGGTCATAACCTCTCAATCCTCAACCATTAATATACGACTGGATTATTTCAATTTATCCTATTTTCTTGATAAATAAGTACTGAGATACATAAACCCTTAAAAAAAACGAGTTGAAGTTATGAAGAATGAACAATATAGTTAAAGATCTGACATACAAATGTCGAATTATCGTTTCCCTTCACTGGTAGATTTTGTGTTTTCGAAATTTCCGACTGGAGAACATTTCAAAATATCTGTTGAGAAAGAAAGAAAAAAATGAATCTTTGTGAAAATGGAAGATTATAAGTTGCCTTTAAGACATTTGATACTTTTTATTACCGTCAAGGCAAAAATGCCTCAAAAGCAACAAAAAAGATATGAACGGTGAAGGTGGTTTAGCTGATAGAACTGTACGGAAGTGGTTCGCTAAGTTTAGAGTTAGTGATTGTAGCCTTATTGATGAAGAACGCTCACACAAACCCCAAACTCCCACTGTAGGTGACAATCGTATCATAGCATTGATTGGGAATAACCCGCATTGCACATCCCGGTAATTGACAGAAACACTAAATTTATCAAAATCCACCATCTATAAGGACTTCTTGAATCTTGGGAATGTAAATCGCTACGATGTTTGAGTAATACATGATCTGAGTGAAAATAATATTTTGGATCACATTTCTATCTGTGATTTGCTGTATGAATGCAACGAAAATGCACCTTTTTTAAAGCATATTGCGAAGGTGATGAAAAACGGATTGTTTACAACAACGTTCAGTGAAACAATTGGTTAGGGTAATAGACATGAGCTAACTTTAGCCACCTCAAAAGCAGGTCTCAGTTTCTTTAGCAAAAAAATATTACATGTTAGCTGGAATGTGTTACCCAACCTTTACATTCATAAGTCATTGCTTCTTCGGATTTTCATTTATGCAAGTCCTTTCAAAATAATCTCAATGGTAAAAATTTAAACTTTTTTGATAACATAAAACACCACTTTAACGAGCCGTTTGCCGAAAAACTGCCCCAACTCTCGGAAGAATAAATTTTTAAGTTGAAGGAAATAAGAAAAAAGGTTGCGTAACAAGAGTTTATGTTTGGATGAATAAATATTTATTGGCATAATTTTGTTTTTGTGTTTTAATATTTATTGGCATAATTTTGTATGCGGACAACCCAATACATAAGCATTAGCTGTATTTTCACACTAAAATCATGGTTAATATATATATATACATATATTTTTTTCATCCATATATACATATATATAAATATATATATATATAAATGTATGTATTAAAAACAGAAAGAGGGGCTGTATAATTCTTTTTTTAAAAAAAATAACAAAAGATCTGAGTCCAGACACCGTGGAACCGATGTCAGTATCCATCTACAATTCATTTCCGGCCGAAATTTAAAATTTCTCTCTTTTAACCGTTTCCATTGGCACTTTTCTCTCAATACTTTCTCACTTATTTTCCTCTTCGCTTTCTATTTCTTCTGTATCTTTTCTCCTTTTTTTTCTTTTTTTATGAATTTTTATCTTATTTTCTGATCGTTTCTTCCCTTTTTGCCCCCTTTTTAATATCTTTTTACCTCGTACGAAAAAAATAATCCAAAAATAAAGGGAAATGAAAAAATTTAAACTTTATTATTAACTAACTGGTGATATGACCTCCCCAGCCACCCCCTAAAGTCTCTGGCTTGCGTAAATGTGTGTTGCGTGCCTCAAGTGGCCGTAAGTTAACTGCGCCTGAAAGTAGTTAATAAAATTTTTTTAAAAAAACAACACTTTTTCTCAAAGTCCACAAATTACTGCCTGCTACTATGTCTAGTCGTCACTAGAGATAAGATATTCACTGTATTTTAATGCTAACCGTTCTTTTTCTCTATGCTTAGCAACAGTGGGCGTGCCTGTTAGCGTGGCGAAAGTATTTTCGCGTCTGAACTTTTCTCCACCGCGTCTCGAGCGGGTCTCTTTTCTTTTGAAATTCGTGTATATTTTGTTAAAAATCGTTCGATTTGTGGGAGGCTGGCTAGGGATCGGGATGCTTTTCCCAAAAAGTCTAATGTCAATTTCGTGTATCTGGCTTTAATCACCCGTTACGATTTCAAACATGAAGCCTTCGAAACAAAGGTTGTTGATTTTGTACATTCACATGCCAGCGTTAATTATAATTCCTCTTATTACGTAGGTAGTCATTTTCGAAACCAGCTGATAAGTTAACCTGAATCGGTCTTCATCGCTTTTCGGAGGAGAAAGGGAGAGAAAAGAAAAACAAATAAATAGAAAGAGTTCTCTTCCTTTTGCGAGGCGGATTTTTTACCTGGTTTGTGTCCATTTGATGTCGTATAAATCAATGTCATTTCGTGAGCGCCTTGTTTATTGCTTATCTCTATGCCAGACAGCCTCCCCAGTGCCTATTTGTCTCTTTCTCTTGCCCAGCACTTCCCAAGAAAAAGTAAAAAATGTTCACACATCGAGATATTCTTCAACTATCTATTTCAGGGTTCGAATCCATTTTCCGTCGATACTATTTTAATGTGGGTGCATAAGGAACACTTATAGTTATACAATAAACATTGTCTTTCAATGTCAAAACAAAATGTACAATTTTGTAGTAGTTTGTAGTTTGCACATATTCTAACCTAATAATTATTAATAAATTTTCATTGGTCTATATTTATATTAGGCGCTGTTTTAAATTTTGAATGTTGTAATTATTTTATTATTATTATTATTATTATATATATATATATATATATATATATATATATATATATATATATTATAAATTATGTTTTAGAACATGTACATAATTTCTTCTATATATGTCCTCTTCTCTACAATCATATGGCTGTTTCAGTGCTTGGATTTCTACAGTTACAGAGGTTGTTATCATGGGACGGACTTGTATTAGTGTTGGATTTATTTTTGCTGTGTATTTTTAATATTTTAGTGCTATGCATTTTGATTATTTTTCTAAATTATTGGAACAGCTATAGCTTAATTTTATGGTATTTTTATTAAAGATTTTGCTCAGAGGGTTAATTCTGGGAAAGTGCTTCTCTACTAATTTAAGAAATTTATGTCCCAGCTTGAAATTAACTGATTGGTTGAATGGAGGGTTATACCATGTTATTTTCCTGCTTCAATTTCTGCTTTTTGGACCTTTGAATTTTTCCACAAAACTGATTTTTGATGATTTATACCCGCTTTCATTAAGGATTCTATTATAAATTGCCTTGTGCTTATCAAATATCTCTTTGTTGGATGAGTGTTTAAGAGGATCTAAAGTTTTATTTATTTTTTTATAAACAGTGCTCAATAGAGCTTAATATAATTATGAATCAAATGTACATTGCGACACGGAAATTTCTGTTTCGAGATAGAATCTTGTCATCAGGCAATATTGGATGTTGCTTGTGAAAATGATTTACATTTTTAAAATATATATATATATATATATATATATATATATATATATGACAATATATATATATATATATATATATGCGGATAAAATTAAGCGTATTATATAAAGTGTTTTTGTGTAATTCCTTGGGAGTCTTGACGTAGAGTAAAGGTTAACCAGCTGAATTTTTAGAACCGATTGCAATTGAGTAGAGAACTCGATCCTCACTGGGTACTCCATACATTCAACCTTGTGCCACACCTAATCAGCGTTTAAAAAATCAACTCTTTATTTAATTTCTTCTTCGCTGTGTCTTTCTTCTCATCATTGTTGAAAGTAATTTTATTTGCTTAGGTTTTTGATTGCCTATTTTATTGCTTCTTTCTTTTCCCCAAATCTCTGATTAACACGTCGTTGGTTAAATAGTCAGGCTTGAAACTGCGATGATTACAGGTTTTTATGCGATCGTTGACGTTCCTTGGCCTCTTCAAGAGCAATTAACGGTACCAGCTTCCTCCTTAAAATTTGCTTCCACAGCTTCAAGCACCGAACTCTCTTTACCCAACTTTACTCAATAGACATCTTGGCTCCCTCTCGTTGGTAGCGCCGCTTTTATATCCTGCTTTCTGTTTCTGGTTTTATTTACTGGGTTCTCTCTTTAAATCTTCCGGTGTTACGATTAAATGCTCTCTCTCTCTCTATCTGTGTGTGTGTGTGTGTGTGTGTGTGTGTGTGTGCGTGTCTGTGTGCGTGTCTGTGTGTGTGTGTGTGTGTGTGACCCTTTAAAATACCTAATCACTCGGTTTACACGATGTCCTTCTCTCTATTCTCTGTGTCATAATATACAGGGTGCGATGGGTAAATTGCCGCTATACATTTCATTTTTTATATACGGGGCGATGGCTAAATTGTCGCCATTTTATACATTTAATCTTTTATATGAAGTGTACGATGGTTAAATTGTCGACACTTGATACATTTAATTTTTTATATTTAGAGTGCGATGGGTAAATTATCGCCATTTTATACTTTTTAGTTTAGCGCATGTGCTTGTCTGTTTTTTTTTATTTTGTCGACTGTACATTATAGTAGGTTCAGTTGGGCACCATCTGTGAGAAAAAGAGCACCATGACTCAATTCACTCTACTATAAATTTGGAAACGGTATTCGCGCCAGAGGCTCCAATACGAACATTTCGGGATGTTTGAGCGTTAACCTGAGGATAGTGTTAGATGAGTCTAATGGTGATTACGAAGGTATAGCAACTCGAACAATTTACTCTGTTCGTTTTGATAAAAAAAGAATTCCTGAATTTGTTGTTGAGGGCTTCAGACTCTACCCGGAGGTCTACAACAAGTGTCCTGAGGTGGTAGTACTGCCCTGGGTCAAGAGGGTATCCTATGGAGGACCCTATGTCTGGCAACAGGAATCTGCATTATGACACATCAAATAAAAGAACCACTTCATGGCTGTCAGACAATTTTTGCGACCGCATTACCCCTTACATTATATGTGGAACGCAGTTGAGTGAGAAACCAACAAAACTCATTGTGGCACCAAAAATGAACTGAAGGCAAATATTATGGCAAACGTCAACAACTTAAACAAGGAGACCGCCCAAAAGAGTTTCAGGAGATTCCAAAATCACCTAAATGTTCTGGCTGAAGCTAATGGGGATTTTATTGAATAAATTTACTCTTTAATATTTCAAAATTTTTTTGTAACATTGATAAATATATCTGCTAAAATGAAATGTCATTGTTATTTTCATTTTTGCATAATTGAGATGACAATTTATCTATCACACCATTTATTTTTGCGTTCTCATCCATTACCTTTCATATATCAATTAAGTAGAGCATAAACGTTACAAAATTTCAATACCCAGTGAGAGTCGAATTAACTCTCGCAGCCATAATCAACAAGAACAGTTGCTCGCTCTTGCCTCATGAGGATTCGCATCAACCTTTTAGTATTTTAAGCTCAACCATTTGAGTTCTTTTCTTACTGACAATCCTATTTAAAAAAAAAAAAAAAGACTACCAGATGGTGTTATATAAAACAATTCAGGAAATAGGATTATATTGTTAATATGCCTCCATTTGAAGTTTATATATACAATATAAATATAGCTACTATTAAAAGACTCTGGTTTATTGCTAAGCTAAATAAGCATTGTAGGTGTCATCAGCAAAAAAGGAGACTAATATGCCAACTGCAAGTTGGAGAATCTAAAATAAAACAAGTAAAAAAGTTCAAATACTTGGGAAATGTTTTGACAGAGGATGGAAAATGCGTCATGGAGATCCAAAGACACATTGGCAAAAGGTGCACTTCAGAAGCTAAGCAGAGTACTTAGAGACAGGAAAATCTCATTAGAAACAAAGAACAGAGTGCTGGATTGCTACGTGATATCTGCCCTTCTGTATAGAAGTGAATGCTGGACGATCTCATCAAGGATGAAGTAGAGGCTTGAGGCAGCGGAAATGTGGTTTTACAGGAGGATGCTGAGGATACCATGGACGGAACACGCGTGCAACAATGAGGTGTTGGAAATGATGCAAACGAGAAAAAAACTGATAATAAATATCAGGAAGAGAAAAATGACATTCCTAGGACACGTAATGAGGAAGGTTGTGACTATAAAAGAGTGCTTAACAATAGCATGACCTCAATACCTCCAATAATCAATAAATTTAAGGTCCTCACCTCCTCAGCGGACAAGGCTGAATGCTTTGACCGCATATTCTCGAATAATTCGAGTCTGAAATTTCTACACCCGACTTCCCACTTAGAATTTAGTCTCAACTGAATGATGTCCACATTACACCCTCGCTCGTCTCTAACATAATCTCAAAACTTGACCCTCACAAAGCGAGCGGAGGGGACGGAATCCCAATCATAGTCTTAAAGAAATGTGCCTCTGAACTCTCCTCTGTCCTTTCTAAGCTCTACAACGTCTGCCTATCTGCTTCCTGCTTTCCTACCTGCTGGAAATATTCCTCTGTAGTTCCTATATTTAAAAACACTGGAGACCCCGCAATTTAGCACCTCATCAGCCTTTATCAACGCCGAGGTGGTTCAGCATCTCACAGCACACAGGCTCCTCACGGACAAGCAGTATGGTTTCCGCTTCACCAGGTCTACTGCTGATATGCTAACGAACAGTCACCGAGTATATATATAACAGGCTCTCGACAAGAAGGGCGAAGCCCGAACCGTTGCCTTGGATATCTCTAAAGCGTTCGACAGAGTCTGGCATGCTGGACTTCTATCCAAACTGCGGAGCTATGATATGACTGGACATTTGTTTAAACTAATCCAGTCTTTCCTCTCTAACCGCACATTGAAAGGTGGTATTAAACGGACATGCCTCCCAGAACTACCATACGAACGGGGGTGTCCCTCAAGGCTCTATCCTAGGTCCTACGCTTTTTCTGATCTACATTAATGATCTCCCTGATACCATAAGATCCCAAGTAGGTATGTACGCCGATGACACCACAGTTTACTCTCGCCTTGATCAAAAATCTGGTGTAAGCGACAAAGCTAACCTTGCAGCCGAGCTTGAAAAGGACTTCCAATCAGTAGTGGACTGGGGTAAGAAATGGCTCGTAAATTTTAATGCTTCTAAAACGAAGCTGCTATCAATTAACTTTCATAGACAATGGCACCTACCTCCCATTAGCATGGACCGGGCTTGCCTCCCAGAGAGTAAAACAAGTGGAATGACTATATTGAATCCATTGCTAAACCCGCTGCTATGAAACTCTGTTCTCTGTGCAGAGCCCGGAAGTTTTTTTCCATCTGAAACTATCCTGCACATATATAAATCTACCATCTACCCGTGCATTGAATACTGCTGCCACATCTGGTCGGGTGCCCCTGCTACTCTCCCCGGGCTTCTTGACAAAGTACAACGGAGAGTCTGTAATGTGATCGATACCGACTTGGCAGACCGGCTGCAGTCTCTCTCTCTCTCTCTCTCTCTCTCTCTCTCTCTCACCAGCGCGACGTGGCTTCCATGTGTCTATTCTATAAATACTTTCACGGCTTCTGCTCCGATGAACTTAGATCACTGGTGCCCCTAGGTACGAATTTGCACGAGATACTAGATTAGCAAGTAGATCCCACCTTTTACAATGAAACCGATAAAATGCAACCGCAATTTCTACTCCAACAGTTTCTTTCCACGCACTTCCCGACTGTGGAATTCCCTTCCACATGATTGCTTCCCCTACGGCTACAATCTCCAGGAGTTTAAATGTAAGGTCAATAGACACCTCATCTTTCAAACACTCTTCCCATCTACCCAACCCTCTTCCTTGGTATCCTTAACCATCTATCACCCTCCTTCTGACATTTCCTATATCTAACCACCCTTTCTCTTCACCTTCTCCTATGTAACCCCATGCGCAATAGTGGCAGTGGAATGCCTTGCTTGGGGTGAAATGATTAAAAAAATATATATAGAACAATTTTTTGAAGAGTTGTATTTTTTAAACTTGTTCTGCTTACACAATATTTATATAAATAAAATCTTTTCAGCAGTCAAGTACTTCCTATTTAGATGTTTTTTTTATTTTGTTCAGTCAGTTAATTGCCATACGTGGTACATGCTTTAGGCGATCATGTCTCAAAAGAGACATGACTGAACGTCTGGGGAGAAGATTATCCCGCAGTAGGTTGCCATTGCTTTCTGTGGTAGACTGATTACCAGCCAAGGCTATAGAACCTCAGTATGTCCTATTATTTAACCCATAACTGGAGGGAAGAGGCGGATTAATGCCTTTGCCAAGGGTGCTTGTGCGTAAGTAAATGCAAGGAATTTAACTGGAATTCGAACTCGGCTCCCATATTTGTCGTTCCGAGTCGATATCCACTGCACCACAACGCATATCATTTGTTCAGTACTAAGATTAAAATAATATTAATGACTTGTATTCGAATATAATCATGACCGTTTTTAACCAGCCCAAACCAGCTTATTTATAACAGAGTGTGGATTAGAAATAAACGGAAAGATAGACAGGCAAATAGCCTAAAATCCATTTCCCTTGTCATCAGTAAAGTGAAATGAAACATCTAGATCTATCTGTTAATTTCTTGTCTTTACTGGGGTGTTTCGAACACCCAGTTTATTCTAAAATAATTTCAATACTTCAATTACTTCAGAAAGACTTTTTAAATGTTGAACAAAGGATATTGTTGACTTGTTGAAGATTGTTGCTGAAGAGTTAAAGGACAAGATGTCAAATGATTGTTAGAGAATAAACAGCTGCTTTAAGTTTAATAAAAAGCATTGTTTGCCGTTGGCGTATGTATTCTACAAGAGAAACTAACTGCGCGTAAAACATTTGATTTGGAGAATCATCATGAAGACTTAATCTAAACTGACGGTTCTATAACAAGACATGGCAGAAATTATTTGAAATGTTATAAAATCGGCTTATAAAGTCCAAATAATAGACAAAAAACAACAGAGTTACATGACAAATAATGAAAATGGCATATATGTTATTAAATATGGACATGAAATAAAAAATAGACTCTGGGGAAAGAAAGTGCTTTTTTTTTTGTTCAGTCTTGTTTGAAATCTTAAATATATGTTAGATTTCGTCTCATGAATTTGTAAATTGAGAGAAGCCACAGAATATATCGGCCAACATTTTGCCTTGGAAAACAACAAAACTTGAAACATGAAAATGCTTAAATCTCAAAATTGTAAATATTGTTTACTAGCATTCATCAACTTCACCTCTTTCCTGGTTTCTTGTTTTTTCTTCAGTTAATAAACTAGCAGTATAACCCGGCGTTGTTCGGGTTTAATGAAAGCTTTACAACTAATCCATGGTCCTGGATCTCAGACTCTTTGGAGGTTGGCACGAAAGACTAAAAAGTAATAGTTGTTTCCAGTTAAAGCGAAACAGTAGACTGAAAGAAAAATGAATGGATGTAAGTCAAATTTTGATTTCCTAGTATCGATACCAAATAAATTATTTTCGTCGTAAACTGAATTTTGAAGGCTAAATAAGTCCTCTGAGTAAATGATATCATGGCTGAGACTAAGAACTACAATTATACCTACTTAGAGCCAAACCCGAAGCAAAAACTAAAATAAAAGGGATGAAAAAAATACAGACATACAGGCAGATAAACAGACACACACACAAACATCTTGCCTTATATATATATATATATATATATTATCGATTTTTTGCACTATTGTAAGAACTGCAACCTTGAAACTTCTGAATATCGTTTCTTATATCTTTGTTTATGAGTGTATCAAATTTGATTAAAATCGGACCACTCTTTCATTAACCAGATTTTTTCGATTAACGATTTTCGATATTTATCGGGGGTACTTCGACACAAAACCTAGCTAAGAACACTCGCAGACGCTTATAGTAGAACTGTGTAAATTTTCAAGAAAATTGGTTCAGCCGTGTCAGAGTCTATAGGTAACGGACACACACACACACAAAGTTCCATTTATAAATAAGTTTAGATAGATAATGATTTACAAGTTTTTGAATCAATATTTTGAGCAAAGAAGCTATCTGATTTTTTTCAGAGTAAATAATGTTTGCTTCCACCAGTTAATTAAAAGCTCAATTTGCCTGTCATGTCATAAGTAGAGAAAGCTATTTTTATAAATGGACAACTTCATGAAAAATGACGTTTAAATACAGTGAAATATTTTAGAAATTTGTCCTTTTTACATTCCAAATCTTTAAAGAATTTGGGATTCAAAATGTGTTTATGCTTAGTTTCGATCAAAGTCAATTCCTTTCTCAAACAGCAATCACTGAAAATATGCCACTGTCGCATGAATTTCAGGTTCAGATTCATTCGTTCAAACTTTGTGAAAACTACTTTTCTTGCTGATTAGTAAAATAGTTTTCAAAATCCACCCTCTCCGTTTTCGAAGTGAATTCTTTTTTCTGTGAAGATTCCAGTTTTAGGAAATTACCGTTTGTCATTATCATTGCTGAATATAAGTCAACCACAAATCAGTTCCTGCAAGTTCTTGAATATTAACAAGTCACTTGTAAAACGACTTATATATTATAAATGACTTATAGGTCATTTATATAAATGACTTATAAATGACTTATAAACTGCAAGTTTATAATGACAATCAAGAACCTTAACTGCGTTTTTTTTTCCAGATAATCATTTCTTTTTAAATTTTATATACATTAAGAAAAAACTTTATTAAACAAATTACAGCCACTTGAAAAAATTATGTTGATTAAAAATTAATATGTACAAAAGTAAGAAAACCTTTACATTCTATAGATTGTGATTCCCCTTTAAGGCCACGACGTCAAGCTGTTTTTTTTTTTTATAATTTTAGGAAGTTTCTGGCAGTTGTGAGCGTCAATTTTTGACAATTCCTTTTGGCAAAACTCCAAAAATTACTCGTTACTCCCTGGATTTCTTGCATGTACTACCTTCTTTAACTTGATTTTTAACTTTAATTTTAAATCCAAGATGAGAAATTTCTTTTCTTTTTCTTTTTTCTTTTCTCCAGCCCCCGACCGAAACCCAACTTTCAAACTGAGTGCAAAATTCAAAATTGTTTGGCATTTTGCAGAGTTCATCTTGCTGCAATGCTTTACTATTTTGCCTCTTCCAGCTGCAGTAAAGCAAATTACTTTTTCGTATTCGACCTGCGATTTCTGTGTAAAAATAATCACAATAGTTAGCAAAGGGGAAAGCCTTTTTTCATTTTCACATTAAAGGCGTCTTTCGTTTCAATTTGAGTAAAATGAGGTTCGTTTTAGTGCAACGTTGCGGCTGTCAGCTTTTTAAAAAGGCGTTTTCTCTAAAAAGCCGGTTTCAGAATGAATCTCGTGTAATCTCGTTATAAGCAACTGACATGGCGATTCATTTCGTTGACAGTAAAAGCATGTTCATCTCGTGAGGTGATAAGAACCGAACGGATATTGGTTAATGTACAACAGTAAACACAGTATACGTTATATAAATATTTGTAATCGACGTTCGGAGCTGTACGAGAAGGCGATGGAAAACGCGCGTATTTGTAGAGAATGTCAGGAACAAAGAAAAATACGGCTATGGAGAGAGAAAAACGTCGTTTGTTTCTTAGTGAGTATAAACTTTCACTGCTGGATATCTTTAAATAAGAATGAGGGTGTTTGCAAGTAAATAAAAATGGTTGCCTTTATGAGAAAGAAATAGAGGTAAAAAGAGAAAAATAAAGCAAATGTGTAGAAATGAAGTACATTAAGATGGTTGCAAAATACAGAAATAAAGAAAAGCTTTAAAAAATGCATTAAGAAAAAGAATAAAAAAGAAAGAAGGAAAATCAAATGAAAATCTTTCATAAATGGGGATACTTGAAAAATAACGAAAAGAATACGTGGTATAAGGATTTAAAACCATTAAGCAAAACCTCGGACGGGAATTACAGAAAGTTGAAAATCCTGTAAAGTCTTTAAAAGTAGAAACAGGTGTACGACAATAAAAAGCAAAATCGGAGATCATTGTATGCAAAAGGGAGTCAATCAACAAGAAGTGGTGACACAATCAAGAAAATAGAATGCATTTATGCAGATAATGGATGAGCAGCTGGTTGAAAGGAAGGCTGTAATTAAACCCATTTAATAAAAGGATTTTCTAAATATCTCCAAAAATATTTTTAAAAAAACTTGATGAGCGAGTGACAAACAATTAATTGGCAAAAACATTATTTATTTCTCTGCGCATTTTCTGGTCCTCATATTTATTTAGTTTAACTTATGGAACAAAGCCGATTTATGGACAATGTCAGGTTCTGTTGTCCTCAATTTTAATAGAAACGTGTATTTGTTTTAAAAGGTAGCATCAAGGATTTTTTTCTAACTTTAATGACAAATGCAAAACCATCTCAGCCACCAGACAGTCAGTTAAGTGCCATACGTGATACCCGTTTAGTCGATCATTTCTCGGAAGAGACATGACTGACTGGGCAGAAGATTATCCCGCAGTAGGTTGCCATTGCTTTCTGCGTTAGACTGGTTGCCAGCCAAGGCTATAGAACCCAATCTGTCCTGTTATTTGACTCGTGGCTAGAGGGGGAAGAGATGCATTATATTAAGTAGCAATTAGTGGGGGATAAGTTTATTACTTCATAACAATATAAAACTGACCCCCCACTTTATGACTAGTAGAAACCTTGATCATGTTTTCAGCTAATATATTCAATCAGTCAGTTAAGTGCCATACGTGATACACGCTTTGGGCAATCTTGCCTCGAAAGAGACATAACTGACTGGGCAGAAGATTATCCCGCAGTAGGTTGCCATTGCTTTCTACGATAGATTGGTTGCCAGCCAACTTTATAAGACCCAATCTGTCCTACTATTTAAACCCACGGATTAGTACCTTTTCCCAAGGGTACTTGTGCGTAAGAGCGTAAGTGAATGCAATGAATTCAACTAGAATTCGAGTTCGAATTCGAGTTTAATTCGTTGCATTCACTTCTAGACAGTCTTTAATTATCAGCTTTTATCAAGCTAAGCTATATTCGGTGGGTAAATAGTTACATTTTGAGATGAGCCAAAAACAGCAAGCAAGTCTCATCCCAAGTAATTTGTTTGATTTCATTCAGTTTATTTTTTTTTAAAAATGCAATGTTAAAAACAGTAGATGCCAGTCAGTTAGGTGTCATACGTGATACACACTTTGGGCGATTATGTCTTGAAAGAGATATGACTGACTGGGCAGAAGATTATCCTGCAGTAGGTTGCCATTGCTTACTGCGGTAAACTGGTTACCAGCCGAGGCTATAGAACCCATTCTGTCCTGTTAAGTGCCATACGTGATACACGGTTTGGTCGATCATTTCTCGGAAGAGACATGACTGACTGGGCAGAAGATTATCCCGCAGTAGGTTGCCATTGCTTTCTGTGTTAGACTGGTTGCCAGCCAAGGCTATAGAACCCAATCTTCCCTGTTATTTGACTCATGGCTAAAGGGGTAAGAGGTGTATTAAATAGTAATTAGTGGGGAATCAGTTTATTACTTCATAAAAGTATAAAACTGACCTCCCATTTTATGCCCAGTTGAAGACTTGATCATGTTTTCAACTATTATATTCAGTCAGTCAGTTAAGTGCCATACGTGATACACGCTTTAGGTGACCATCTCTCGAAAGAGACATGACTGACTGGGCAAAAGAATATCCCGCAGTAGGTTGCCATTGCTTTATACAGTAGACTGGTTGCCGACCAACGCTATAAAAACCAATCTGTTCTATTATTTAACCCCTAACTAGAGGGGAGAGACGGACTATTACCTTTCCCAAAATATTTGTGCGTAAGTGAGTGCAAGGAATTCAAATGGATTTCGAACTCGGCAAGTAATCTATTTCACCAATCCTAATAAAAGAAGACATATGTTCCTTGAAAATCAGAACAAGAAATCTTGGTGCTTACCTAAGTTTGATCAGCGGCCGGTGGTGCTAGAATTGAGCTACCGAAATATTTAATCTAATATTTTATTATTTTTGTTAATCACATTGGATTAGATGCTGTACCGTAAGAGTTATTGCAATCATCTTGCAAGCAACTACACGTGAGCCCATTAATTATTGGAAACTCTATGAATGAGATTTTGTGGCAAACTGGATTATTCTAACCAATTTCTGCTTTTGTGTACACATTTTTTTTAATTAATTTTACGGAAGGGCAATTGAAGAAAATATCGATCTGTGGATTATCTAAGCGATTTTAACGCGTGAAGTCTGCGTAGACAAAAGCTCTTAACATTATTGTTAGTGAAAGGATGCAGAATCTCGGCGATAAAGATTGCGTGGTTCATTTTCACCAGGTGCAGTATTATCATTCTAATTCATGCCACTTAATAGTCGTAGAATAATGGTCAAACATTTGCTATAAAATACAAAAAATGAAAATAAAATAGACGAAAGAATGGCAAGCGTAAGGAAGAAAGAGAGTATTTCTTTAATTATTGATATTAACTTATGGCGGCGAAGATTAAATGCACAATGGGGATGAATGGTCTGTGACATGTATTCACTTCACAGTGACTATTTTGTTTCTGGCAAATCAATACCTTTCTAGCTGTAATTTTGCACACATTCTATGCTGATCTTGCAGCAGCATATGATCACATGAATAGAGACTCCCTTTTTCCATCTATAAGACGCCATCTTCCAAATTCTGACTCCACCGATTGCTTTAATTTGATTGACGAAATGTCCCCATCAACAAAATTGTATACAGGTTGTCCATAAAGTTCCGTGTGCACTTTAAAAAATTTAGTAAAGTTTTGTAATTTGCTTGAAGCATTGTGTAAAATAGTTATAAGGGTTATGTCTTGAAGGCTGCGTTGAGTAAAATAAATGAAGGTAAAAAAGTGTTTGGGTATTACCTATTTATTAAACATTAATATTTCGAGATCAAAATCTCATCTTCAGAATGGCAGGGAAGCTTTTGTCTGTCCGAGTATCTTCACGGCCTTTCGAAGAATGGCTGTTTTTGTCTGTCTGCTGCTGCTGTATGTGTGTGTGGGGGGGGGGCGTATGTGTGTGGGCGTATGTGTGTGTGTGTATTCTAGCTGCTGTATGTGTGTGTGTATGTGTGTGTATTATAGTTGGGGCCTTTATGGTCTGATGATATCAGTCTGCTTGTATGTGTGGTTTATCTTAGTGTAATCTGATCGTTCCCTTGACTCTTTGACCGGGTTGAAGAGGGTCAGTTTCATTACTGTTGTTTTATCTATCTGATTTATCTGGTGGTGTGTGCGTGTCTGTGACTGTGTCATGTGTGCGTGTCTATGTGCGCGTGGTTATTGTAATTTATTCTACTTTATTTTGTATGTGTGTGTGTGTGTGTGTGTGTGCGTGCGTGTGTATAAATGCATATATATATATATATAT
>JBBBDQ010002110.1:0-390000 GCA_037127315.1 Ascarosepion bandense
CTGCTATAATATTTTTTGATACTCTTGCGCAATTCTAATTTTTTTTAATAAATTTAGACACTTTGGCTCGTAAATATTGGATAGTATTCTCATGAATAGTGGATAACCAGCTTGAAGTGATAGAGATTTGGATTTTATATGCGAATCTTAACAATATAAAGGAATACATTTTGAACAAAAGTTGAATGAAATAAAAAATCATAATTTTAAATAAATTAATATTTATACCATACTTGGAAGAAGAATGAATGTATACATTCTTTTTACAAAAATACGTGAATGCGAAAGACATGGCTTGCGATTTGAACTCGGTTTGCCGATTACATATTCCGCGTCAATAACTTACATTAATCTCCTATACTGTACAGTATTAGAGACTCTGATTACGGTATTGGATCTGTGATGAAATATAGTGACAATTATTCTTCTCTTCGTTATAACTATTATCATTACACACGTATCTGAGTCTATTTTGCAGGCCTCAAGGTCTTTGGTTGTTTTTCCCATTAGAGTTGAAGCACCAACGGCCACAGATAGCACCAAACGTGGTCACTGTAGCATGGCTCGCAGCGGAGAAAGATAAAACTTCCGGCCATGAAAATGACCGGCGTAGATCTATTATTCTAACTTAACTCTTTGGCTAGAGGAACTGACGCAGGGAATTTCCAAGCATACTACAACAGGAACCGCAATGAAGAGCCATTTAAGTGTGGATGTCGTGCTTCTATCGTCATGGTATGCTAAAACCGCCATTAATAGTAATAACAATGATTGATTATGAAAGATATAAATTTACAGCATAAATCTTTATTCATTTGTTCCTAGACGAATTAGGATAGTTCTCCAAAATGTCCTGTCTTATGCGGTTTGGAATAAAACACGATCTATTTTGTTAAATCAAATATATAAGAAACTAGCAGTATAGCCCGGCGTTACTCGGGTGTAATGACAGATTTAAAACTAATCCCTGGTCCTGGAGCTCAGACTCTTTGGACGTTTGCACGAAAGACTAAAAAGCAATAGTTGTTTCCAGTTAAAGCGAAACCGTAGACTGAAAGAAAAATGAGTGGATGTAAGTCAAATTTTGATTTCCTGGTATCGATATCAAATAAGTTTTTTCCTCGTAAACTGAATTTTGAATGTTAAATAAGTCCTCTGAGTAAATGGTATCATGGCTGAGACTAAGAACTACAATTATATCTACTTAGAGCCAAACCCGAAGCAAAAACTAAAATAAAAAGGCTGAAAAATATACAAACATACAAGCAGATAAACAGACACACACACAAACATCTTGCCTTATATATATATATTATCGTTTTTCTGCTCTATTGTAAGAACTGCAACCTTGAAACTTTTGAATATCGTTTCTTATGTTTTTGTCTATGAGTGTATCAAATTTGATTAAAATCGAACCACTCATTCTATAACCCGATTTTTTCGATTATCGATTTTCGATATTTACCGGAGGTACCTCAACACGAAACCTAGCTTAGAACACTCGCAGACGCTTATAGTACAACTGTGTAAATTTTCCAGAAAATCGTTTCAGCCGTTTCGGAGTCTATAGGTAACGGAAACACACACACACAGACAGACACACACGCACATTCACACACACAGATATAAAGTTCTAATTTTAATAAGTTTAGAGATATTCGGTATTTTAACGCCTAGCAACTACTTAATGTCTGAGATGATATTAATAAACTTTTACACTCTTCTTTCATTCATTCAGGTAAATGCCATACAGCTGGAGAGCAAGAGACTGATTAATACTTTCCTCAAGAGTAACTGAATGCAACGATTTCAATTGTAATTCGATCTCGGATTTCGGATTTCCCGTTCCGAGCCGATATCCACTGCACGAAAGGGGTCTATAATTCCTCCCACATTGGTAGAGTATCAAATAAAGTATGATTAGCATTCATTTTACAACCTCTTTTCCACAGCCGAAAAGTATTAAGACACTTTCTGTTTTATAGTTATTTGCAATGTCAGATGTCCAGAAGGGCTCGCTTATTTGTCAACACTGACAAATTTCCACCAACTATAGCAGCCAAGTTGTCCCCAAATGTAAAATCATGTATTCTTTCAGAAATGTCAGTACGGTCGAGAGGGAGGGGCATAGAGTCTTGACCTCATGGCCGATGACTGTCAATACTGACAAATTCCAGTCAACTAAAGTAGCTAAGTTGTCCCAAGATGTCATATATTCTGTTGGATTTATCAGTGTAGACGAGAGGGTGGGGCAAGTTGTCTTGACCCGAAGGCCACTGGCTGTCATCACTGACAAATTTCCGTCAACTAAATCAGCTACGTTGTCCCCAGATGTTATATATTCTGTTGGATTTATCAGTGGACGAGAGGATGAGGCATGTTGTCTTGACATATAATATAATATAATAACTGGGTCCCAACATTCAGTTAGATCAACCAAATACAGCCGACGATTCTATTCCAGCAGCTTCTTTTCTCGCACTTCCCGCCTGTGTAACTCCCTTCCATAATATTGCTTTCCTGACGACTACAACCTTCAGGAATTGAAATGCAATGTCAATACCCATCTCTTATCCACTTGACTCCAGTTCTATCTACATCACCCTGTATATGTTTGCCTTTCTTTCTACCGTTGCTGCTGTCATCACACCTGTATTTCCATCCTTGTCTTGCTTCTTTCTCTGACAACCCCTGTAACTGGTTCCTCTTTCTCTTTACTCTCCTCCTATCAAATTTTTTTCTCTTATATATCCACCTGCGCATCAGTAGTTTTACCGCCTTGGTTGGGCTGAAACGATTAACAAATAAAATAACAAATAAATAAATAAATAAAAACAGGAAAATTCATTTGTGCTCGTTTATCCTAAAATTCTCTTGAAATTACGACAACCGAGTATAACTTATTTCCAATTGCTGCAAGATATTTTGATGACGAACACTTTTAATCATTGAAATCATTTTGACGATTTCCTCAAATAAACCAAAACCAGCAAAATATTTTGCAGAATCTATCAATGAGCTTCCGGATATGACGCAATAACTCATTGTAAATAATAGTCAGCATATAATTGAAACAATAAAATGGTGCTTAATTTTTTGTGTGAATGAATCTGATAAAAAAAAATTGAAATTAATATTGACTCAACCAATTATATTGACCTATTTTTAAAGATAAAGACGAGATTTGAAGTAACAGTAATGGTTTTACCTGGGGATACCTTGGATGGAACAGCAAATTTTGAAGAAAAACCAAAAAAGACACTAATACTTAAAATCAGTAACTGACAGTTGAACATTCTGGAGAATGTGAGAAAGGAATGTTGGAAAATCTAATACTCACAGGACAGATGTCTTGAGCGACAGAAAAATATAACGCATGACGCTTCAGTAAATATATTGCGAAACTGGGCAGAATGGCAAGGTTTATTAAGAGCAACAAAAAATAGGGAGTTGTGGACAGCCATGATCGTCTACGTCATGAATGGACGCGGCACATGAAAAAAATAAAGTTCATTGTCACAGATCCGAGTTGAACGGTTCACGGAACGAAGGGATTATATTCAACAGTTCATCACTTGTACTGAACCACGTGTTAACTTATAGTAGCAATAGAAGGTTGACAAAATAATTTATGCTGAAATTGTGGGTGCGTTGGCCGGGAGGAATGTTCATTTTCAACTTTCCGCAAAATATAAATGCGCTCGGCAGATTTGGGTTTTTTTTAATTAAAAGTGATACTTGAATATGAGTACAACGGGCATTATAATGTTAGTGGTAATAAAATGGTGAAATAGAATTAATGCTTAGGAATGTGGGGAGCGCTATGAGTAAGAAATGTCTTTGATGTAGTCGCTCCTTAGGTCAGTAAGTAGTTTTGAGACAGGGAAGAAGGTAAGGGGAGGTGACGGGAGGCGAGCATAGTAGCCGCTTGACTAAGGTCAAGGAGATATTGATTACTTTCTTCTCCTCGAGTCGGTCTGCCTGCGTCGGTCGGTCTCTCTGTCTGCTTTCTGTATCCGCTTTTTATATCTTCTTTTTGCATCACAGCAGGTTATTTCGGATTTCACACTTGTATTTGCTTCTGGACTTCCCATTGGCTGATAAATAAAATTCACGTAGGCTCACGAACTGGAAATTTAATATTTAATTAAGTTTTAGTTTTCAACACGAATATCTGCGCGGATCCGGCGGCGCAGTGACGACTTTTGGTCATTTGCTTTTTGGTCGTAAAACGCAAACATCCGGTCCAACGCTTTTGCTCGGTATCACCACAAATTATCTATTTTATGCGACTATTTTATTACTCGTTGGTTGGACCGAGAACTCTCCAGTCGCCAAAGTTAATAAAAATACCATTACTTCATCTAAAAAATTTGCATAAGTTGTCATCATGTTATTTTAAAATGATATTTGGGTGTCTACCATAGAGAAATGATAAGGACTATGATTCTAATATTACTAATTAAAATTATTTGATATCTGGCTTGAATTTATAGCCATCATCATTATGTCTGCTTTTTAGCGCGATCTGGAGATAATCTTCCGAAAAGAGACAATTATATAAGCACTGATTTATGTTCCTTTTGTTAATAATGAGAGAGTTCGTTGAAAATTGTTCTCACATAAAATCATGCGGAATTTTACTCCAAATATATGCAGGAGCTGCTTGGTAAGTGACAACAATCATAGGAAACAATAGTGAATTAAATAAAACCTTATTGTACATTATTTTTGAAGAATAAATTTGATCAGCGAAAATCGGAACTATATAATAGTCCATGCTTACGAAATTATCGAAATTAAAGAATGTCAACCCTGGTAAGTAACTACATGTGTGATCGCTTAAGAATAAAATTTGCTGTAAGATGGGATGTAAGCTATGGTGACTAATGGATAATAACTCAGAATTGTTAATCGGAGGTTCGATTTCCAATTCCATTTGGTTAGTTATACTGACTTTTTTTTTTAATCTTGTCGCCCAAGCAAGGCATTTTACTGCCAATGTTGAGCAGAGGGCTACATAGGAGGTAAGTTATGAAGAAAAGTGACAGGTTACAGGGGTTGTTAGGAAGACGGTAGGGGAAAGATGAGAATACTGATGAGAGTGGAGTGGACAAAGAAAGGAGCATCAGAGAGAGAGAGAGAGAGAGAGAGAGAGAGAGAGAGAGAGAGAGAGAGAGTGGATGCAAGTTAGTGAGATAGGATATGACTATTGACTTTACATTTAAATTCTTGAGATTGTAGCTGTCGGGAAAGCAAGTAAACTGAAGGGAATTCCACAGGCGGGAAATGCGGGAGAAGAAGCTGTGGGAAACGCTTAAGATTAATTGATTTTTTTAATAATCGTGTAGCCTTCAGCAAGGCATGTTAGTACCACTGTTCAGCAGAGGGTTACATATGAGGTAAGTTATTAGAAAAAGTGACAGGTTACCGGTGTTGTCAGGAAGACGGTAGGAGAAGGTTGAGAATGCTGATGAGAGTGGAGTGGACGAAGAAAAGAGCATGAGAGAGAGAGAGAGAGAGAGAGAGAGAGAGAGAGAGAGAGAGAATGCAGGTTAGTGCGATAGGAGATGACTACTGACTTTCCATCTGAATTTTTGAAGATTGTAGCTGTCGGGAAAGCAAGTAAACGGAAGGGAATTCCACAGGCGGGAAGTGAGAGAAAAGGAGCTGTTAGAGTAGAATTTGTGTTTACAATTTAGTGGTTTGTAGCTGTCTGGAAAGCAATTAAAAGGAAGGGAATTACTCAGGCGGGAATTGCGAAAAATAGAAGATTCTAGAGTAGAATTTGCCTTTACATTTTATTGGTTTCTCAGTACAAAGTGGGACCTAGTTGCTAATCTTGTTGCTCGAGTAAATTCATATATAGAGGGTACCAGTGAGTTAAGCTCATCAAAGCAGAAGACGTGAAATCATTTCTAGAAGAGATATAGGGACTCCACATTGCGCCGGTGAGAAAGTGACTGTATCCGAGCTGCCAAGTCGGTATCGATCACATTACAGATTCTCCGTTGGATTTTATCAAGGGTTTCTAGGTGGATAGCAGGAGCACCCGGCCAGATATGGCATCAGTATTCAATGCACGGGCGGATGGTAGATTTGTATATGTGCAGGATTTTTTCAGGCTGAAAAAACTTCCTGACCCTGCACAGAGAACCGACATTCTTAACAACGGATTTAGCTATGGAATCTATATAATCATTCCACTTGAAATCTGTTATGAGAGTTAACCTGAGGAGGCGCAGTGTTACGCAATATATAGGTTATTTGTTACTTACACACAAATACCATTTACAAAAGATATGGACGCAACTGATCGTTTCCCAGCAACTGGTTAATTAGCAAGATGCGTAAAAAATCCTTCTTCTTTGTGTGCCATTTTTCTTCAGGATTTTGACGATGATGGACTTCCACTTGACCCTATCCCTTGTCGCTCTTAATATTTTTCTCCACGTATCTCAACCGAACCCTACTGCACCATCCACTTACTCAAGCGTATCAAGTATGTATCATGCTGTTTTCCCTCTTCTCGTTTACACCGTTTCCAACATATTATCTTTGATCACTACCAACGGTTTTTTCCTGATGTGTTTCTGGCGAAAGGGATATCTTGAGAGAGATTTCTGTTTGTGATTTTTAAGTCAATGTGAAAGCAATGGCAAACTACTGCGAGATAATCTTCTGCCCACTCAGTCATGTCTCTTTGGAGACATGATCGCCCAAGCGTGTATCACGTATGGCACTTAACTGACTGATATATCTTACTAGCATTATAGCCCAGCGTTGCTAGGGTGCAATGAAAGCTTTTAAACTAATCCATGGTCCTGGAGTTCAGACTCTTTGGAAGTAGTCACAAAAGACTAAAAAGCATTAGTTTTTTCCAGTTAAATCGAAACTGTAGATTGAAAGAAAAATTCATGGATTTAAGTCAAATTTTGATTTCCAATATCGATGTCAAATACGTTTTTCGTTGCAAACTGAATTTTGAAGGCTAGATAAGTAAATGGGATCATGGCTGAAACTAAGAACTACAATTATAGATACTTAGAGCAAAACCCGAAACAAAAACCAAAATACAAGGGGTGAAAACCTGATTTTGATCCGACCCAAGAGGATATCAGGCTATCGATTTCCAGCATTGAAGCCAAATAACTCATCCAAAGGATAAACTACCCTAAGTAAGTCCACGAAAACTTATCGTACCGATGGGCAGTAAAATTTGAGAAAATGAAAATGAGCCATTTTGATGGCTGAATATCGGTTTATGGTCGGATTCGATAGAATATCAGGCTTATCGATTACCGATATTAGGAAAAATGAATCCTCTGAGAAGAACTACTAATTTTGATACTAAAACTATAATTTTACCATATTCTGCAGTAAAAATTGCATTAAAATGGCTGAAATCCTGATCTTGATTAGAATTGATCGGGTATCGGGGTATCGAGTTCCAATATCGGTGGGAGAAGCAAATTAAAAACATCAGCAGCCCATGACCTGACCGGATACATAAAAAATATTTATGTGATGTTTGTTGAGAATTTGAAAAAAATTGTGGATTTGTATAAAGGACATACATACATACAGACAGACAGACATCTTGCCTTTTATATATATATTGAAAGACATGCATTCTTCGAGCCCTTATAAACAGAGAATGAGAAAATACTCTAAGCCCAGAGGTTAGCGTAAGTAAAGGAAGGGGTTGGGATGTATTTGTTTTATTTGGGTTAGTCTATGGGAAAGAGTTGAGTAGCAATTTATTCTTTGGTAGTGGGAGGTATGGGGCTTGACCTTTGAGTTAATAGTGGTTGGTAGTGGGGAAGTAACTGCGTGGCCAAATAATTTTAAAAATTCTTGGGACTAATTGGAAGAATAGGAGGACTATTGTAATTTATACATATTTATATGACGACAAATACTTATGATCTCCCTTCGTTTGTTTAGAAGTATATTTTGGTCTTGAAATTTAAAAATCTTATTTTTTTCTGTCAATGATAGATTACACATTTCTCTTAAGCTATTCGGGTCCTAGCCTTGTCTATGAGTTTCCATTTTATCTGAGGATCTAATTTACTTTCTTTTAATCCCCAGTATTTTCTAGAAATGGCAGTTTGGTATCTTAAACTAGGGTTGGTGAAGGAGTTCCTGTGGGTATAAAGCCGTTGGTTCCAAATTCCCGCCAAAATTCAGATATAAACATTACATCGCTCTTTATTTACGTTAGGGTAGATGGTGCCTTGATAGATTACATTTTTCCGATGCACATTTACCCTCTACGAGACAGTTATTCCTAGATCTACAATTACAGGCATATATATATGTATATATTAATACAGGTTTCGTTGAATAATATAGACAGGTTTTATCTATTTATTTTGTGTAGGATCCGTTCGTATCGTCCGATAAGCTTGATGGTGCTATTGTTGAAAGACGACAAGAACGCACAGTAATTGTTGATTTTTTTATCAGGTCTAAGCTTTCGGCTTAAATAAGCCATTATCAAAGAATAAACATTAATATATTGAATATAGAACATTTAAGCTATTAACAAAGTGGAATTAAATAAAGAGAATTAAATCAAAGAGACTAGTCCATTTTTACCGTGGCGGATGGCCGCAGACAGTGACAAAATGGTGGTGGTGGTGTGGTTCTTGATCCAATTACAGGCATTGGAGTATGTTAGTTGAGATATCAAAATTTATCGTATTCAAGCCAGGTTTAAGTTGTTTGATGTAGATAGCTTCCAGGATTTTAAGTTTCCGTTTATTATTATCTTGTCTAAGTATACATTTGTTTTCAACGAGCGTTTTTCTTAGAAGTGTGCGTTCATAACCGTGTTGTTTTTAAATGTCGGAATATGATTGAATTGTCATTTAAGTGTAACGTAAGACGCCGTGAGAGCGAGTTGGTAGTATGCCCAATACATATATATATATATATATATATATATATATATATATGTACTAAACAGTTAAAGGTTAGATTTAGATTAGACCAGTGAACAGTTGTATTAGAAAGTGGTAAATACATTTTGAAAGGAAATGATGCTTTAACCTGTAGATGTTTAAAAATTTAAGTGGGAGTGGTCAGACGATTATGCTTCCATCGTTTCGAAGTCTTCGGTTTCGTCAGGTGATTTGTATTCAATTGAAATCAAATCGGCTAACAAATCCAAAGCCATAGTAGCGTTTCTCTTATATACATATATTCACACAATAGAAAAATTTTAAAGTATTTGAATGGGATGATGCTAAAACTAGTATTTTTCCATCTTGCAATTGTAGGTCTTTCAACAACTGTCCGTAGGTGAAAAATTAATGTTTATCCAAATTATCTATCAAGCTCATCACTCCCCCATGGATAGCAAAAAGAATTATCCATTTGACATTATGATTTCAGCAGGAGAAATTAAACAGTGTTATTACTCTCATAAGCATATCTTTTCAATCCCTAATCAAAATTCCAGACGTACATTTCCTGTAGATTTGGGGAAATGAAAAAAGATTTACTCAACACAGTAGGGAGTTAGAGACTAATATGATCGGCCCAATGACCTTTACGACAAATGCCATCTATGTTTCAGTCAGTCAGTTAAGTGCCATACGCGATACACGCTTGGACGATCATGTCTCGAAAGAGACATGACTGACTGGCAGCAGATTATCCCGCAGTAGGTTGCCATTGCTTTCTGCGGCAGACTGGTTGCCGACCAAGGCTATAGAACCCAATCTGTCCTGTCATTTAACCCATAACTAGAAGGAAGAGACAGATTAATACCTTTCCTAAGGGTATTTGCGCGTAAGTGAATGCAATGAATTCAGCTAGAATTCGAACTCGGCTCTCCGATTTGTCGTTCCGAGCCGATATCCAATGCACCACAACGCACATAAGAAAATAATAAATATGCAAATGCATATTTTAAAATTTAAATTTTAAATTTAGATATTAACCCGCGTAAATATTATCTAGTTTAAATTTTCCATTTCGACAGTCTTTCTTTCTTTATTCTTATTCATTTATTACAACAATCATATATGTTAATTTCTTTTGCCTCTTACCTTTTCTCGTCTTATCGTTTGACGTTAGTCGTCGCCTTAATTTGCTTTTAACTTCATTAATATATTATTCATTTCAACTAATACGATTGGTTTATTTTCTCTCTTAGCCGTCTACGAATAGTTAATTAAAAATACTTTCCGTTTATAATAGTATTTTCAATATAGTTCCAGGTTTTTCCATTCAGTTTTTTTAACTATATTTATATAAATATATATTTATTTTTAGATAATTAACACATTACGTTTGTCATATAATAAATTAACTTAAATTTTTTGTTTTCATTTTTTTTTTCATATTTTAATTTTTCTCAATCACATTAGTTTAGAGATTTCTCCCCTCTTACCAGCAATATAATTGAGTTCACTTTGGAGCTAGTCTCCGTTAGAATTTGTCTTACCAAAATATCAAGGATTATATTTTATATATATACAGAATATATATATATATATATATATATTTGAATTCAGGTACTTTAATCCAAGCGAAAAAAGCAGGAAGGTAAATTCCAAAAACCCGATCCTAATTAATATTAAAAATTTTATTTTAATATTAAAAAATAATACAGGAAGAGAGCTCCATGTAATAAAATATTACAGAGCAAATATAAACTGATTTTTTCCAGTTTCTGAAAGGATTTTTCTGTTGCTGAGGTGATGTGTTATCCCCCGTGGGGATTTTCATATCGAAATGATCATCCAACATCATTGAATTAATCCTTTTTTAATTTATATGTATATCTATATCTATATCTATATCTATACATTTTATATATATACATATTATATATATATACATATTATATATATATATACATCTTATATATATATACATATTATATATATATACATATTATATATATATATACACACATATTATATATATATACATATTATATATATATATACATCTTATATATATATATACACATATTATATATATATACATATTATATATATACACATATTATATATATATACATATTATATATATATACATCTTATATATATATACATATTATATATATATATACACACATATTATATATATATACATTATATATATATATATATATACATCTTATATATATATATACATATTATATATATACACATTATATATATATACGTTATATATATATATATACATATTATATATATATATATATACATCTTATATATATATATACATATTATATATATACACATATTATATATATATATACGTTATTATATATATATATACATTATTATATATATATATATACATCTTATATATATATATACATATTATATATATATACATATTATATATATATATACATATTATATATATATATATATATATTATTTAAGTTTTATGAATTGTTCAGTTAGATATTAATTTCTTCCCTTAGCAAATATCAGCGATTATAATTTTTATAATTTTATTTCTAATAATTGTTTAATTAGATACTTATTTTAATCAGTATTATTACTTAAATGCTGATACCCGCTTAACTTTATTCACAATTTATTTTACTTTTCTGAGTTTTAATTTTACCCATATTAGTTAGTTTTCTTCTATTTGGGAATATTATTTACGTATATTACATATTATTTACTTATATTAACTTCATTTCATGTCTTTGATTTATGTTCCTGAATTAAATTGTATGGTAAATTATTTCTATCTCAGTAATTGTCGGGCCCTGTTTTTGTTTGAAACGTTTAAAAGGTTTGAAAAATTTAGACAACGCCTAGTAAAACTCGTTTACTTTTATTTTTATGCTTTTCAATGTATCTACCTGCTGTACGCATCTTTCTGTTTACAAATCCGACATAACTTTATCCCTTCTCAGTCTTCCTTTTTTTCACTTTTCCCTTTTCTTCTCCCTTTTTACTTTTGCTTCCTCCCTTCTTTTTTTTTTTTTTTCGCTACGTCTTGTCTTTACCTTTTCTTTCCACACACTTAACTTCTGGTTTTATAACCAACACTTACTTAAACCAATTTTGAATGTTACAATAATATATATATATATATATATATATATATATATATATATATAAATGTACCGCTTATAGATTTATATATTCTTTACTACTCAACAAAATGGCTAGTAAGTCAATGTTAAAGAGCAAAACCTGACAAGAATTTTCTTAACTAGAGGTCATGTTTAATTTTGTAAAGAGAATGAACTGAGTCGACGCTGCCACGCTCTTGTCTCTCTAAATAACTGAAACGACACTGCTCAGTAATTGTTTCTCTCTCCCTGAGCGTTATATATATATGCTCTCACACCCTGATTGAGCACTCTGGAAGAGTGGTAGACTTTGAAAAACAGTAGCTGCTTTAGCATATATGTATCGTTCATTCAACAATGAATTAGAACACTCTCAGTTATTGGGCGTGTATAATGTGTATATACACGCTAAAAAGTCTGCCTTCTTCTACCGAGCGCCCATAGCTCAGAAGTAGAATCGCCGACTGACGCCAATTCGGTTGGTTTTCAATCCTGGGTTAAAAAGCAATCAGAGTCTAACCGTACTGGTGAGCTGTGATACATCGAAACAGATCTGTCTGCGGATGGCGATATATATATATATTCAAATAAAACTTTTAAACTTAGATATGACTTATGATTGTTTCCAGGAGGAATCCTCGTTTTGCCAGCAACAACAATTTTTATGACTTTCATTTCTGTGACACGCTTAATTTTGACTTGTTACCCCATATGTAATCTTTAAAATTCTTTTTGAATGATCGAATTTGAATCTATTTTCCAGTCTCTCTGCCTCTCCCCTTCTTCCCTATCCTCCGTAACAATGTCTTGACAGCCATTTTATAACATGATCTACTTTCTCTTTTAATTCCCCTCCCACTGTTCTTTCTTTTTTCTTTTCTTTTTCCTTCTTTCCAAGTGAACTTTCCTGGTGTATAAATTTCTTTTTAAGTGACCTTTTTTTAAGTGACCTTTTTTTAAGTGACCTTTCGGTATACGAATTTTTCTTGAATTTGCGATAAGATTTTTTGTTGCTGTCAAAGTGAGGATTCCTCGCAGAAATTATCATACGACACCTGTAATTTTTTAATTTTTATTTGAAAATATACATATTCGTATCTGTGAATAGGTAATCCCATTTATATTGGGTTCGGTGCCTGGATTATTTTTAATGTTAATAAAATTTATATTAATAAGATTTAATTTGGGTTTTTGCGTACATACCATTTCTTGTTTCAGTTTTATCACTGTTACATCGGGTAACAGAATTATGTGAAAAAATACAAAACAACGTAATAGTATAAAAGTAGGTGTATTGAAAGGAAAGAGAAGTATTTACATGAGGTGAGGATTAGTAGAATACAGAACAAGGTAATTAGTATACAGTATCGTCGTAGAGACGTGATAGATTGACTAGTAGAACACTTCCGGTGCAATACCGGAAATACCCGACTGACTCGCTCACTCGACTTCCTTACTCGACTTCCTTCCTCGAGGTATAATCACTACTACTTTATATAGTGATTCGAATAGTCCATTTCCGTGGAAAGGTGGAGAGTGCCCCAACAAATACGTATTGTTTCTATTTAATGTAGTTAAGCTTTTTCGAATCTAAACCCGGATTAATTTTTGAAAACCAATGATTCATTATGGATAAATTCCCTCGGGAACATTCCTTTAAAATATCCGTTAAATTTTCGTTTTAGGTCCCGAATTAGTTGTTGAAGAAACCTACCTTTATTGATCTGAACGTCCATAAAAAATCGAACTACATTTTGTCTCCCGTAACTCTAACGCAGTCATGTAATTAACTGCTGAATAACTTTCGGCGTAGGACAACAAATTTCGGTCTATTTTCGGCCTATTTACTTCCTTTACTGAAATTTCTGCCTATTTACTCCCTGTAATGAAACTAATACCCGATTTTTTTCTACGCGTATTACTTTCATTACAGGAAGTAAATAGGCGGAAATTTCAGTAAAGGAAGTAAATAGGCCCGAAATTTGTGCCTGCGCCAAAAGTCATTCTGCAGTTAATTACATGACTTCGTGAGAGTTACGGGAGACAAAAAGTGCGAGACGAAGTTCAATTTTTTTCTGGTCGTTAAGATGCTAAGTCGGAATCGATCAGCAATGACAAAGTAGATAGAGCTAACAACGCATTATCTGATGAAGACAGTTATACGTCCAAGATTGCCCATAATTTAAATATTCCAGATAGAATATGAAGAATTTCCACTCAGGCGGACTACAGTTTATTCAATTATCATAATCCCAATTTTCAAAATAAATACAAACTAGATTAATTAATTCTACTAAAAGTGATTTATAGTGACTCTAGAAAAAATTAAAATAATATTTGAGAAATTACGATTCAAATTACACCCTAATCACTGAAAGAACTTTTCTTATATCATCTGGTTCAATAATACTAAAAAAAAATTTGATCCAACATCCTTATATTTGATATCGTCGATTTTTATCCTTCGATCCCCAAAGACCTACGAGATATGTGTATAAGCTTTGATAAAACTACGTAAAGATCACATATAAATAAATTAAAAGCTGGTGTCACACAAACAGTTGCACGGTATTTCAATAATACAATCAGTAATAATGTTCTCCAAAACGGTGGTTTGGTCAGTAGGCTTCTTGCAGCACGCCGAGTTCAGTTCGAGCGTCTTATTTGAATCACGGGACCTAGATCTGTTAATTTCGTCTTCAACCTTGGTTTTACTGAAAAAGCACAAAACCGGGAAGGTAAAAGTAACTACGGGAGTTCAGTTTTCCCTCATTATATAATTGTTACCAGCTCGAAATGAAAATAATATCAGTTGTCCATTTCGACTGAGTCTCCGGCACTTCACTGTTGAAGGGAAGTACTCAAGTAACGGAAACAGAAAATTATTACAGTCCAATTTTGACATAGAACTTAAAAATTTGACAAAACAGGACAACAATATTATGTCAAATAATTTTTCAGAGACTAATTCAATTTGGTTATATTTCCTAACAAAAATATTGTATTTTCTAATTTTAGAGAAATCTCGTTTTATCTTTAAAATAAATAAAACATTAATGCAAGTCATCTGAAAGTAAGTTAAATATATATATATATGTGTGTGTGTGTGTGTGTGTGTGTGTGTGTGTGTGTGTGTGTGTGTGTGATAATTTTCATTATTATAATACAAATAGCTATGTGGTCTACTTTTGTATTGAAGAAATTTAAAGTCAATATCTAACTGTGGAATGTACTTTAATTTGTAACCAGTGCATATATATATATATATATATATATATATATATATATATATATATGAGCAAATGGTTGGAGGCAAAAATTTATACAAACTTTAAAAACAACGGATTTTCTTTATAATCTCTAGAGCTCGTTTGACCAATATCTAATCAGGAGAAAATCGTTGGAATCACAAATCAAACGAAAAATAGCAACGAAAATGAAGAGCAAAAATAGGGGACCGTTAATATATATATATATATATATATATATATATATATATATATATATATGTATTTATAACGCGGGGAGGAGAAATGACGTGTAAATAATTATCGAGGGACAGTTAAAATAAAATATCCCCACAACAAATAAAGAGACTTAAAACCTTTCTGCCGGCAAATAGAAGGCTTTCGTAAAGATATGTAGACTGATTCGAAAATCTTGAATTAATTAGCAGAATTACTACATGTAAAATTTTAAACCACTCCTTCTTATACGATTTGGCGGAGGCAATATTCCCTACGAGGTGTTGAGCAATAGCCGATTCCATATTGGTAGAAGGAAGACAACATATACTACCCATTTTGCCTAATCGTATTTTCGAAAGTACATGTTGATTAATTCAACATTTATATATATATATATATATATATATATATATATTAAAAAAGGATTAATTCAAAGATGTTGAATGGCCATTTCGATATGAAGATCCCCACGGGGGACGACACATCACCTCAGCAACAGAAAAAACCTTTCAGAAACTGGAGAAAAATTAGTCTACTTTTCCTTTTTAAATAGATTGCAAAGAAATTAAAAAATTAAAAAATAAATAATTAAACAAAATAAAATAAAAATAAAAATAAAGGGAAAGAAAAAGAAAAAGAAAAAGAAAAAGAAAAAGATAGAATAAAATCAAATAAATAAGAAAAGAAAAAAAAAATTGACATCGTCTGGGTTCGCAAAAAAAAGGGGAGAATGTAACTAAAAATTAACAGACAGCCGTGTTAAATCGACGTAAGTTTAAGCAACACGGAAAAAAGGTGGTAACAGAGATAAAAGAAGGAAGGGAGGGAAAAAGAAAGAAACTAAAGAAAAAATTTTTTTTTAAATATTACAGACGCTGGACAAATTCAAAATCCTAATTTCCCCAAAACGTTGAAGTATTTTTTTGGTTTTTTAAAATATATATTTTCTCTGTAATATTTTATTACATGGAGCTCTCTTCCTGTATCATTTTTTAATATTAAAATAAATTTTTAATATTAATTAGGATCGGTTTTTTGGAATTTACCTTCCTGCTTTTTTTCCCTTGGATTGAAGTATCTGAATTAATATATATATATATATATATATATATATATATATATATATATATATATATATATAAACACATCGGTCTTTATTGATAAAGTGGTTAAGCAACACGTAAATATATTAAACAGAAGTAAATGTAATAATAATCAACAACAAATTATTTAATCGATAACAAATAATGAATAAAATTTAAAAAATTACACAATTATTTCTACTCAATACGCCCTATGTCAGAGGCTTCTTCAAAAAGTGTCGGGACTTGCTGTGGTAATGTAGCTAAATTATGTAGAACGTAGTCGCTTCGCACAGAGAGACCTTGTTGCGCATATACACTCCCTTTCACTTCCCTCATTTACAGCCGTGACTAGAAGGAAATTGTTTAGAGTGCACGCGTCTCGCAGCAGCACGGAAGTTCCATGAGCGACAATAGCGAGTGCAATTGTTTCTGACCGACTACAACATTTCTCCGGTTCGACAACTAGGCCAGTGCGCTTCTGATCCTTTTTACCAAATGTCTAATCAAACCCCACTCGAAAGGGAGCAAATTTGAAATCATCGTGGAGACCAAAAAAAGAACAAGTCTGCTAATCGCTATCTCAAAAACGGTGTATAAGGAATGATTCCATCAATGAAAACGACGATGTATATAGCAGTGTGTAACTTTAGAAGGGAACTATTTTGAAGGAGATTAAATGCCGAATCTATATGTGTTGTAGATTATTTTTATAACACCAGTCATACTTTCTGATCACTTTTCTATAATATATATATATATATATATATATATATATATATATATTAAAAAAGATTAATTCAAAGATGTTGAATAGCCATTTCGATATGAAGATCCCCACGGGGGACGACACATCACCTCAGCAACAGAAAAAACCTTTCAGAAACTGGAGAAAAATTAGTCTACTTTTCCTTTTTAAATAGATTGCAAAGAAATTAAAAAATAAAAAATAAATAATAAAATAAAATAAAATAAAATAAAATAAAAATAAAAATAAAGGGAAAGAAAAAGAAAAAGAAAACGAAAAAGAAAAAGAAAAAGGTAGAATAAAATCAAATAAATAAGAAAAGAAAAAAAATTGACATCGTCTGGGTTCGCAAAAAAAAGGGAGAATGTAACTAAAAATTAACAGACAGACGCGTTAAATCGACGTCCGTATAGGCAACACGGAAAAAAGGTGGTAAGAGAGATAAAGGAAGGAAGGGAGGGTAAAAGAAAGAAACTAAAGAAAAAAAATTTTTTTTAAATATTACAGACGCTGGACAAATTCAAAAACCTAATTTCCCCAAAACGTTGAAGTATTAGAAAAAGGCCTTTACTTAAAAAGGCATAATTATTAATAAAAGGGAATAAAAAGATATAGGATTTAAAATAAAATTATTTAAAAAAAATTTGGTCATTTGAAATTAGACTAAATAAAGACAACACTAGGTAAAAAAAAAAAAAAAAAAAATTACAATTATTATATACATACCTATAGAAGTACACACATACATATATATACACCCACAATTCTACGAATAAGAATACATATACACAAACACACACATACATTCAATTTATTACACACTTATATACATATATATATATATATATATAAATATATACACACATATATATTACACACTTATATACATATACATGCGCATACACACATATATATGTGTGTACACACCCATATACAAAAAATTCATATACACATAATATACATGTGTACACACACATGCACACACACACACACACACACACACATACATATACACATATATATATACACATATATATATATATATATATATACACACATATATATGTGTGTATATATATGTACATATATATATGTATATGTACATATGTACATATATATATGTACACATATATATACATACATATATATGTGTGTATACGCATGTATATGTATATAAGTGTGTAATATATATGTGTGTATATATTTATATATATATATATATATATGTATATAAGTGTGTAATAAATTGAATGTATGTGTGTGTTTGTGTATATGTATTCTTATTCGTAGAATTGTGGGTGTATATATATGTATGTGTGTACTTCTATAGGTATGTATATAATAATTGTAATTTTTTTTTTTTTTTTTTTTTTTTTTACCTAGTGTTTTCTTTATTTAGTCTAATTTCAAATGACCAAATTTTTTTAAAATAATTTTATTTTCATTCCTATATCTTTTTATTCCCTTTTATTAATAATTATGCCTTTTTAAGTAAAGGCCTTTTTCTAATACTTCAACGTTTTGGGGAAATTAGGTTTTTGAATTTGTCCAGCGTCTGTAATATTTAAAAAAAAAAAATTTTTTTTTTTTTTCTTTAGTTTCTTTCTTTTACCCTCCCTTCCTTCCTTTATCTCTCTTACCACCTTTTTTCCGTGTTGCCTATACGGACGTCGATTTAACGCGTCTGTCTGTTAATTTTTAGTTACATTCTCCCTTTTTTTTGCGAACCCAGACGATGTCAATTTTTTTTTCTTTTCTTATTTATTTGATTTTATTCTACCTTTTTCTTTTTCTTTTTCGTTTTCTTTTTCTTTTTCTTTCCCTTTATTTTTATTTTTATTTTATTTTATTTTATTTTATTTTATTATTTATTTTTTATTTTTTAATTTCTTTGCAATCTATTTAAAAAGGAAAAGTAGACTAATTTTTCTCCAGTTTCTGAAAGGTTTTTTCTGTTGCTGAGGTGATGTGTCGTCCCCCGTGGGGATCTTCATATCGAAATGGCTATTCAACATCTTTGAATTAATCCTTTTTTAATATATATATTTGCTCTGTAATATTTTATTACATGGAGCTCTCTTCCTGTATCATTTTTTAATATTAAAATAAATTTTTAATATTAATTAGGATCGGGTTTTTTGGAATTTACCTTCCTGCTTTTTTCCCTTGGATTGAAGTATCTGAATTAAAATATATATATATATATATATGTGTGTGTGTGTGTGTGTGTGTGTGTGTGTGTGTCTGTGTGTGTGAAATGGGTATGCCTATAAATATAAATGTATATATATATATGCAATTTTTTATATATATTCAATTATTTATATATTATACATGCGTGGTACTTATTTAAAAGCGCTCAATGTCAATGTCAGCTAACGTATTCAGTGAAATCGGTAACTGAATATATATATATATATATATATATATATATATATATATATATACATGCTCTCACACCCTGATTGAGAACTATGTACGATTGATTGAGTTTGAAAATCAGTAGCTACCCTAGTATCTACGCAACGTTTATTCAGTAATATATTTGAACGCTCTCAGTTACTGGCGAATGTTTACATTGTATATAACACGCTAAAAGTTCACCTTCTTCTATCGAGCGCCCAAAACTCAGAGGTAGAAACGCCGACGAATGACAAGTTGGTAGGTTTTCAATCCTGACTATCAATCGGATGTCGAAGAGTGCTTATGATTTTTGATACAGCGAAACAGATCTGTCTGCTGATGAATATATACAGGGCTTTATCCTGGGCCCGACGCTCTTCCTTATTTTCATCAACGACCTCCCAGATGAGATCAGTTCCCACGTAGGCATATACGCAGACGACACCACAATATACTCCAGCACCAGTAAGAAACCTGTCGTGGCGGACAGACATAATCTCGCTGTTGACCTTGAACGAGATCTACACTCTGTGGTGAATTAGAGCAAGAAGTGGCTTGTCAACTTCAATGCGTCTAAAACCAAGCTGGTGTCTATCAAGCATCGCAGGCAACCTCTCCTGCCTCCCATAAGCAGGGACCAAGCGATTCTCCCTGAGAGCAACACACTACGCCTCCTCGGCCTTACCCTCTTCTCAGACCTCAAATGGAACCACTATACTGAATCCATAGCTAAATCTTCTGCTAAGAAGGTTGGGTCACTATGGCGATCCAGGATGTTTTTTTTCCGCCTGAATCCATCCTGCATATATACAAGTTAACCATCCGTCCGTGCATGGAGTACTGCTGGCATTTATGGTCAGGCGCTCCTGCTGTTCTCCTCAGTGTTCTCGACAGGCTCCAAAGGAGAGTCTGTAATGTGATAGGTGCTGATCTGGGTGCTCGACTGCAGCCACTTCCCCACCGTCGAAATGTGGCCTCCCTTTGTCTGTTCTATAAATACTTCCATGGCTTCTGCTTGGACGAACTTAAGTCACTGATGCCTCCTCAACAGGCGTTTACTCGTGCAACCAGACTGGCAATTGGGTCCCACCCATTCACAGTTAGGTTAGTCAAATGCAGACGCCAATTCTACTCCTGCAGCTTCTTCTCTCGCACTTCCCGCCTGTGGAACTCGCTCCCATATTCTTGCTTTCCTGACGGCTACAACCTCCAGAAATTTAAATGCAATGTCAATATTCATCTATTAACCACTGGACTCTAGCTCTCTCCCCACCCACGTATAACCTTCCCTTTCTCTCCACCTATGTATCTGTCATCGCACCTGCATTCTCAGCTTTCTATTGCTCCTTTCTAACTAGTTTGTACTCCTCACTCTTTTCTAATTAATCTTTTTATAGTTATGTAGCCCCCCGCTTATCAGTGGCATTTCTGCCTTGCTCGGGGTGAAATGATTACATTCAGTCAGTTAAGTGACATACATTATACGCGCTTGGGCAATCATGTCTAGAAAAAAACATGACTGACTGGGCAGAAGATTATTCCGCAGTAGATTGCCATTGTTTTCTGCGGTAGACTGGTTGCCAAACAAGGCTATAGATCCCAATCTGTCCTGTTACTTGACCCATAGCTGGAGGGAAGAGACCGATTAATACATTTCCCAATGATTGCAACGAATTCAACTGGAATTTGAACTCAGATTTCTAGTTCCGAGTCGATATTCAGTGGATCACAACGCACGATCGTTTAAAATTTACCTAAGCAGCAGCTTAGGTAGTTATTTTCTCGTAAACATTTTACGGAATAAAAATAATGAAATAAATATGAGAAACAAATTCCCGCCTCACAGTTTAATTGTAAATTCTATTTATGTACGGTAATTCTTCTTATATATTAAAGTTTTACATTTTAGGCGTAAATACTTAAACGGAGGGAAGGTAATGAAATAGCCACCATGAAGACCCGATGTGAATCCCGTAGGAAATATATAATCACTTATGAAGCTGAAATTATATCAAATTGGCAAATATTAGAATAGCAAGTTCTACCTATGGGAAGCAATTAAAACAATGTTGTTGGAAGGTGAAGTTGTTGGGGCAAGAAAACCAAAGAAAGCACTGGATGACTCTTATTGTGAACAAGGGACACATTGCTATATTAGTATTGAAGGGGAAAGTATTTTATAGTTTTGCATTATAGTTTCAGTTTGTACTTTCAATACAAACATTTTAATCAGACATGTTGAAACCACGAATTTGGCTCAAGTTTGATTTTGAGCTGCATACTAAAAATTTATCCGTCGAAATAAATTATAGCTTTTAACCACTTTAGATGATGTGTTGTGTTTACTATATATATATATAAATGTGTGTGTGTGTGTTTGTGTGTGCGTGTGTAAGTATATATATATATATATATATATATCTATATATATATATATATATATATATCGTGTGGTCATGTGAGACGCCACAAGCTGTAGTGGGATTTTCGCTTCCAGCTTGCACACACGTGTTCGCCAATCCTCCACACAAACAAAATTGACGACTACTATTATTCTTCGTCCGCGAACTGCCCGTTACAACCAACACGATTTCATCTTCGATAATGGTTGATGTAATACGAAAGTTCACAAACGATTACATTAAAATATGTATCAATATTGTGATTTTCTTTTCTCTTCCAACGATAATGCTATTAAGCTTAATAGACGATATGAAAAAAAAATTACATAAAATAAATCGACAAAACTTATCTATATTATTTAATGAAACATGCATCAAAGAAAATATGCTGTCTAAATATACACACACACACACGCATATATATATATATATATATATATATATATATATATAGTTGAAAAATGTTTTAGATATTCTACAAACACATGGGTAATAAATATTTCACAGCTAAACAGCCGCTCCTCAAACCCAAATCACAGTTAATATTTTCATTAAGTGTTGTATGATTTGGGTCGATAACTGGCTGCTTAGCTGCGAAATATTTATTACCCATGGATTTGTAGAAAACCCCAAATTTTTTTTCAAGATAATATTTCCCTGTTAAATTTAACAAAAAAATTTAACATTAAGTTCTTTTGAGATTGACTCTATTAGAATTTAACTGACAAAAATACTAAATATTCTACGTTATATATATATATATATATATATATATATATATATATATATATATATATATTGAAATCAACATCCAGAGGCAACAGTCTGACAACTCGGGTTTTGACTTCCATGTCTTCCCTGATACTGTGCACTTAAACCCATAAATGCACCATAACGTAAAACTATATTTTGAATATATATATATATATATATATATATATATATATATATATATATATGTATTCGGGCTTTGTTTTGTCGTGAGTCGTAAGTAGTTCGGCGGTTAAGACCGATCAAATGACGTTTTTCCCCAGGGGATGATAATTTGAATACAGCCAAAGGACGCATATTTTCTTAACCTAATTTCTCGATTTATCACGGCCAGTATATGTGAATAAATATACTCATTAATTATAAAAACAGAGATCTACTTAAAAACAAAAATTCATTAAAGATCATAAATCATATTTAATCATATTTATATTATTTAAAAAGAACAGAAGAAAAAATATATTTTCACATCCGTTTTTCTTTCCTTGACGGATTTTATCAAAACATTGAAATTAATTTCATTTTAAATAAAGTGACTATAAACAAAACCTTAGTTACTGAAAAGAAAAAGCATATGAATATTCATGAGGCCAACTGAAATTATTAAACATTTAAAAAAGGTCATCTTCCATTTTCGAAGATAATTTTTCATGTGCAGTGTATTGTTGCTTTTATGATGATGGAAATTAAAGTTTTTCTTCAGATTTTTTAAATATTTTTGTTGTAATATGTTGGCTTTGTTCTATTCGGAATGGAGAAATTGGGGAAAAAAACGGGACGTAGATTAACATTTTGGTAATATTTGATGGTGGCAATATCGAGGATTTTTCTTCTGAGTAGATTATTTTCTCTTTTGATTCGTATATCATTTTGTTATGTCGAAATTTTGGCCAAATTTATTTTTGTGCATGAACAAAGCATTTGTTAAATAGTTATTTCCGTTTTTTTTTCTTTTTTCTGTTCGTAGATATTTATTTTAAGTTTCTGAATATTTTTTTCCTTTGTTTTGTCAGTACCTGTTTTGGCAACGAATTTTATATATGACAGCTCTAGAAATTGTATGGGTGTTTATATGTACGTGTGTGTATGGGAATCTGACTGGGTAGTTAAAATGCTGGCTTTGCAAGCATGAGAGCCAGTTTCAAATTTCAGTATTGTTTATTTGTGAGGAAGCGGATTTTCAGATACATCAACCTAGGGAAGTAATACAAGTGTATAGCAATGTTTGAAGGCTACACCAAGTGTTGCCTCAAGTTTTTTTAAAATTTACATTTGATAGATGGAAATGATAGAAGGCCGTCTGTTTAGCACGCTTCAAGTCGCAAGTCAGGGTAATCAGGTTGTCCGTGGACGGGTGTCATTTATATTGATGCTCATAATAGATCAATTCTTCAAAACTCTGTAAAAATGTCCTCTCAACATAGTTGCAATATAAACCACAGGTGAGTCCTGTGGGGGTTCGATCAAACGCAAAATTTTTCGGAACAGATATATGCTAAGGGACCTCTATTATGATAAAGATCGTTATATATATATATATGTATGTGTGGGTGTGTGCATATATATATATATATATATATATATATATATCTATTATACCATCCACCCGTGTATTGAATATTGCTGCCACATCTGGTCGAGCTGAGTGCCCCTGCTATTCACCTCGGGGTTCTTGACAAAATCCAACGGAGAACCTGTAATGAGATCGATACCGACTTGGCAGCTCGGTTGCAGTCGCTCTCTCTCCGACGTGAACTGGCTTCCCTGTGTTCCTTCTATAAATAATTTCACGGCTTCTGTGCCAATTAACTTAGATCACTGGTGCCTCCTATGTAAGAATTTATACGATGTACTAGATTAGCAACGAGGTCCCACCCTTTTACAATGAAACTGATAAAAATATAACCGCAATTTCTACTCTAAAAGCTTCTTTTCACGCACTTCCCACATGTGGAATTCCGTCCCATATACTTGCTTCCTCTACAGCTACAATCTCCAGGAATTTAAATGTAAGGTCAATAGACGTCTTCTATCTCACTAACTCGCATCCATTCACTCAAACTCCTTTTTTTATCTACTCCATCCCCATTCTCGGTATTCTGATCCGTCTATTACTCTCGCCCTGACATTTTCTATAGATAACCCCTCTTTCTCATCACTTCCCCTGTGTAACGCCCTACGAAACTGTAGCAATAGAATAACTTCCTTGGCTGAGATTATTAATATGTATATATATACAGCTGAAGAGGCTCAACCCTTGTTTCCTGGTTAGGATGTGGTTTCCGGCTTTTCTCTTTTCCAATCTTTTCACTCTTTTTTTTATCCTATTTTATTTTTTTCAATTAGAGTAGATAGACTAAACTCTCGCCCGGTTCGCACTCCACCCACGTCTATTGAACAGGTGAAAAGACTCATCCCTTGTTTCCTGTTTAGAATGTGGTTTCCGGTTTTTCTCTTTTCCAATCTTTTCACTCTCACGTAGCCCCCTGCGCATCAGAGGCTTTTCCGCCTTGCTTGGGGTGATATGATTAATATATATATATATATATATATATATATATATATATATATATATATTCTTCTTGTCACGCTCTTGGAAAAAGTAACAATTCCGGGGCAAATTTACTACAAATTATAATTGCTCTGCCTCGAGTACCTTTTTTAAAAGTGACTTATTTTATATTTTTGCAAAATTATTTCATCAAAATGAAGAATATATATATATATATATATATATATATATATATATATATATATATATATATTATAAATTATATTTTAGAACATGTACATAACTTCTCTATATATGATCGCTACGAAGGCGCGTCCGTTTCTGCATCGGAGTACCGATGCTTCGTCAGGCGATGTGGTACTGGGAATCCTTTTCATTTTCATTTATTTCGTTTTGTTAGGGGTATTGGCTGGGGTGTTTTGATTCTGTGATATTTCATTGACAGTTGGAATTTTTTGTGGAGAGTGTTAGTGTGTGTGGGTGGGTTTTAGCAAGATAATGGAGTCAGTCTGAGACGGTTGGAATTTATTACTTGGTTTACATGTTTAATCTTAATATTGGGCTTAGGGAATGTGTTATTTGTCTTACATTTTTAATTTTTGATTTTTTATATCATTGTTTGGGAATCGCTTTCTCTATTCAATTTTTAATTTTGAATCTTTGATTTTTAATTAGATCATTTTTTGGAAATCATTTTCACTATTAAATTTGTAAGTTTTAATTTTCTATTCTCATATAAATTTCTATTCTCATATCTAGTCTATATATGATTCGATTTATTATGGTTATGATTATGGTTATTAACCTTACTGTAATTTTATTTATGGTTATAAATCTTACTCTAATTATGGTTATGGTTATTAACCTCGCTCTAATTATGGTTATCGTTATTGGCCTTACTCTAATTATGGTTATTGACCTTCCTAATTATGGTCTTTAACCTTTCTTTATAATTAACTTATAACTTTATAATTATACATATATATATATATACATGTATATATATATATATATATATAGAGAGAGAGAGAGAGACATATACATATGTATATTGTGTTTGTAGTTTTCATTGATTCATGATTCATTATATGATATAGACAAGTTTTGACTACTTATTTTATGAAAATTATTTTCATATACTCTGATACGCCTAATAGCATTATCGTTGAAATAAGAAAGAAAATCAGTATATTGCTACATATTTTTTTAATCTTATCTGAGGTTTAGTCTTACATAAGCCATTATCAAAGATGATAATTTTATTATAACTAGCATTATAGACCGGCGTTTCTCGGGTGTAATGAAATCTTTAAAATTAATCCATGGTCATGGAGCTCTAAGACATTTTGGACGTTGGCACGAAAGACTAAAAAGCAATAGTTGTTTCCAGTTAAAGCGAAACCGTAGACTGAAAGAAAAATGAATGGATGTAAGTAAAATTTTGATTTCCTGGTATCGATATCAAATTTTCTGCACTATTGCAAAAACTGCAACTTTGAAACTTCTGAATATCGTTTCTTATGTATTTATCTATGAGTGTATCAAATTTGATTAAAATCGGACCACTAATTCTATAACCCGATTTTTTCGATTTTCGATTTCGATATTTATCGGGGGTACCTCGACACAAAACCTAGCTAAGAACACTCGCAGACGCTTATAGTACAACTGTGTAAATTTTCAAGAAAATCAGTTCAGCCGTTTCGGAATCTATAGGACACACACACACACACACACACACACACAGAGGCAAAGTTCCATTTATAAATAAATTTACATAAATTAAACAGAATTTACATAAAATGAATAAACAAAACATGTCTATATTATTTAATGAAACATTCAGTAATATATATATGTATTTATATATATATGCATGTATATACATATATATCTTCTCTCTTTTAATAGAGACAAATATATATATATATATATATATATATATATATATATATATATATATATATACCTCCTGTCATATTCGGGGGTGGGGGTTAGATATTTTTTATTTTTTTAAGTCATGATGTAAGACAATCAATAGCAATTACATCAATATATGTTGCCTTCATTTTAGACGGCTTACAGTTATACATTTTTTGCTGTCATTTTTTATGGCATGGACACATTCGTTTTTTATATAATGTGGGCACACACATTTAGAGTACGCGTCCGTTTTCTCACTATACATTTGAAAGCTGCAGAAAAACAAATAATTTTCAGAATATACAATATATTCAAATAATATTCAGACTGCATTAATGGTTGGGTTATGTGTTTATTTGATGCAACCACCTTCATCCACAGTAATGGCTTTAAGGCGGTACCAAAATTCCTGATATGCACGCATCACATGGTTTTTTTTATTCATATTTCATATTAAACGGTTAGTTGTAGCATTCAGGGAATTCGTCGTATAATGTTCGGTTGATTGTTTGATGCATATCAACCTTTATGTGTTATATAATTCTGCATAATTTTGAGCACAATTTTTGGCCTCAACTTAATATACGATGTTTATTCAAAAACTAATATGAATTTTTCGGTATAAGGACTTCTAATATAGATAGAATGTTACTTTTTTATTTAATTTCTTTCCTTTACTTCTTTTTCAAAGGGATTTAATTTTTTTTGCAGATTGAAAAATCTTTGAGAGCTTTGGAGATTAACAAAAATGGCCTAGTAAGGAGCATACTCCAGGATTGAACACAGGTCAGTTATCAAGTTTTTAGTTGCTGAAGGATGCAAACGAGTTGAAATTCATAAGAGACTGTCAACTGTATGGTGCCATATGTTTCAGCCAAAATATGTCTACAAGTGGGAAAAATTGTTTAAAGAAGGACGGAGAAGTGTTGAGGATGAAGACAGGCCTAGGAGGCCAACAGAAATGAGGTCTCCGGCGGTGATCGAATCAGTCAATGACCTCATTCAGTCTGACAGAAGATTGACAGTGGATGACATTCCGAGGACTTTGAGCCTATCTGTTGGGACAGCACACAAAACTGTCTATGATGACCTTGCCTACTTGAAGACCTCACGCAGCAGCCTAAAAGGTGCAGACCATCAACGAGCTGGGCTGGGAACTCCTTCCTCATCGCCTTTACAGCCCAGACCTTGCCCATTCAGAATTTTACCTGTTTGGTCTCTTGAAAGCGTTCAGGAGAGACAAGAAGTTTGAAAGTGACGATGAAGTCAAAAGTGCTGTGAGCGAGTCGTTGAGACATCAATCCAAAGATTTTTTTGGCGCTGAGGTAATACGGAAGCTTGTGCACAGATGCGAAAAGTGTGTGACACTGCTGGGAGACGAAGTTCAAAAAACAAAGTAAACTTCTATCTTTATTAGAAGTCTTTATACCAAAAGATTCATCTTATTTTCGAATGACCCTCATATTTTGATCCCAATTGTATGCCAAAAACTACAGATAAAATATACTGTTGGCAGTTGTACTATAAAATGTATTAGGTTGTCCCAAATGTTCGTCAACAATTGCGAAAAATTGAATTTTTATACATAGTTATCGTGATTTTCATCTTTGTATTTCAGATGGCTATTGATAAAATTGAGCTGCGAGTTTTGATTCGTTACTGCTGGAAGCGAGGTCTTTCAACCAGAAAAGCTGCAGAAGGTGAATGAACAATTGCATATGCGGCGATATCAAAGTGGTACAAGCGTTTCGATTCTGGCGACATGAGTCTTGAAGATAAGCCTCGTTCGGGACGGTCGTTAAAGTTGGATGATAGAGACTTGCAAACTGGGTTGGATATTGCGCCTTCATCGAACACTCGAGAATCGGCTGATGAGCTTGGAGTTGACAAATCGAAAATTCATGGTTATTTGAAGCAACTTGATTTTGTTCTCAAAAAAGCGCGCCATGATCCGCACAAACTCACCGAAGCACAAGCCAACAGACGAGTTGAAATTTGCCGTCAATTGCTCAGCAATCCATTGAACGAGCGTTTTTGGAAGCGCATTGTGACATCCGGCGAGAAATGGGTCTATCTGGCCGAGCACAATCGAGACAAGCGATGTGTTCAGAAAAAGGCAAGAGACACCGTCGGTTCCAAAACAAGATCGATTCGGCAAGAATGTGGTGTTGTGCATTTGGTGGAACTTTGAAGGAACCGTGCATTTTGAGTTGGTTCCGAATGGTCGTGCCATCAGTGCCGAACTTTACTTTCAGCAACCTGAGTGGATCTACGAAAAGCTGAAGCAAAAGTACCTGGCTCTGATCAACCGAAAGCGCTCTTTGATGCAGCAGGACAATGCCAAGCCACACACCGCCATAAAGACCAAAGACAAGTTTGAAGAGCTGGACGGTGTTGAGATTCTCCACATTCAGCCTACATTCCTGACTGTGCCCCATCAGATTACGGCCTTTTCCGCTCAATGTAACACTTTCTGAAGAGCCGCCGATTCGACTCGTTTGATGAAGTCGAGGAAGCGTGTCAAGAATTCTTTGATTCGAAGACGGCTGAGTGGTACTTTGACCAGATCCGAAAGCTAGCAGATCGATGGCAGAAAGTCTTGGAAAATGATGGTCTTTATTTTGAGCAATAATCTTTGTTGTTTTGCGAGTAAAATTTCAATTTTTTGCAAATATTTACGGACTTCTGGTCCAACCTAATATTTTTCTTTATTTCTGAGATGATGTATTGTAAATATTTACAATGTCTATATCATTCGTATTGCTGACCTCATCTTTATTGGTATATTCATGATGTTTCGGCTCCTGCTTGCTTCGGATTTCTTCAGGTGGTATACGTTAGAAGTTTGAACCAAACACTTCATTTAGTCCCGGCGGTAGGTTCCGTGTTTTATGCATTTCAACTGAAGCCTTTATTTTGCTCTCTGGACCATGTCTCCTCAGGAACCCATGGCTTAGTGGATAAAAGTGACTTGAAATTTTTGTGAGTTCAATACCTGGCTACAGCAGTGTTGAACAAAAAGAACTAAGAGTTAAATTAGATGCAGATATCCAAGACATCCAGAAGTGGCATGACTCATGGAACCAGAACAATGTACCGCACTAATCGAAATAAAGGGTGCATTTCAAAATTCTAATTACCTGAAGAAGCTCGGAGCGTACAACGCCTTAAAGGTCGAGGACATGGTAATAAATATGAGGTTAACAGTCCGAATAAAGGAAATAATTACAATACCTCATTTAAGAAACACTGTATATGATAACGACTGGAGAAATATGGCTTCGATCGCATGTCTTTCAGAATATAAACTGTTTGAAACATTGAAATAAAATATAAAAACAATTTTTGAATATTTTTCTTAATATATTTTATCATAAAACTTCCCTATACGTTATTAATATGTAGTGTCATGGCAAAATTGACTATTCGTTTAAAAATATTTATTTATTCATTAACTATAGATTTAAAAAAATAAATGGATATGAGATGAAATCGTTAAGCACGAGGTTTTATTAAATATTCGATGTGGGTACTAAAATCCACGACCAACTTCTCTTGCCGCTCAGGAATCGCGTCAACTAATTTCACTGGGAACTCTTGTTGTATGGAAGACATATTTTCTTGTATTCCTCCTTCAAGTTCTTTCAAAGATTTCGTTTGATATAGTAGACTTGATCTATTCTTCTTCTATGTGCCATGATCGCCTACTTCCTGAAGGGACAGCCCTTCAGGAAGTAGGCGATCATGGCTTTCCACGTCCTCTTATCCCTGGTGGTTCTTAGTAGGTTTTCTCCTGTTACACCACCCAAACCACGCTCTGCCATCCACTAGCTCAAGCCCATAAAACTAGAATATAAATGTATTGAAACAAGCATGGTTACAAAATAAGGAATCAGTTTTTATATTGATTATAATATGGAACTGATCCCCCATTTTATACCGACATTATAATTTCTTATAAACAGTTGGCATATATATTCTTCTTCTATTTGTGTGATCCTTTCAGGACGTAGGCGATCATGGCTTTCCACGTCCCTCTATCCCTGGTGGCTCTTAGCACTCCTCCTGTTATGCCATCCAACCCTCGTTCCGTCATCCACCTGATCAGGTCCTTCAATATATCCGCTGCTTTCTCTTGTCTCTTTGTTTCCTCTATCTGGCCTGTTAGTATCAGGCTCTCCACGCCCTCCTTCTTCATTGTATATCCCAGGAACTTTAGTTGTCACTTCCTGATGGTCAGTATTAGTTTCCTTTTTTGTTTCCATCATATCTAAGACCTCACCATTGGTCACATGCTCGATCCATGATATTCGCAGCATTCTTAAAAAAATCGCAGGGTCCCAAGACAGGACTCATAGCTTGCTATGCATACATAAGATAAGGACTTACTTTGCAATCACCCTGTATGTATGTATTTTTTGTATTACGTATATAAGAATAATCTATTTTAAGGTCTATTTGAAGACATCTAAACTTATTTATAAATGGAACTTTGTCTGTCTGTGTGTGTGTCCGTTACCTATAGATTCCGAAACGGCTGAACTGATTTTCTTGAAAATTTACACAGTTGTACTATAAGTGTTTGCGAGTGTTCTTAGCTAGGTTTTGTGTCGAGGTACCCCCGATAAATATCGAAATCGAAAATCGAAAATCGAAAAAATCGGGTTATAGAATTAGTGGTCCGATTTTAATCAAATTTGATACACTCATAGACAAATACATAAGAAACGTTATTCAGAAGTTTCAAGTTAGCAGTTTCTACAATAGTGCAGAAAATCGATAATATATATATATATATATATCTATATATATATATATATATATATATAGCAAGATGTTTGTGTGTGTTTGTCGGTTTATCTGCCCGTATATCTGTATTTTTTCAGCCCTTTCATTTTGGTTTTTGTTTCGGGTTTGGCTCTAAGTAGGTATAATTGTAGTTCTTAGTCTCAGCCATTATACCATTTACTCAGAAGACTTATTTAGACTTCAAAATTCAGTTTACGACGAAAAAAAGCTAAATTTGACTTACATCCATTCATTTTTCTTTCAGTCTACAGTTTTGCTTTAACTGGAAACAACTATTGCTTTTTAGTCTTTCGTGCCAACGTCCAAAGAATCTGAGGTCCAGAACCATGGATTAGTTTTAAAGCTTTCATTACACCCGAGCAACCCCGGGCTATTCTGCTAGTTTTTTTATATAAATTCAAAAAATAACGTTTATATCTCATTTACAATATTGTTTCACGTTTAGCGATTTTTCAAAATGAGTGACTAATCTCCAACAGCGTTCTCATTAGAAACCACCCGATTTGAAAAAAAAGATTGTTCTCTGACGTTAATAATAAGAATAAACCGAATATATACTGGCTGAAATGTAACTTTCCGTTTTAAGATGTTTATAAGTAATTTATTAAATCTAATTTTTACAAGAAATAAATTTAAGAGAAAAGGTTTTATTTAAAATTCGGTAGGCGCACCAGATTTCTCAATCAGCTTCTCAAGGTATTCAAAAGTTGCGTCAACTTCCTTCCATATTCTTGTTCCCCGATCGTTACAATCTTCAAAAGTTTAAATGCAACGTCAACTGTCACCTCTTTGACCCCCATTCTTCACAACTTTCACTGACATTCTTTTTCTAAATTTACACTTTCCTCTCACACAGTTCTCTTTACACTCAATGTCCCGTCCTTCTCTTACCCATTCTCTGACACCCACTGTAACCTCGTCTCCTATTTCTTCATTCTCCTATGATGTGACCATCTGCGCACCAGTGGCAGTATTGTCTTGCTTGGAGTGAGTCGGTTATATAAAAAAAGAAAACTGATTTCACTAGGATTTCTTGATGTACGGAAAACATAATTTCTTGTATTCGTACTTCAAGTTCTTCAAAATTTTGCTTTGGTAAAGTAGACATGTTTCTTTTCAACCAATTTCTAAGAATGTCACGGGTTGTTAAGTCAGGACCCCTGGCTGGTCACTCATACATAAAATAGGGTGTTACTATTCAATTATCCAGTAGAAGTGATTAGGAAGAGTGCGAAAGATCCTAGGAAGACATTTTTCGTTTTGTTTCAATTAATTTGCATAAGGCTGCATAATTTCAGAAATTAAAAACTGAAATACATTGGTGAGTTTCAGTTTACATATATAATCAGGAAAACATGAACTTTAAGAATGAAAGAAAAATAAACGGAAAATAGCATTTATTTAAAATGAAACCAGTGGGATATATATTACTTACTGAAAAATACCACGCCACTTTCAAATAATTATAATGTATTTATTAACAGTAACTTTTGCAAGAAATAAATATGAGAGGAAATCGTTTAGCATAAATTTTTATTCAAAATTATATATTGGCTTCTAATTTCGCTACCAGCTTCTCGAGAAACGTGTCAACAGATTTCAGCAAGAACTCTTGTGGTATGGAAGATATATCTTCTTGTATTCGTCCTTCAAGTTCTTGCAAAGTTTTGTTTGGTATCGTAGACTTGCTCCTTTAACCAATCGCAAAGAAAAAGTCACGGGTTATTAAGTAAGGACCCCTGGCTGGATCAGTCAGTTGAGTCAGTTATGTGCCATACGTGAAACACGCTTGGGCGATCATGTCTCGAAAGAGACATGACTGACTGGGCAGAAGATTATCCCGCAATAGGTTGTCATTGTTTTCTGCGGTAGATTGGTTACAAGCCAAGGCTATAGAGCTCAATCTGTCCTGTTATTTAACCCTTAACTGGAAGGAAGAGACGGATTAATAACTTTCCCAAGGGTATTTGCCCATAAGTGAATGCAATGAATTCAACTGGAATTTGAACTCTGCTCCCCGATTTCTCGTTCCGAGCCGATATCCATTTAAAGTAGGGTGTTACATTTCAGTTACCCTTTTTATTAAAATAATTACTTTGAAACAGAAATTTTAGACAATTTCCTTTCAAGCAAGTTTCTCCAGAGAATGGCTACTGTGTGTAACACACTCTCATTATGATGACCCCTAGAATACTACAAGTTTGAACACTTCAAGTCAAGTGGCAATTGCTTCCTCCTTTTTTTTATCGAGATTTTGCATTATAAGACCTAGCAAACTAACTACAAAGTCCGGAGTAATTAGTTGCGTCATTAGCATAGATGACGAGTTAAAAACACATCATATCAGATGATTCGTTGATAAAGAAATAAAATAGGCCCTAGAATATAACCACTGAGGATACACGCGGTAATGTGGAAGATGGTTGGCCGTTTAACGCGGCTTTCAGAATAAGTTAATTTGTTGGTTGGTTGTTTTGTTTTTATGACATATCAACCTCGGCGGGTCATTTATTGCCAACTAAATTTGATTTATTTATTGCTAGGAATAACTCTTCCTTTCAACAATTTATTGTTGTTGTTTTTTATATAAGTTTTGTGTCTAGTAATACTCTTTTTCTTTTTCGAGCATCAAGTTTCATTGAAATTTGTTTTTAAAGGGCAGGGTCTCCAAGTCCTACCTTTGTTATTTAATCCATAACTAGAGGGAAGGGACGGATTAATACATTTCCCAAGGTTACCAGGGCTTAGGTGAATGCAGGATATTCAACTGGAATTTGGACTCGGCTCACCGATTTCTCTTTCCGAGCCGATATCCACTGCACCACCACGCACATCCGTCACTAAACGCTTACAGCACCTGGTATTCTCAAGCGGTCACCCTTCTAAGTACTGACCAGAATAAGTTAAAATATAAATTCTATAACCATATAGTTAAAGTAAGTGACATATTTTAGTAATATATCAGAGTAATTTTTACTTTTTTCTATCTCAACTTACATTCTCTAAGCATTTACAAAAATGGCTCTTGTGCCTTGAAATGTGTGCTTATTAGTATATTGAAAATAAATTAAATTTTGATATTTTTTTTTATTCTCAATATCTTGTAGTATGGTCCTCATTTTATTGTTTACTTTCTTCTTCATCAATTCACTTTATTTTATTCTTCTTATTCATTTTTTTTTATTATGCACGGTTTTTACTCTTTCTTTTTCTTTTTTTCTTTTCTTGTTTTTTCTTCTCGTTCACTTTTCTTTGTTTCCTTAACTTTTTAAGTTCTCTCATTCTCTTACTCTTTTACTTAAACTCTGCAATTTCTCACTTTCATTCTTTTTTCTTCTTCATTTCATCAGCCAAACTCGTTCTTCTGATTAACACGCCTAAGCAACTTCCATGTTTCTCATTTTCGTTTCACTCATTCTCCTCCTCCTCTTCCACCTCCTCCAATTTCTGCTTTTCGCAATTTCGGTTTTTTCTTTTTTACTTACTTTTTTTTTTTTCTTTTTTTCTTTGTCGTGTTGCTCGTCTTGTATTTTGTTTTTTCATTTCCCATTTTCTTGATTACCGGACATCAAAAAGCAGGGAGAGTCTTAATTAATTTCAGCAGAAATTAGTCTCTCAACTTGGCAGACGTGAGATTGTTTCGTAATAGGCAGACAGACAATTACTCGGAAATCAGTCAAAATTTCGACCAACAATGCCAAATGCACATAACAATGACTTGATGCCAGAGAGGGTCAAATGACACAAGATAGATAGATATTAACCGCTGTTTGTGTCTGAGATACATAGATAGATAGATAGATAGATAGATAGATAGATAGATAGATAGATATGAACTGACTTAGATAGATAGATAGATAGATAGATATGAACTGACTTAGATAGATAGATAGATAGATAGATATGAACTGACTTAGATAGATAGATAGATAGATAGATATGAACTGACTTGATTGATTGATAGATAGATAGATAGATAGATAGATAGATATGAACTGACTTAGATAGATAGATAGATAGATAGATAGATAGATAGATAGAACAGACTTAGATAGATAGATAGATAGATAGATAGATAGATATGAACAGACTTAGATAGATAGATAGATAGATAGATAGATAGATAGATAGATAGATAGATAGATAGAACAGACTTAGATAGATAGATAGATAGATAGATATGAACAGACTTAGATAGATAGATAGATAGATAGATATGAACAGACTTAGATAGATAGATAGATAGATAGATAGATAGACTAGAACAGATAGATAGATAGATAGATAGATAGATAGATAGATATGAACAGACTTAGATAGATAGATAGATAGATAGATATGAACAGACTTAGATAGATAGATAGATAGATAGATATGAACAGACTTAGATAGATAGATAGATAGATATGAACAGACTTAGATAGATAGAGAGATAGATATGAACAGACTTAGATAGATAGATAGATAGATAGATATGAACAGACTTAGATAGATAGATAGATAGATATGAACAGACTTAGATAGATAGATAGATAGATAGATAGATAGATATGAACAGACTTAGATAGATAGATAGATAGATAGATAGATATGAACAGACTTAGATAGATAGATAGATAGATAGATAGATAGATAGATAGATAGATATGAACAGACTTAGATAGATAGATAGATAGATAGATATGAACAGACTTAGATAGATAGATAGATAGATAGATAGATAGATAGATATGAACAGACTTAGATAGATAGATAGATAGATAGATATGAACAGACTTAGATAAATAGATAGATAGATAGATAGATAGATAGACAGAAATAGAATAAGAAAGAGAGAATTATATATATATAATATATATAGAGAGAGAAAGATAGAGATATATGAATAGAATGAGATAGATAGATAATTGTAAACAGACAAGATAGATAGATAGATAGATAGATAGATAGATAGATGCAAACAGACTAGCTAGCTAGATAGATAGATATGAATAAAATGAGATAGATAGCTAGATAAATAGATATGAAAAGAATGAAATAGATAGATAGATAGATAGATAGATAGATAGATAGATAGATATTATCACAATGCGAAAGATAGATAGATAGATAGATAGATAGATAGATAGATAGATAGATAGATTCATGGAAGACTTTGCTCAATTGTATGAATATCCCGTATTAATATAAACATGGACGGAGATGTCAACATTAAGTGACAAGTGTTTGCTTCATGCTTTGACATAATCTTCCGGCCTGTGAAATTGGTGAAATATTATAGAATGCTTCCTATCTTCATCAAATATGGAGAACTAAAATAGCAAACCAAGTAACAGAGTTACAGTTTGCGAAGGCCATGGTCAATATGGTCAAGGATTGGTGTGGTACTTTGACAGTGACGTTTTATTTCTATTTGAGTTTAGAATATAAATTTAGAAAAGAGCGAATTCAACAAATGGCTGCAAAAGATTTTTGGAAGCGTCGATAACTCTCCCAAACCTAATATAGCGACCGGGTAAGACCATCCACGAAGAGAGGCTGAACCAAAATCCGACATGTCTTCCCGTGACGTCATTCCTCACGCTTCCATTTAGGATCGAAGCTGCCACTACTTACATCTAATTAAACGAATAAGAACAAAAATGGTATTTTATGTAATAGCGAGAGGGCCTAGATGTGCGTTGTGGTCCAGTGGATATCGACTCGGAACGAGAAATCGGAGAGCCGAGTTCGAATTCCAGTTCAATACGTTTCAATCAGATACGCGCAAATACCCTTGGGAAAGGTATTCCAGCTATGGTTCCAATAACAGGACGAATTGTGTTCTATAGCCTTGGTTGGCAACCAGTCTACCGCAAAAACAATGGTAACCTACTGCGGGATAATCTTCTGCCCAGTCAGTCATGTCTCTTTCGAGACATGATTGCCCAAGCGTGTATCACGTATGGCACTTAACTGAGTGACTGAGAGGGCATGAGACGACACAGAGCACAACAACTGTTAATAAAGCTGTAGCATACGTAAGAATGAAAAACTGAACATCAAACTGGAATCTGCCAGGCCAAACTATATTTTTAAGGCCCAGAGAATGCTTGCTGTCCGGTGGGGTTATGGAGGAAAGCTGATTTACGTCTCAGGTAACGATTCATGTAAATTAAACGTCACAGATTTCTATTAAGTATTTAGATTATTTATATATTTTTTTTCATATCGCCCCTAGCAAGGCATTTTATTGTCACTGTTTTGCAGGGGGTTACATAGGAGGAAAGTTATGGGAAAGAGTGACAAATTACAGGGGTTTTCAGAAAGTGGGTGAGAGAAGGATGAGAATTTTGATGAGAGTGACGTGGACGGAGAAAGGAGCATGAGAGAGAGGATGTAGGTTAGTGAGATAGGAGATGACTATTGACTTTACATTTAAATTCTTGGAGATTGTAGCTGTCGGGGAAGCAAGTAAATGGAAGGGAATTCCACAGGCGGGAAGTGCGAGAAAAGAAGCTGATGAAGTAGAATTCGCGTTTACAATTTATTGGTTTCACAGTAAAAAGGGTGGGACCTTGTTGCTAATCTTATTGTTCGAGTAAATTTATATATACGCGGCACCAGTGAGCTAAGTTCATCGGAGCAGAATCCGTGAAAGTATTTGTGGAAGAGACACAGGGTATCCAGATTGCGCCGGTGAGAAAGTGACTGTATCCTAGCTGCCAAGTTGGGATCTATGACATTACAGATTCTCTGTTGGTGTTTGTCAAGGACACCTAGGTGGATAGCAGGAGCATCCGACCAGATATGGAGGCAGTATTCCATGCTCGGCGGATGGTAGATTTATATGTGTGCAGGATTGTTTCAGGCGGAAAAAAGCTTCCTGGCCCTACACAGAGAACCGACTTCCTTAGCATCGGATTATTTGGAATAAATGCCATCGTGTTTATTCATATGTATTAATATTTCAAATATTTTTCCATTTGATTCATTTTTTCGATGAAATGCTTTCATAAGAAAAATAATTTTATATCAGAAGAAAAAAAATCTCCATTGCTAAGACAAAATCTGATAACGAAAGAATGTTATGATATTTTAACTGTTATGTGGTCAATTTTCTAGATCTGTACACATTAATGCGTGTATCCTAAGAAGTTCAATTTCTGAACCTATTTTTTCCTATTAGAATCTACGCGGCCACCACTGTTCTTTAATAAAATGAATGAGAAAAAGAAATTGTCCTTTTCGTTGATATGTGGTAGAGTGGCCTCAGAGACGCCGCAGAACACAACAACTGTTAATAAAGCTGAATCAGATGTAAGAGTAAAAGTGAAATTTAAAGGACTTTCCCGACATGATCAGGTTCTAACTCGTTTTCTGTGCCAGTGACAAGACTGTTTGTTCTAGTCTTAGTTTTTTTTTTTTTTGTATATAATCATATCGCCCCAAGCAAGGCATTTTACTGCCACTGTTGTGCAGGGGTTTACGTAGGAGGAAAGTTATGAGAAAGAGTGTAGATTACAGGGGGTGTGTCAGGAAGTGGGTAAGAGAAGGATGAGTGTGGCCATAAAGTGAGTGGTCAGTTGATATATTGATTGAAATGTAAAATTGATTCCCCATTCCAGAATGTTGCCTTCATCTCGAAGAAACGACTTCTTAAAAATGAAATGCAATAAGAAATGGAGTTTGAGTTTGAGTTTTGTTTAACGGCATATCAACACCTCTGTGGGTTATTTAATACCAAAAATGTCTGGGTTTTAAAGTATTTTTTAATGTTCGGCTATCGTGAGAAGGTTGATTTAGTCAGATTTAATTTTTTATTTTCATTTTTTTCATTTTAGAAAACTGAAAATGTCTTCTAGTTTTGTATTCAAAAAGGTTTTGATGAGAACAGTTTTTTTTTCCTTCGAAAATGTTTTATGGTAATATTTTCTTCAAAAATGTATTATTGGTAATAATTTTCTTTCAAAAAATGTGTATGTTTCTATAAAAGTCTATTTTTATGTATATATTTCTATAAAAGTGTATTTCTATATTTTCATAGTGTTTTGACCCCAGTTAACGGGTTAACTATTTGCCCATAACTGGGACACTAACAGGTACTACCACTACGGGTCAGGGTAGACCTGAGAACAACAGCAATTAAATTGTGTTTCCACGCTTCACACAACCTTCAGAGGCCTTGCTGCCGAATGGAATTTACCATCATACCCAAGACCCTACAAAAGTATGCAGATAACTCGATCTTGTCGGCTGGTCTTAGCCTTAAATCTCTGAAATTCTGGAATTATAGAACCTGACCTGTCAGATAATTTTACATTGGAATAGAGTTAGATTAGCGTCAAACGTTAATGATATTACGAATGCTCGATGTGCGTTGTGGTGCATTGGATATCGGCTCGGAACGAGAAATTAGGGAGTCGAGTTCGAATTCCAGTTGAATTCACTGCATTCACTTACGCGCAAATACCCTTGGGAAAGGTATTAATCCGTCTCTTTCTTCCAGTTATGGGTTAAATGACAGGACAGATTGAGTTCTATAGCCTTGGTCGGCAAACAGTCTACCGCAGTTAGCAATGGCAACCTATTGCAGGATAATCTTCTGCCCAATCAGTCATTTCTCGAAAGAGACATGATCGCCCAAGCGTGTTTCAAGTATGGGACTTAACTGACTGACTGTATAAAATAAGTTCTTCAGTATAAGGTAACTGATGTTGAACTCAAACCTGACAAGTCAGGATTGAGCAGTTTATATCCAGATATAACAGAAATAGTTGCACTTGTATCTGATTTGATGCATCTAAAGATAGAGAATTTCGGCGGGGGTCTATGTGCTTCTTTAAGCAGTACAAAGAAACAGCTAAAATATATGAACAAATCGTTACGCTAAGTGAATATGCAAGATGCATTAAAAAAGTAAACATGGCTGCTCGCAAAAAGATTGCGCGTGATACATAAAAATAGTTCCTAAAATTAAAACCCTTTGGCAGTCTAGAAACTAATAAAGAAAGTTTAGATGATCACACTTATTATTGGAGGGTGGGAAAAAATGATTTTATAATTGCTAGTCATGCAGACACTTATTCCTCGCTGACATTTACCACGCTTGTACGCTGTAAATTTTACAACATAGGCCTGACGTTTATGAATAGTTTGTAAGAGATTTAAAAGCACGGATCCTTCCATTAAAGTGAATAATTTAATCCCATCTTCGGAAGGAAAAATTTAAACGTAACATCCTACACACAGAATTTATTAAAACAAAGCATCCCCGACACATTTATTGTTTGTAAACCAAGAAAAGAGTTCGGTTTTAAATTTGAATGGAATAGAGGATAGAATTATCTTTTCTTTATTTTTTCATTTTTGGTTGCTTTTATTGTAATTTTTTTTTTTTTCTGATTTTACTATATTTTTCTTCTGGTTTAATTATTTTCTTTTTTCATTTTATTTTCTTAAAATCCTTTTTTTTTAAATAAGTATAAAAGACAATTTTTTAAGGCCGTTTTAGTTCTTGAAGGTGATCAATAAAACAAACAATATTGTAATTGACCAAATCCTTCGAGAATAAATTTGTTCCTGTCTCTCGTAATTGAAATTTAAGCCTACCTCGCAGAAAATAAACTAGTTATTGATTTAATTTGTTTTTTCTCTTCTAAATGAAATTCTCTCTCTCGCTATCTCTTTCTTTCTTTTACTCTTTCATTGTATGTTTCTGTCGTTCGTTTAGCAGTAGTATTTTTTTTATTTGCACTTTTAAACGTTTCTATGACAAATTGTGCGGTACATTTTTTATTTCTTCCCCGATGGTTTTTACCCGTCAAATCTTTCCAAAACATCCTTGATTCTGTGCAAATGTATACGCTGAACTCAAATCGATAATCGTTTATGGAAGAAACCTACACTTTTTCATGTTATCGACCAGAAAAAATCGGACTATATCTCACCCCTTACCACCGTTCTCATATCTGATTAACCGCTGAATGATTTGAAGCGTAGGATACATATTTCGGCCTATTTACTTCCTTGAGGCAATTACTCTGCGAGTTGTTTGCTTTCGGAACTCAATTTCCGCGTAGTAATTGCAAAAAGAATGTTAAAATGCCGAAAAATCGGCAATCTACGCTGTGAAGTCATTCTGCAGTGAATAACATTTTTGAGTCGTGATTACGGGGTGAGATAAACAGTGACAAGAAGTTCGATATTTTTCTGGGCGTCAACTTGAAAAAGGTATGTTTCGTCAATAAGCAATTATCGATTTGAGTTCAGCATTTGCATTTGCACGGAAATAAAGACGTTTTGGAAAGATTTGAAGGGCTAAAGGCCTATGAGGAACAAATCAAAAATTTACCAATTCTGCTTGCTTGCAGATATATAAATGTAACGAAAGAATGTTTACCGTATATAGCGAGCAAAATAAGTCCTTTGGCCATTTTGGTAACTGTAAGCCTCGAGTTCAGTTACCTGGTCATAGAGTGCAGAAATACTCACATTTACAGTAGTATAAGAGATCGTCAAATATAGGAACTCACACAAAAAATACAAGGTGATGATCAACTAAGATTGCGGTTAGAAATTTCTTGAAGGATCCTAGATATGGAAATCTTCCAAGTGTAGCTTTGATGTTACACAAGACCCAAAGTATGGGACACCCAGTTAGGATGAAGGTCACTATTAATTGAAATAGCGAGTCAAGCTTGTAAACTTTGGAGAGCCTAAAAATTCCTAAATATGATAATCACCGGAAAAATGTTAAATTTTAGCCGTTCCCCTACAAAGAAACATTTGGCATTTATTGATCGAACAGCCAGCATTGCCCTCAAATGAAACTGAACAAATATTTTTCTCACTTAATAAAATTATTTTTTAAGAAAACAGCTTCCTCAAATCTAGAAGCTGTTATCACTCTTTCCAATATTTGAGTAAGTTTCCTTCTTAAAATTTAATTAGGCTTGCGAAAATATTACATCAAAACACCAGTTTCTTATAAGAACCATAGTTAAGCTACGTCGATCCTGGTCAGTAACAAGATGGGTGACCTTTTCATAATATCAGCCCCTGCAAGTTTCGATATGATGTGTTTTAATGAATAACCGCTCAGGATTTGAAATCGGACCCCGGTGTTCCAATTCCAGTCAAGTTCGTTGCTTTCATTTATGTGCAAACTAGCAAGATCACAAGACATTGCTCGGGTGTAATGAAAGCTTTAAATTAATCCATGGTCCTGGAGCTCACACTTTTGGATTTGGCACGAAAGACTAAAAATGAATAGTTGTTTCCAGTCAAAGCGAAACCGTAGACTGAAAGAAAAATGAATGGATGTAAGTCAAATTTTGATTTCCTGGTATTGATATCAGATAAGTTTTTTTCGTCGTAAACTGAATTTTGAAATTTAAACAAGTCCTCTGAGTAAATGGTATCATGGCTGAGACTAAGAACTACAATTATGCCTCCTTAGAGCCAAACCCGAAGCAAAAACTAAAATAAAAGGACTGAATAAAATATACCGACATACAGGCAGATAAACAGACACACACATAAATATCTTGCCTATATATATATATATATATATATATATATATATATATATATACATACATATATATATATATACATATATATATATATATATATATATTATCAATTTTCTGCACTATTGTAAGAACTGCAATCTTGAAATTTCTGAATATTGTTTCTTATGTCTTTGTCTATGAGAATGTCAAATTTGATTAAAATCGGACCATTCCTTCTATAACCCGATTGTTTCGATTATCGGTTTTTCGATATTTATCGGAGGTACCTCGACATAAAACCTAGCTAAGAACACTCGCAGACACTTATAGTACAACTGTGTAAATTTTCCAGAAAATCGGTTCAGCCGTTTCGGAGACTACAAGTAACGGACGCACACAGACCAAGCTCTATTTATAAATAAGTTTAGATTTGTTGTATTCACAATGATGTTCACCCTGTATAAGGTTCGATATCTTCTCATAGTTGACGATTATCTGTGGATATGTGGGAAATATAATGCTTAACTCTAGACTTGAAAATATTAATATTGTAGTTTTTGGGAAACATCACCTTGGCGGCTTACAGCCATATCACGTTGAAAACACCGGTTCTCGCTCGATCACCGAAGTTAAGCAACGTTGAGCCTGGGCAGTACTTTGATAGGTGACCGCTTGAGAATACCAGATGCTGTAAGCGTTTAATGACGGATGTGCGTTTTGGTGCAGTGGATATCGGCTCGGAAAAAGCACTGGTACCCTCGGGAAAGGTATTAATCCGTCACTTCCCTCCAGTTACGTGTTAAATAACAGGGTAGGACCTGGGGACCCTGTCCTTAAAGACAAATCCCAGTGATTCTTCAAAAGAAAAAAAGTATTACTAGACATAAAAAAAACAATTTATTGTTGAAAGAAAAAGGTATTATCAGCAATAAAAAAAATAGTTGGCAATAAATGACCAGCCGGGGTTGATATACCACAGACTAGCATCATCCTGGAAGTAAGTTAAACAAAGCAGCGGTTCGTGGGAAATTCGTGGGGAGAATCTGTTGAGTTAAACTAACATCTGATCAATGAAATAGGAAGGAAATGAGTATGGTTCGCTACAATGTTTGTAACATATCGCATCTTCGTCAGGAAGGTTAGAACGGGTGAGACTAAGGCATGAATTCATTATGAACACTTTCCCTGAAAATAGCGATAGAGTAGTGAGAATCTTGCGATGTTTCGTTTGTGAGAAAGCTTTTGTAGAGTGGAAATAGTTAAAAACACACAATGATTCGGAAACGCGTTTGGACTCTCTCTAGGTGGAACAGAGAAAATATTCCAGCAGAATAACTTGCTATTGAAAAGTCACATGAAAGCTGCAGGGGTCAGAAATTTACAGGAGCGATACAGAGAATTGACCATTTTCTCCAGCATCTTCAGCGATAAATCGAGTGCTAGTTCGACTTGAAACCATCCCAGCAGCCGCTAATGGCAATGGGCCGTCCCGAGGCAAGTTTTATTCATTGGGATTTAGGTTCTGTAAATATACAATTGCCAAATTTTCCCTGCACTGTTCCGGAATAACATTTCACATTTTCTTCTAATTCTTTTTATTTTTGGCTTGATTTCTTTAATCATTATTTTCGTGTAAGCGACTTATATATATATATTCGTTAAATGTTAATCTAAATACTCTTTAATACTGGACAGATTTATTGCCACTTATATCAGATAGCTTCCAGGTTTTTATATATCTATATCTTTCTATTTCTTCCTCTCTCTCTGTCTGTCTCTCTCTATATATAAATATATATTTATATATATAAATATATGTGTGTGCGTGATTTAGATTAAATCGTGTCTATTGGTAAGACATGTATGATCTAAAAACGACATCCCCTCCAGTGATGGGAGTAGGCAGGTTCAATTCCTGCAAAAAAATGGATATTTTCTAAAAGATTTCTCAAACGATTACAGGCAGTGGAAATTATAATGTACTGTTTAACTATATATACATATATATATATATGTGTGTGTGTGTGTATTGAGGCAGCAGATCATTTTCTAAATATATTCCGTTAAATATAAGACAATGAATGTATATTATGTTTAATCATGAACCGTTCTAAACATCGTATTTTGACTTTAATTTCAGTTTGAAAAAAATGATGGGGTAAATATTGGTGTCATCTGCGTAGATGCCTGCTTCGGAGTTGATCAACTCATGGAGATCATTTATGATATGACAAGACTATTCTATGCACGGTCGAAACATATAAATATATATAACTGTAAATTTGAACACGTCTCGAAAGACTTCCAATCTCACTCCCCCCAGAAGCCCCCTACCTATAGGACGTCCTACCTCTACCAAAAAGCTGACTGGGATGCCTTGGGGAAAAGTGTTCGACCTATCAGTTGATGACTGTGCCTCTGAGGTCTCGTCATGGGTGAAAGCTGGCATTGATGCCTTCATACCCACCAGGAAATATTGCATAAAACCTCATTCCTCTCCGTGGTTCTCTCCGGTCTGCTCAGCCGCCATTGCCCACAGGAACCATTACTTCCGTCTATTCCGGAGACAGTCATCTGATCACAATAGGCGCCTGTTCATATCTGCTCGCAATGAGTGCAAGAGAACCCTAAATGACGCCAAACGGTTGTTTGCTGAGAGAATGTGACAGCGCATAGCTGACCGCAAGTTCGGCTCCAAGGACTATTGGAGGATTTGCAAACAAGTGCTCAACAATAGGAAATCCTCAATACCTCCTTTAATCCATGAATTTGAGGTACTCACGTCATCTGCGGACAAAGCTGAGTGCTTTGCCCGCAGATTCTCATCCAACTCCACATTTGACTCGTCCGGAGTACACCCACCCAACTTCCCTATTAGAACTGAGGCCAAACTGCACGACGTATATATTACCCCGACAGTAGTATCCCGAGTAATTTCAAAACTCGACCCCCATAAGGCGTGTGGAGACGATGGAATCCCGGTGATAGTCCTTTAGTGGTGTGCTTCTGAACTTTCCCCTGTCCTCTCTAAACTATTTAACTACTGCCTTTCTGCTTCATGTTTTCCTGCATGCTGGAAGTTTTCTTCAGTCGTTCCTGTATTTAAGAATTGTGGTGAACCCTCGGACCCATCCAACTATCGCCCTATCAGTCTTCTACCGATATTCAGGAAAGTATTCGAGGCCATAATCAATGAAATAGTTCATAATCTCACTTCCCACAAACTCTTCTCGGACAGTCAATATGGATTCCGCTTTGCCAGGTCCACGGCCGACCTGCTAACAACCGTAACGGAGTACATGCTACAGGCCCTTGATGAGTCTGACGAGGCTCGCGCGTTTGCTCTGGACATCTCCAAGGCTTTCGACAGGGTTTGGCACTCTGGCCTCCTATGCAAACCACGGGGTTACCGGTCGCCTACTTGACCTAATCCAATCTTTCTTAAATAACAGCAAAATGAAGGTCGTTTTGAATGGACGTGCTTCTTCGTCCTACAGCACGAATGCTGGTGTCCCACAGGGTTCTATCCTGGGCCCGACGCTCTTCCTAATTTTCATCAACGACCTCCCATGTGAGATCAAGTCCCAAGTAGGCATCTACGCAGATGACACTACAATATACTCCTGCACCAGTCTGTCGTGGCGGACAGACATAATCTCGCTGCGGACCTTGAACTTGTGGTGAACTGGGACAAGAAGTGGCTTGTCAACTTCAATTCGTCTAAGACCAAGTTGTCTGTTAACCATTACAGGCAACATCTTCTGCCTACTATAAGCATGGACCAAGCGATTCTCCCGGAGAGCAGTACACTACGCCTCCTCGGACTTACCCTGTCTTCAGACCTCAAATAGAACCACTATATTGAATCCATAGCTAAATCTACTGCTAAGAATTTTGGGTCACTATGTCGATCCAGGATGTTTTTTCCGCCTGAATCCATCCTGCATATATACAACCATCCGTCCATGCATGGAGTACTGCTGCCATTTATGGTCAGGCGCCCCTGCCGTTCTCCTCAGTGTTCTTGACAAGCTCCAAAGGAGAGTCTGTAATGTGATAGGTACTGATCTGGAGGCTCGACTGCAGCCACTTCCCCACCGTCTAAATGTGGCCTCCCTTTGTCTGTTCTATAAATATTTTCACGGCTTCTGCTCGGACGAACTTAAGTCACTGGTGCCTCCTCAACAGGTGTTTACTCGTGAAACCAGACTGGCAACTGGGTCCCACCCATTCACAGTCAGGTTAGCCAAATGCAGACGACAATTCTACTCCTGCAGCGTCTTCTCTCGCACTTCCCGCCTGTGGAACTCGCTCCCGTATTCTTGCTTTCCTGACGGCTACAACCTCCAGAAATTTAAATGCAAAGTCAATACTCATCTACTAACCACTGGACTCTAGCTCTCTCCCCTCCCCTGTATAACCTTCCCTTTCTCTCCACCTATGTATCTGTCATCGCACCTGCTTCTCAGCTTTCTATTGCTCCTTGCTAACTAGTTTGTACTCCTCACACTTTTCTAATTTATCTTTTTACAGTTATGTAGCCCCCTGCACATCAGTGGTGTTTCCGCCTTGCTCGGGGTGAAATGATTAAAAAAAATGCGGAGGGGAAAAATCGAAAAAAAAGAAACGAACTAAGCACTTGAACATTAGTCAAAGTACGATTCGAAAGAAAAATCCCCGAGGCGAGTAACCCGTAAAGCGCCCAATACACAAGTAAAGCAAACAAATATATATATATATATATATATATATATATATGTGTGTGTGTGTGTGTGTGTGTGTGTGTGTGTGTGTGTGTGTGTGTGTGTGTGTATTTAACGTAGAACAATTGGTAAATTATCCAGGAAAATTCCGATTGAGAAAAACACAAAGAAACTCAATGTTAATTTTATTTATTTAAATTAACAGAGTAATTTAATTTAGAAAAAAAAATATTTCTACAATTTCATTGGATATAAACATTTCGCCCCCAAATGATGACCTTGCAGCTCGTCAGACCCAAATGATACAGCATTTTCTCTTTCTGACTATTTCTTCCCTTTTTCTTTTTTTTTTCCATTTATCAATTGTCTACTTTTTTCTCTCTTTTTTTTTCTTTTTATCACTTTTTTTTTTTTTTTTTTAATGAGCGATGAATATTTTGTAAATTACCGTTAAAAAATGTCTATTCTAAATATGGACATGTGAGCGTCTGTGTATAATAATATTTTTGTGGGATATTTTGAAGATTAACTATTGTATAATTTGGGTCATCAATTGGAAGCGAAAATATTTATTAACCATGAAATTGTAGTATATCTAAATATTTTTAACTTGTATATATATTTATATACATTGTTAAATATAACAGACAATGAATGTCTGTTATGTTTAATCATGAAACGTTCTAAACATCGTATTTTGGCTTTAATTTCAGGTGAAAATAAAGACAAAAAACATTTGGATATTTTTTTATTATGCCGGTTCTAAGCTTTCTCCTCACATGGGCCATCTTCAGAGAGTTTATAAGGACGTTAACAGAAAGACATCCACTATCTAAGATGATTTTATCTTCTGCTGACATAAAACATTGCTAAGTTAAAAGAAACACACATAAATTTTATATCTTCCCAGATGCATAAATACCAAATCGATTGTTTTTTGTACTTAAATGTAAATTATTTTTACAACCAACATCCAACAAGAAGTGATTCCATGCTCTTCACAACTTCCCAATCAGTAGTTTTTCTGCCGGAGGTAGTTTGCCGTCATTCCCAGGAAGCCTTTTTTGTGTGGTGAATTAATACTTTTGAATGAATAGGACCGATCGCGATTTTTACAATAATAAGAAATAAAGTCAGATTAAAAATCTATTTAGAAAATCCTTTATATATGCGTAGATACACCTGTATAATATATGCGTAGATACACCTGTATAATATATGCGTAGATACACCTGTATAATATAGGACCCCGTATTAGTAATAGAAATTCACAAGTTTGAGTTAACATATTCTGGACTGGTCAGTAATCAAAGATAGTGAACACACTCTACTCTTTTTACCCTCTATATGCGGGTACATATATATATTCATACCTTTTGGCATTTGTGCGAAAGTGAACGCATTTGTGCGAAAATGAAAACTACTGACAGGACTGGAAATTGAACACCGATCAGACTTACCACATTAATGCCCATTACACCTCGCATATATCCATTTTATTGTTTGCTTCATATAAATTATATTCTGTTCTGATATTAAAGTTTTCAAAGCTACACAGTAGAATTTCCATCGATAACTTAAGTTCAATTAAAAGAAAAATGCTTTTCACAGATAATTATATTTACTAACACAGTCTCTTAAATGTGTATTTATATAATAATCACATCAGCTTTCTAAGGAATTTTATCAATAATATATTTATTCGGACATGGTTGCCCGGCAAATCTAACAAAAACACCTGTTTGCCGCCTCGGGAAGGCGGACAAGTGTAAATGTATTCTTTGATTGTTAAATATCCGGATATTAAAATCGCTCGCTCTTTCCTGTTATATTCATGGTTCAGCAGCCCACAGAATGAAGTAGACGAGCCGTGTCCTATCGGATTCAACGCAGACAGGAGAGGAAATAAAATGGCGCCAACTATTTCCCGCCTTGCTTCTATTTATTGCAAAGGTGAGGCTCCGCCCCGTCCGAATACAAAAGAGAGAGGACTTCAATGGAAAATTTTGTTAATGTTTGGCATATTTCCGGTAATCAGAGTGTATTTATTATTATTATTATTATTATTATTTTGATCCCGTAACGTTCGATATTCATGCAACTATTTTTCGCTTTAGGAATAGCGAGACGAAATGGTAAATGAATATTTCTCCGAATTAACATTAACTTCGGGAAACAATGCATTTTAGTGGGTGTGCATTGTGGTGCAGTTGATGTCGGCTAAGAACGAGAAATCGGAGAGCCGTGTTTCGATTCCGGTTACATACACATACGCACAAATACCCGTGGAAAATCCATCGCCTACCGCTACGAGTTAAATAGCACGACACATTGAGTTCTATAGCTTTGTTTTGCAATCCGTCTATCACAGAAACTAATGGCAACCTACTGAAGGAAGATCTTCGGCTCAGTCAGAACATGTCTCTTTCGAGACATGATCGCCCAAGCGTGTATCACGTACGGCACTTCACTGACTGACTGAATATAATAGTTGAAAACAATCAAGACATCTACTGGGCATAAAGTTGGGGATCGGTTTTTTACAGTCATGACGTAATAAACTGATCCCCCACTAATTATACTTAATATAATAATGTAATATAATCTATCTCTTCTCTCTCTAGCTATGAATCGAATAACAAGACAGACTGAGTTCTATAGCCTTGGTTGGCAAACCACAAAAAGGTCTACCACAGAAAGCAATGCAAAAATACTGCGGGTTAATCTTCTGCCAATTCAATCATGTCTCTTTCGAGACATGATCGCCCAAAGCGTGTATCACGTATGGCACTTAACTGACTGACTGAATATAATAGTTGAGAACAATTAAAACTTCTACTGGGCATAAAGTGGGGGATCGGTTTTTTATTGTTATCAATTAATAAACTGACCCCCGCCACTGATTATACTTAACATAATAACGTAATATAATCTATCTCTTCTCCCTCTAGCTATGAATCAAATAACAGGTTGGACTGAGTTCTATAGCCTTGGTTGGCAAACAGGTTTACCGCAGAAAGCAATGGCAACCTACTGCGGGATAGACTTCTGCCCAGTCAATCATGTCTCGAAAGAGACATGATCACCAAAGCTTGTATCACGTATAGCAGTGCTACTGAAAGTGTGGTAGGCGTACCGTCGCCGGTAAGCGAGCCATTGTCTACCGGTACACGGAGACTTTCCAGAAAGGAAAGAAATAATAGTAACACTCTATGCCACGAGAGACTGCCAGGATATTTGACACGTTTTCGTGTTTTTTCTTTTGAGCATTTTCATTTTAGTTCTATATTATTATGGCTACATTGTCCATTTACTCACTCATGTTAAACGCTATTGGTAACGAATGAACAGCAAAACAGTGAACTGAATACGCACTAGACTTTGTTCCATTCATATATCCATGAGATATACATATATATTTTAAATACGTCTTAAATTAATCAAAATTAATATTTTGTTTTTACTGTTTGTCTATTGTTCAGAAGATTAATGCCTTTTATTAAATTCAAATTGCTTACGAAGTATTAATATCAACTTTAAATATTTTTTCTGAATTTTTAAAATTGTATCCCCCCGAAACCAGTGGCCATAACCAATATAGCCCAAATATGGTACCGGTCAATGGCACCCTGGGTAGACTTGTTACGTCAATGATGTCTGCCCTTAGAATGAACAAGCTATCATGTCCTCATGTTTATTACAGATAGTTCCTGAAATAGTCCACGAAATAGTCAGGCATTTAAACGTGATACACACTTGGGCGATCATGTCTCGAAAGCGATATGACTGACTGGGCAGAAGATTATCCCGCACTAGGTTGCCATTGCTATCTCCGGTAGATTGGTTGCCGACCAAGGCTATAGAACCCAATCTGTCCTATTATTTGACTCATAGTCTACGAGGGAAGAGATGTATTATATTATTAAGTAGTCATTAATGGGGGATCAGCTTATTACTTCATAACAATATAAAAATTATCCCTCACTTTATGGCCAGTAGAAATCTTAATCATGCTTTCAACTATTATGTCCATTCAGTCAGTTAAATGCCATACGTGAAACACGCTTGGGCGATCATGTCTCGAAAGAGAAATGACTGACTGGGCAGAAGATTATCCCGCAGTAGGTTGCTATTGCTTTCTGCGGTAGACTGGTTGCCAGCCAAGGCTATAGAACCCAATCTGTCCTGTTATTTAACCCATAACTAGAAGGAATAGACGGATTAATATCTTTCCCAAGGGTATTTGCGCGTAAGTGAATGCAATGAATTCAGCTGGAATTCGAAATCTGCTCCACGATTTCTCGTTCCGAGCCGATATCCAATGCATCACAACGCACATCCCATGAAATAATATATACATATATATTCCGGGGTTGACAGTCCATCTCATCACCTCTTACTCAACTAGATTGGCTTGCTTTGCTTGCTAGTTCCTTGCATATTGGGGGGAAAAAAACTACCGGTAAGCCACATCAGATAGTTTTAGAAGCATTGACGTATGGCCCTTAACTGACTGAATTTAAAATTCTGAAACATAAAGCTATTAATGGGCATAAAGTGGGGGATCATTTCCCTATTGCTAAGAAGTAATAATGTGATCTCTTACTAATTAATACTTATTAATGTGGTAATATAATAAAATCTGCCTCTTCTCTTCTCGTCTTTGTAAAGTTCCTTCTTTTTGCTTTTTCTATAAATAATTTCATGGCAATTTTTTGGTTAAGCTCTTTGAAGTGTAACGGAAACTTAATGAATTTATGTACAGTACTCGTTTGGCAATTAAGTTTCATAAATTTATGGTTGAATTGGCGAGATGTAACCGCAAGTTCTATGCTAGCAGTTTCTTCTCGCACACCTTTCGCTTGTGCAACTCCCTTCCGGTTCTATACGTTGCAACCAAATTTGATCTACAATAATTTAAATGCTGTATCAGGGGTTATCAACTGTCTTTTCCGATTCTTATCGGTCGTGTATAATGGTTCTGCTTTTTGTTTTCATCCACATTAACCCCTTGTGTTTTAGAGGCTTTAATGCCTTTCATGGGGTGAAAGGATTAAAGTGTTTATGTCCTTCTAATTTTAACTCTTGTAAGTGAAATAAAAGTCATTATTATTTGAAAAACTTACTTCTATTAAAGACTAGATATGAAATTATGAGAATATGACTTCGTTTTATTAGACATCTGTTACAGCACATTATAATTAAATACTTTCTCATTACATATTAACTGTCCCCAGTATCACGATAAACAAACCTGCCACGGTTCAAAATTATCGCCGGTCTTTTGAACAGTTTCCTGTTTAGAGCTGTGTTTTCACTTCCTCCTAATGTTTCTTTTTGTCGACTTTGTACATCTAACGTCTCCGGCTGAACTCTGGAATTTAATGTACTACTTATTTTTGACGAGATAATTTAAGCATTGCCCGGTTCACGCCCCTCTCTCTGTTTCAGTAGATATGTAAAAGTGTTCTCTGCTTAAGACCGTATTTACGATTTAAGCTTTCTTTTTTTTTTTTTAATTCTCTGCCAGTCCCAAAACACATTTTCGTCTTAGTAGCATTTTCCCCTTTCCTTGGCGTGAATTGATTTTTAAAAATGTCTTTGGTGAATTGATGTACGTTGTGGACAAGTGGATATCGGCTCGAAGCGAAAAATCGAACAGCCGAATTCGAATTCGATGCATTCACTTACAAGCAAAGAGCATTGGAAAATGTAATAATGTTTCGCTTCTTCCTCCAGTTATGGGTTAAATATTAAAACAGACTAGTTTTATAGCATCGGTTGGCAACCAGTCTACCGTAGGAAGCAATACTGCGGGAAAATCCTTAGACCAATCTTTTTGTGACATGATAGTCCAAACGTCTATCACTTATAGCATTTAACTGATCGACTATGGTAAAATTACTAACGAATTGATTTGCTGTTCAATAGCTTATAATTATTTGTGGGTTATTTAAAGCAGAAATATGTTTTGAATTGTAAAAATATTTTTTTACGAGTGAATATTGAATTATTTTTTAACTATCTGTGATTTTTTCTGAATAGAGGTTTTTTCTATTCAACCCATGAAAGAAATGGAATCAAATCTTTTTTACGGTTATATCGTGTAATTGAACGTAACTAACTCAGCTGGAATTCGAATTCAACTTCGCATTCACTTATGCTATGTACAACACAACCTACGCACGCCTGATGAGGGCTAGTATCGTTACATATATATATATATATATATATCCGCGTGGGTACAGAACGAAGAAAGAATTTTTTCCCTCCAAAACATTAATTTAAAACAGTACTCGATATATAATGTATAGAGCTGTGAATATTTATTATAAATTATGTGTTAGAACATGTACATTATTTTTAAATATATGTCCTCGACAATCATATGTTTGTTTCAACGTTGGGTGCCCAACGTTGAAACAAACATGATTGTCGAGGATTTATATTAAAAAATAATGTACATGTTCTAAAACATAATTTATAATATATATATATATATATATATATATATATATATATATATATATATATATATATATATAAATGTTAATTAAAAGTATAAATATATTATATATTAATTCACTCTAGGAGAAACTCTACTTAATAATGTCATCGTGCCTCATCTATAGAAATAGACACTCCTTCCGTCAATAAATACTAATTTGCGTGACTTCCGAGGTGGCAGTCGTTAGACAGTCAAGAAGCAGTCTAGAGGCCGTTAAGACGCAGTGTAACTATAAAGTTCTGACGTACACTTCTGTCTGCTGACTACCAACATTCGTATTTGTATATTATATGCTCCGTTATTCTAATGCACTTGTTGAGCTTACATGCTTGTTTCCGTGTCTTTCTTCCAGGCCCAAACAGGCCACAACAACTTGTCGAAAAAGATACGCCACAACAAGTAAAATTTTCATAAAGATTATATGATTGAACAGGTTAAGAGGCTCATCCCTTGTTCCCTGTTTAGGATGTGGTTTCCGGCTTTCTCTTTTCCAATCTTCTCACTTTGTTTTTTTTTTTTTCAATTGGAGTAGATAGATCTATCTATCGCCCGGTTCAAACTCCACCCACGTCTATTGAACAGGTTAAGAGGCTCATCCCTTGTTCCCTGTTTAGGATGTGGTTTCCGGCTTTCTCTTTTCCAATCTTCTCACTTTGTTTTTTTTTTTTTTTAATTGGAGTAGATAGATCTATCTATCGCCCGGTTCAAACTCCACCCACGTCTATTGAACAGGTTAAGAGGCTCATCCCTTGTTCCCTATTTAGGATGTGGTTTCCGGCTTTCTCTTTTCCAATCTTCTCACTTTGTTTTTTTTTCAATTGGAGTAGATAGATCTATCTCTCGCCCGGTTCACACGTCTATTGAACAGGTGAAGAGGAAATCTCTTGTTCCCTGTTTAGGATGTGGTTTCCGACTTTCTCTTTTCCAATATTTTCACTATTACGTAGCCCCCTGCACATCAGTTGCGTTACCGCCTTGCTCGGGGTGATACGATTAAAACAAAATGATAGCGAAGTGTCGGTTATATTATTTGCACAAAGAGAATCAATCCGGTAGCTATCAATGGACGAAATTACGATATATTCGTCAAAATTGAAATTGAATTACCGTGTCATAGCAAAAACAAGTAGAAATTCTAGAATTTCTAATATACACAGAACCGTCTAGTTGTAATTGATAAAGCCACAAGAATTTTAACTGAGAGCAGAAAATGCGAGACAGAGGGCGCATTTAAATAGCGAAATCCCGTAAGAAATAATTTAAAAAGTCGTACCTTTAATCTTATGTGATATCAGTCCTCCTATATGAAAGTGATGGCTGGACAATCTCCCCACAAGTAAAGAAGAGCCCTGAAGCATCAGAAATGTAATTCTCTTGTAAATTTCATTGTGCCTAAGACACCCTCTCCTGTCTCGCATAAGCATGGACCAAGCGAGTCTCCCTGAGAGCAATGCTTTACGCCTCCTCGGCCTTACTCTCTCTTCTGATCTCAAGGGGAACCACTACATTGAGTCAATAGCTAAATCCATTGCTAGGAAGGTTGGGTCACAGTGTCGAGCCAGGATGTTTTTCCCACTTGAAACCATCCTGAATATATACAAATCAACCATTCGTCCGTGCATGGAGTACTGCTGCCATATATAGTCAGGTGCCCTCGCTGTTCATCTCCGTGTTCTTGACAGGCTCCAAAGGAGAATCACTAATGTGGTAGCTACTGACTTGTTGGCTCGACTAGACTACAGCCACTTTCCCAACGACGAGATGTGGCTTCCCTTTGTCTGCTCTAAAAATACTTTCATGGCTTCTGCTCCAACGAAATTAAGTCACTGGTGCCTCCGCAACAGGTGTTTACTTGTGCAACAAGACTGGCAACTGGGTCTCACCCATTCACATTTAGATCAAACAAATGCAGAGGACAATTCTACACCTTTAGCTTCTTTTCTCGCACTTCCTGCCTGTGGAACTCGCTTCCTTACTCTTGCTTTCCTGACGGCTACAACCTTCAGGAATTTAAATGGAAGGTCAATATTCATCTCTTAACTACTTGACCCTAGTTCTTTCCACACCGCCCTGTATATCCTTTCTTTTCTCTCCACCTTTGCAACTGTCATCACACCTGTATTCTCATCCTCCTTGCTCTTTTCTAACTGGTTCGTCGTTCTCTTCACTCTCCTCTAATCTTTTTACTCTTATGTAGCCCCCTGCACATCAGTGGCGTTACCGCCTTGCTCGGGGTGATATGATTAAAAAATAAAAATAAAAAAAAAATATAAGGATGCTGATAATATCATGAACCGAACATGTGATCACCAGAGAAGTTTCGGAGAAAAACCAAAGACGGTTAAACCTAACATCAGAAAGAGAGAGTTGAAATTTCTAGTGTGCATAATGAGGAGAAGAACTTGGTAAATTAGATACTCTGAGGACAGCATAAAAGGAAATTTTATGTATATGCACCTTTCATCTTCCCAGATGTGTTGATCTTTCTCTTGGATAGAACGTTGGTTGGTTGTTTTGCTTTTATGGCATATCAACCTCGGTGGGTCATTTGTTGCCAACTAAATTTTATTTATTTATTGCTGGAAATACCTTTTTCTTTCAACATTGTTTTTGTTGTTCTTTATATAAGCTTTGTGCCTAATAATAGTTTTTTCTTTTCGCGTATCAAGATTCATTAAGGTCCTCAAGTCCTACCCTTGTTATTTAACCCATAACTGGAGGGAAGGGACGGATTAATACTTTTCCCAAGGGTACCAATGCTTAAGTGAATGCAGGGTATCCACCGATTTCTCTTTCCGAGCAGATATCCACTGCACCACAACGCACATCCGTCACTAAACGCTTACAGTGTCTGGTATTCGCAAGCGGTCACCCGTCTAAGTACTGACCAGTCTCAAAGTTGCTTAACTTCGGTGATCGAGCGAGAACCGGTGTATTCAACGTTATAGGCCATAAGCCGTATAGAATATAAATTGCTTTTAAAAATTTCCACAAAATAGATGCTTTACGATTGACCTCCGCGAACGGAAGAAAATAGCGGTTTATGAAAAAAAAAAAAAAAGATCTTATATCCAAGAAAAAACAAACAAACAAATAAACAAGGAGCTGACAGTTGTATTTGCATTGACTAACATAGATAGGTAATTATTTGAAAACACAGACACATTGACTTACATAGATAGGTAATTATTGGAAAACACAGACACATTGACTAACATAGATAGGTAATTATTGGAAAACACTCGTTATCATTTTTATTTAATTTTTTACCTGTATGTGATGTTTGACAAAATGGCTGCGTTGAAAATACTGCCACAGAACGGCACGAGACATAAATATTAAAAGCTTCTCTGTCAATTCTCAGCTGTCTTTAGTCGCATAAACTCAAGCAAAATAACGAGTGTTCGTTCTCAAAAATGAACAATAAGCCTGAATGATCTTCGAAGAAAAAAATGTGAACAGATTATACGTAAAGTACGGATCACTAGCAATTTTTAAAATTTAATAAGAAGAAAATGAAATTGCTTCGACAGATTATTCGTACAAACATTGAAGTATAGGAGCCTCTTATATATTTGCGCGTTGAAATTTTGCAAGTCGTGAAGAAAACAAGACTCTAGTCTCACACACCTTATATTTGCACTAGGTAACCAGACATAATCTGTTCACAGGTAGGCTACTGAATCAAACACACACGCAGTGAGGATAATTTTGGTCTTTCCTTCCGATTCTTATTACTTTTTTTTGAGACAAGTCTCCGATGTCTTTTGAGGAGAATAGTTTTTCCTACCTATAACTGAGAATGAATAAAAACTGACGATATTCATAGTTTTATTTTATTTTATTTTTTTAATTAATTGCAAGAAAACAGACATCATTGTTGTTAGAAACGGTAGAGCAAACTCGCAAATTACAAATTTTAGATACCAAAATCAAACAAGTTTAACAATCTAATTATTTCGGAAATTATGTAAGAGCTGATGGGATGTTCGACACTGAGATCCGAAGACGAGTTGTGAAAGGGAACGACGTAAAATATTAGCCAACACGTAAATCTCGTTCAAAACATGAAAATACTACCAAAATATTAGGTAATATCGGCCCTAAATGACAGTGAATGCAGGGCAATTTTCACAAAGATGAAAAATAGACCTGAAGGGACATAGACTTGGTTCTACAGTAGGATACTGAGAATAAAATAGACAGAAGACGTATCATCAGACAAGATTCTGATATCATTTGAGGTGATTAATTTTCAGTAGCTCTCACTAAAAATGAATAAACATTAACTTTATCCATGGTGATGATTTCTTTTCTCTTTTTATTTTATTAATTTCAAGAAGGCAGAAGGCATTTTTGTTAAAAACGGAATGGCAAAACGTGAAAAATAAAAATTTGACATACCGGAATCAAACAAGCAACCACAATGTGAATATTTGCGATTTTTTTTTAACATAGAACGGGTAGTTCGACGCTAAGATCCAAAGAGACCTTGTGATAGCGAACGATGTAGAGTATTAAAAAACACGTAAATTTTCGGCGGACCTGTACGATATTACCACCACCTGGAAATTTTTTGATTATTATTTTTTTTAATTTTTCTCTGTATTCTTATCGATTAGTACATAAAGTTTCCGATTAAAAAAAAATTGTTAAATTTTTTTTTTTTTTTTTTTTTTTTTTATAAGCGTTTCACCCCGAGCAAGGCATGTCACTGCCACTACTGTGCAGGGGGCTACGTAGAGTGGAGAAAGGCTGATTAAATATAGGAAATGACTGAGGGTGGGTGATAGGCGGGTAAGGATACCGAGAATGAGGGTTGGGTAGATGAGAGTGTTGTGAGAATAGTTGGGAGTTAGTGTGATAGGAGGTGTCTATTGACCCTACATTTAAACACCTGGAGATTGTAACTGTCGGGAAAGCAGACTTGTGGAAGGGAGTTCCACAGGCGGGAAGCGCGAGAAAAGAAGCTGTTGGAGTAGAATTTACGGTTACATCTTATTTGTTTAACTGTAAAAGGGTGGGACCTCGTTGCTAATCTAGTATCTCGTGTAAATTCGTGCTTAGGCGGCACCAGTGATCTGAGCTCATCGGAGCAGAAGCCATGAAAATACTTGTAGAAGAGGCACAGGGAAGCCACATCACGCCGGTGTGAGAGCGGCTGCAGCCGGTCTGCCAAGTCAGTATCAACCACGTTACAGATCCTCCTTTGTATTTTGTCAAGAAGCCCAAGGAGAGCAGCAGGGGCACCCGACCAGATATGGCAGCAATATTCAATACACGGGCGGATGGTAGATTTGTATATGTGCAGAATAGATTCAGGTGGGAAAAATTTCCGGGCCCTGCACAGGGAGCCCACATTCATAGGAGCAGATTTGGCAATGGATTCAATATAGTCATTCCATTTGAGGTCCGCCGAGAGTGTAAGGCCAAGGAGGCGTAGTATTTTACTCTCTGGGAGACTAGCCTGTCCCATGCTAATGGGAGGTAGATGCGATTGTCTATGGTGATTAGTTGATAACAGCTTTGTTTTGGAGGCATTGAAATTTACCAACCCTTCCCTACCCTCTTGACTTTTTGTTTTGGGGGTTGTGAAGGTAAGAGCAAAGAGCTGTTTTGTTCCTTCGTGATATTGCAGTGACTTTGTATCTTGGACATACGGATTTCCGGCCCGAGTTTATAGCTCGGGCTTGCGTAAAGTAGCGTTTTCAACGCGAAACACCGGAAAGAAGTTGTCCGGTGTTCGGCCACTTTGGTGGCAATGGCCTCTAATGGGCCGGATGAGGTCGTTCCTCCCACCACGGCGTCGGTGGGAGGAAAGGAGGGGGATTGGGCTCTACCGCCTCGGGATAATCCCCCTTCGCAAGTACTAGCAGAAGCAGCATCGCCTAAACCCTCGACCGCTGGGTGGAAAAGAGGGAAATTGACGGTTAAGGATGAGGAATATTACCATCAGATGCAAGACAAATACGCCCAGTATATTAAAGGAACAGAGCTGGTTTCCGTGCCAGAACAATTGGCACAAATTGAGGCCAGAATAATCACACTAAGAACCAAGGAACTTAAGACCCATAAGTTTGTGGGCATCACAAGGGAATCCTTTGAAGAGGCAATTCGGGCTCTTCAGATTAATGCAAAGGCCGTAGCGAGGAGAGGCAATGCCAAGTGGGACGTCCTGCTTGGCTCAGTTGAAGAGGCCAAGCGCCTAATTGGCGTGGTATTGGAGACAAAAACACTCCAATTCCAGACGGAATATATGGGAGCAAGGAGAGTCAAGATTACCTTGCATGGCGTCCCCTTGGACATTGCCGAGGACCACGTCGGCGCCTTTTTTGCAAGTTACGGAAAGGTGGCCGACGTCTCCTCGCTACGGTCCAAGGCAGGCTTCTATACAGGAGATATGGTCCTGCAGGTGACCCTATCTGGGGAAAACATTGCGAAAATCCCCAACATTCTCACCTGCAGGGATCGAAATATTTTTGTGGTCGTGGAGGGCAGAAAGCCTTGCTGTTGGGTCTGTGGGGCGGCGGAACACGTCGCAAAGGCGTGTCCGACCAAAAACCCGCCCCCAAAGGCCCAACCAGTCAAACAGCAGCAGCAGCCTGCAAAGGAAACTACCAAACAAGCTCCATCAGCACCAGTACCGGCAGCCAACAAGGAGGGTGATTGGCAGGTGGTGGCGCGAAAAAAGGCAAAAACGCCTTCGCCGGCGAAGGTGCCGGTGAAGGTGCCGACTCCTGTTAAGGCGCCTGCCAAACAGAAGGACCCTACTCCGCAAAATTCACCGTCCAAACAGGGCAAGGAAAAGGGTTCCTTCCCCAAAAAGGTTGCGGAAGAGCCTATGGAAGTAGGAAGAGCGTCGTCCCTGAAGCGCGGGAGAGAGGAAGAGGAGGAACAACAGGACAAACTCAAGAGTAGAAGGAGGAGCAGGAGCTCTGAGAGGAGGAAGCTGGGCGACCGATGCACTTCTTTACCGGTGTCCCCAGTTAGATGCACTTATGCAGAAAAGGCGAGGAGCCTTCCCTCTTCCCCGCGGAAAGCTTCCCAGTCCCCTACCTTCAATCTGACCCCCCTGGAAAAGAACATTTCGGCAACTCCCACTCCCTCCCCTTCTCCTATTCCCACTCCCAGCCAGACTCCCAGTCAGGCGAAAAAGAAGAAAGGCCTCCCGAGAGGCGCAGCTCTAATGAAAGTCGACGAAAATTTGGTGGCGGAGTGGTCCTCGCAAAGGCGAAAGTTGCTGAAGCCGCTCCTAAAACTGACTTCAGTCAACAATCTTTCCACTGAAGATCCTACAAACTTTTCCCAGGCCCCAGGTGTCATCACCCTGGTAAGAAATACCGGGGGAACCTGCGGGTCTGGGACCACATAGAAGAGGTCAGAAGGTTATATCCTAAAATAAGGATGGTGGCGGAAAACACGCCGGAACTAAGAAAAATGTCGCAAAATTGTTCGGGGAGGTTCCCCGTTTTACTCCACCCCAGTTTATATAGGGTGGTAAAACTAACATATCCCACCGACGTCGGCGGGATTGTCCTAGACGGACGGATTACGTCCGACATTGGTACAGGGTCCCTAGGACAGTCCGTCGGGGTCCCCTCTGCCCGAGATTTCTACCCCGTATGCGACTAGAGCCTTGTTGCATGTTTCTTTGTTTTTTCTTTTTCAGAACTAAAAGATGTCTATTAAGATAGCCAGCTTGAATGCGAAGGGCCTGAGGGATCGGGGTAAGGCGGCTCGCCTGCTTCGTGACCTCTTGTCCTTCGGCGTGGATGTGGCCGCGATCCAAGAGACTCACTTTGTTTGCGAAGTCGACTCTTGTGTGCTGTCTAACGATTTTGTCGTCTATTCAGCATATGGGAGCCGGCAAGCCAGAGGTGTTTCTTTGCTGGTCAAGCGTACCCTGGACGCGAAGGTTGACCTTGTCCATGTCGGTGCCGAGGGCCGGCTGATCGTGGCCGATATTGCAGTGAAAAGCAAATTGTTCCGGCTGATTGTGGTTTATGCGCCCAATAAGCAAGGTGAGCGTGTCTCTTTCTTTCGGCTGTTGGAGCCCTTTATGGTGCATTCAACACGGCTAATCTTAGTTGGGGACTGGAATGCCATCCTAACCCCCAAATGGGATAGAGGGAGGGGCGCTAGCGGGAGGAATGATGATCGTAGCCTGGTTGATCTGATCGACGAATTTGGTCTCGTCGATAGATACCGGGTCGATCATCCGGATGGGAGTATGTGGACGTGGGCGCTTAATTGGCCTTCTACCCGGGTATCTGCGTACCTGGATAGGATGTTAGTGAGAGTGGCCGACATAGACTTCTTAGAATGTCCAACGTTCCACTGGCTAGGCTACACGGACCACAAACTCGTTTGTGCCCGTGTGGTGTTAGACTTTAGGCCTAGGTTGGCTGGTTATTGGAAGTTCAATCAGTCCTTACTGGACAGGCGGGACTTTCGTGACCAGCTGACAAAACTAGTTCAGCGGGCGTTAATTGGGCGAGTCATTGGGAATAAGTGGTGGGTTAACCTTAAGGACTCCATTAGGTCTTTTGCCACCAAATATAGCCAGCGGCTCAAACTAGATAAGGCTGCGGAGGCAAAGACACTTAGTGCTAATTTCGCCCGGGCGGAGGCTGGTGGGGATCCCCTAGAGATAGCCTTAGCCAGGGAGGCCCTGAGGCGCACGACTAGCGAGCGCTATATGGGTCAGGTAATTAGAGCTAAGTTAAGCAAGATGTCTTCCGAAGCTGTGAACATGGGCGCAGAACTGCGCAAGGAAGAAATTCGTCGGGCCGGCGATCGGTACATTCGAGTGGTGCGCGACCCGGAGGGACATCTCCTTCGGTCCACCGACGACATGTGCGAGGCGTTCCGGCAGCATTTCGAACACCGGTTTACCAAGGAGCCTGGTCTCCGTGACGAGGAGTTTCGCAGCTATTTGGCTGACTTTCCCCGGCTTTTGCCGGCTGAAGCGGCTAGCTGCGAAGGGGAGATTACGGAGGACGAAGTCTACGCGGCTTTGAAGAAGACCGGCAGTGGCAAGTCGCCAGGTTTGGATGGTTTGCCCTATGAATTGTACTTGAGGATGTCGCACCTTTTTGTCCCGCTCTTGACTGTCGTGTTCAACCACTGGTTTCGGTGGCAGGGGGTCCATCCCCCGGTCGGATCACCAGGGGCGTGATCACGCTGTTGGGAAAAGGCAAGAAGGTTGGGCGGGGATTAGATGATTACAGGCCCATAACTCTGCTAAACACAGAGTTAAAGATTTTGGCCAAGATCCTGACGAATCGCTTGCAGCTAGTTGCCGAGTCTCTGTTGGAACCGGATCAGACTTGTTCTGTGAAGGGACGAACAATTCAGAGCAACCTGCACTTGATTCGCACGATCGTAGAGGGTGTAGAAGACGACGAAGAGGCCGCGCTGATCAATTTGGATCAGTCCAAGGCATTTGATAGGATTGACCATGGCTACCTGGCTGCTGTCCTGCAGGCCGCCGGATTCAAACCCGACTTCAGCCGCTGGATTAGCCTTCTGTATCGCTCCCCCAAGGCTGTGGTACAGGTGAACGGGAAGCTGTCGAGCGCTTTCGCGCTGTCTAGGTCGGTCCGACAGGGTTGTCCACTGTCGCCTCTCCTTTACGTCCTGGCGTTGGAGCCTCTCCTTCGCCGGCTAAGGGACGAGACGTGCAGTCCGGTCCTGCGTGGAATTGCTGTCCCTGGTGGAGCTCGAGCCAGGGTTTCCGCGTACGCCGATGACGTAACGACCTTTGTGTCCTCCCGCAGGGACATAAGGGCGGTACAGAAGGCGCTTGAACGGTACGAACAGGTAACAGGGGCCAGAATTAACCGCGACAAGTCGTCCGGCTTGCGGTTAGGTGCCTGGAAGGGTGTTTCCCTCCCGGGGCCCTTCGACTGGACGGACGGGCCGGTCAAGCTCCTCGGAGTTTGGTTCGGTCCGGACTTACAGTTGGAGAAAAACTGGTCAGAAGTACAGGCAAAGGTCGGCGCGTCGGTCGAGATTTGGCGTCGACGGAGTCTCTCCGTGAAGGGTCTGGCGGAGGTGTGTAATACATACCTCTTTCCCAGAATCCTTTACCGGCTGTCTGTACTTCCCCTTTGTGACGATCATGAGAAGGCGCTCGAGCGTTTGCTATTCTCCTGTCTTTGGAGAGGACGCAAACACATGGTCGACAAAGGAGTCTGTTGCCTCCGTCCGTGTCAAGGGGGTCTGGGGATGCCACACTTGAGGAGCCACGTGCTCGCTTCGAGGTTGGCATTCCTCAGGCGCGCGTTGGAGGAAGATCGGTTGCTTGCGGGGGTAGTGAGGGACATGTTCCCTAGCCTCACTATCACTCCCCCGCTCCTAAGGACTAGCAATAGGCCTTGGGGGCGGCCGAAATTCCTGCTCGAATGTCTGACGGCCCTTCGGGCCATTCCATGGTCCAGTGACCTTTCACGGCCTAGGAGAATCTTCTATCGGGGATTAGTGGAGGGCGCCGTGAAGGATGAACTGTGGAGTAAGCTCGGCATGTCGAGAGAGGAGTATCGCTCTCATTGGTCTTGGGCGCCAGGTGCGGATTGGCTCAACAACTCTGAGTTTTCTCTGACCTGGCGATTGGCTCGGAATGGTTTGTCTCTCAACGACAAGCGTTTCGCAATGGGCCTGGCGGATTTGCCAGATTGTGAACGTTGCGTCCTTGGAATTAAGGAGACGTCTGCGCACGCCTTCTTCCATTGTTCGCGCGTTCGCCCGTTGTGGGCGCGTGTTGGCGAGTTGACTGCTCGTATCGCGCCGCGGGAGCTTGTGCTCATTGATCGCGCATACGCTGTGGACAATGTGTCGCCCCCGTACTCTGGAGTGAAGCGGATGGTGTTTCTGTCGCTACTGGCCACGGCTAGAATGGTGATTTGGATGACGCGTCTGGAGGAAGTCTTGCGGGGCGGTCGTCTTTCGGATCAGGATCTAATCCGATATTTTGAGCACCAGCTCAAAATTAAGATTAGAACTGAACGAAAACGGCTGCACCCGACAGAGTTCAGCGAAAGGTGGGTATATGCGGCGAGCCTGGTTCGCGTGACCGGGGCTAGCCTTGATTTTCTCTTTTAGATCTGCTAGTTGCATCGGGGTGGATTCCTTTGGAACCCCTCCCGTGGTTAAGGTAGAAGTTCTTTTTGTGCCTAGTTAATGTGAGTGAATGTGTTTGTCCTGGCCTGTTCCCGGCTCCATTGCTTTTGTTATGATCCAGTTCGAGATTCCCATTGTCCAAGTATTATTTTGTCCCGTTTTCACTCTCGGCTGGGTCAGCCTTATACATTCTCCAGTCCAATTTATTTTTGCCCCCTGCTTATCCATTCCCCTTAGAAAGAGAGCTGCTTGATTTTGTCTTTTAAGGCAGAATACAGTGGCCTCTTTAATTATGTGGGTGTGTTTGGGTCTTACTAACCCATGTATATATATTCATTTGAAATTGTTTTTTGTTTTGGGGTTTTTTGTTTCTTCATTCCCCCTCCCCATCATGTCATTTCATGAATAAAGTTTTAAATTTATTTTTGTAAGATATTGTATATATTGTAAAAATCAGAAATTTTTATGTACATTTGGGGTGTTTTTAGGTCCCTGGTATGATTTTGCGGTATTTTGGTGTTTGATAGGTATGAGTGTTGATGGACAAATTTTTATGGTGAATGAGAAAATTGTAACGTATGTATGGGTCGTGAATCTGATTAGCTAGGTATAAGATAGTTACGGAAGACCAACCCAAGTTTTTGTTCCCCCTCCCATTTGTTGGCCTTGTGCCAGAATTTATGTACTTTTTCATAAATAAATAAGTACCAACCCTTCCCCTACCCTCTTGACTTTTTGTTTTGGGGGTTGTGAAGGTAAGAGCAAAGAGCTGTTTTGTTCCTTCGTGATATTGCAGTGACTTTGTATCTTGGACATACGGATTTCCGGCCCGAGTTTATAGCTCGGGCTTGCGTAAAGTAGCGTTTTCAACGCGAAACACCGGAAAAGAAGTTGTCCGGTGTTCGGCCACTTTGGTGGCAATGGCCTCTAATGGGCCGGATGAGGTCGTTCCTCCCACCACGGCGTCGGTGGGAGGAAAGGAGGGGGATTGGGCTCTACCGCCTCGGGATAATCCCCCTTCGCAAGTACTAGCAGAAGCAGCATCGCCTAAACCCTCGACCGCTGGGTGGAAAAGAGGGAAATTGACGGTTAAGGATGAGGAATATTACCATCAGATGCAAGACAAATACGCCCAGTATATTAAAGGAACAGAGCTGGTTTCCGTGCCAGAACAATTGGCACAAATTGAGGCCAGAATAATCACACTAAGAACCAAGGAACTTAAGACCCATAAGTTTGTGGGCATCACAAGGGAATCCTTTGAAGAGGCAATTCGGGCTCTTCAGATTAATGCAAAGGCCGTAGCGAGGAGAGGCAATGCCAAGTGGGACGTCCTGCTTGGCTCAGTTGAAGAGGCCAAGCGCCTAATTGGCGTGGTATTGGAGACAAAAACACTCCAATTCCAGACGGAATATATGGGAGCAAGGAGAGTCAAGATTACCTTGCATGGCGTCCCCTTGGACATTGCCGAGGACCACGTCGGCGCCTTTTTTGCAAGTTACGGAAAGGTGGCCGACGTCTCCTCGCTACGGTCCAAGGCAGGCTTCTATACAGGAGATATGGTCCTGCAGGTGACCCTATCTGGGGAAAACATTGCGAAAATCCCCAACATTCTCACCTGCAGGGATCGAAATATTTTTGTGGTCGTGGAGGGCAGAAAGCCTTGCTGTTGGGTCTGTGGGGCGGCGGAACACGTCGCAAAGGCGTGTCCGACCAAAAACCCGCCCCCAAAGGCCCAACCAGTCAAACAGCAGCAGCAGCCTGCAAAGGAAACTACCAAACAAGCTCCATCAGCACCAGTACCGGCAGCCAACAAGGAGGGTGATTGGCAGGTGGTGGCGCGAAAAAAGGCAAAAACGCCTTCGCCGGCGAAGGTGCCGGTGAAGGTGCCGACTCCTGTTAAGGCGCCTGCCAAACAGAAGGACCCTACTCCGCAAAATTCACCGTCCAAACAGGGCAAGGAAAAGGGTTCCTTCCCCAAAAAGGTTGCGGAAGAGCCTATGGAAGTAGGAAGAGCGTCGTCCCTGAAGCGCGGGAGAGAGGAAGAGGAGGAACAACAGGACAAACTCAAGAGTAGAAGGAGGAGCAGGAGCTCTGAGAGGAGGAAGCTGGGCGACCGATGCACTTCTTTACCGGTGTCCCCAGTTAGATGCACTTATGCAGAAAAGGCGAGGAGCCTTCCCTCTTCCCCGCGGAAAGCTTCCCAGTCCCCTACCTTCAATCTGACCCCCCTGGAAAAGAACATTTCGGCAACTCCCACTCCCTCCCCCTTCTCCTATTCCCACTCCCAGCCAGACTCCCAGTCAGGCGAAAAAGAAGAAAGGCCTCCCGAGAGGCGCAGCTCTAATGAAAGTCGACGAAAATTTGGTGGCGGAGTGGTCCTCGCAAAGGCGAAAGTTGCTGAAGCCGCTCCTAAAACTGACTTCAGTCAACAATCTTTCCACTGAAGATCCTACAAACTTTTCCCAGGCCCCAGGTGTCATCACCCTGGTAAGAAATACCGGGGGAACCTGCGGGTCTGGGACCACATAGAAGAGGTCAGAAGGTTATATCCTAAAATAAGGATGGTGGCGGAAAACACGCCGGAACTAAGAAAAATGTCGCAAAATTGTTCGGGGAGGTTCCCCGTTTTACTCCACCCCAGTTTATATAGGGTGGTAAAACTAACATATCCCACCGACGTCGGCGGGATTGTCCTAGACGGACGGATTACGTCCGACATTGGTACAGGGTCCCTAGGACAGTCCGTCGGGGTCCCCTCTGCCCGAGATTTCTACCCCGTATGCGACTAGAGCCTTGTTGCATGTTTCTTTGTTTTTTCTTTTTCAGAACTAAAAGATGTCTATTAAGATAGCCAGCTTGAATGCGAAGGGCCTGAGGGATCGGGGTAAGGCGGCTCGCCTGCTTCGTGACCTCTTGTCCTTCGGCGTGGATGTGGCCGCGATCCAAGAGACTCACTTTGTTTGCGAAGTCGACTCTTGTGTGCTGTCTAACGATTTTGTCGTCTATTCAGCATATGGGAGCCGGCAAGCCAGAGGTGTTTCTTTGCTGGTCAAGCGTACCCTGGACGCGAAGGTTGACCTTGTCCATGTCGGTGCCGAGGGCCGGCTGATCGTGGCCGATATTGCAGTGAAAAGCAAATTGTTCCGGCTGATTGTGGTTTATGCGCCCAATAAGCAAGGTGAGCGTGTCTCTTTCTTTCGGCTGTTGGAGCCCTTTATGGTGCATTCAACACGGCTAATCTTAGTTGGGGACTGGAATGCCATCCTAACCCCCAAATGGGATAGAGGGAGGGGCGCTAGCGGGAGGAATGATGATCGTAGCCTGGTTGATCTGATCGACGAATTTGGTCTCGTCGATAGATACCGGGTCGATCATCCGGATGGGAGTATGTGGACGTGGGCGCTTAATTGGCCTTCTACCCGGGTATCTGCGTACCTGGATAGGATGTTAGTGAGAGTGGCCGACATAGACTTCTTAGAATGTCCAACGTTCCACTGGCTAGGCTACACGGACCACAAACTCGTTTGTGCCCGTGTGGTGTTAGACTTTAGGCCTAGGTTGGCTGGTTATTGGAAGTTCAATCAGTCCTTACTGGACAGGCGGGACTTTCGTGACCAGCTGACAAAACTAGTTCAGCGGGCGTTAATTGGGCGAGTCATTGGGAATAAGTGGTGGGTTAACCTTAAGGACTCCATTAGGTCTTTTGCCACCAAATATAGCCAGCGGCTCAAACTAGATAAGGCTGCGGAGGCAAAGACACTTAGTGCTAATTTCGCCCGGGCGGAGGCTGGTGGGGATCCCCTAGAGATAGCCTTAGCCAGGGAGGCCCTGAGGCGCACGACTAGCGAGCGCTATATGGGTCAGGTAATTAGAGCTAAGTTAAGCAAGATGTCTTCCGAAGCTGTGAACATGGGCGCAGAACTGCGCAAGGAAGAAATTCGTCGGGCCGGCGATCGGTACATTCGAGTGGTGCGCGACCCGGAGGGACATCTCCTTCGGTCCACCGACGACATGTGCGAGGCGTTCCGGCAGCATTTCGAACACCGGTTTACCAAGGAGCCTGGTCTCCGTGACGAGGAGTTTCGCAGCTATTTGGCTGACTTTCCCCGGCTTTTGCCGGCTGAAGCGGCTAGCTGCGAAGGGGAGATTACGGAGGACGAAGTCTACGCGGCTTTGAAGAAGACCGGCAGTGGCAAGTCGCCAGGTTTGGATGGTTTGCCCTATGAATTGTACTTGAGGATGTCGCACCTTTTTGTCCCGCTCTTGACTGTCGTGTTCAACCACTGGTTTCGGCAGGGGTCCATCCCCGGTCGGATCACCAGGGGCGTGATCACGCTGTTGGGAAAAGGCAAGAAGGTTGGGCGGGGATTAGATGATTACAGGCCCATAACTCTGCTAAACACAGAGTTAAAGATTTTGGCCAAGATCCTGACGAATCGCTTGCAGCTAGTTGCCGAGTCTCTGTTGGAACCGGATCAGACTTGTTCTGTGAAGGGACGAACAATTCAGAGCAACCTGCACTTGATTCGCACGATCGTAGAGGGTGTAGAAGACGACGAAGAGGCCGCGCTGATCAATTTGGATCAGTCCAAGGCATTTGATAGGATTGACCATGGCTACCTGGCTGCTGTCCTGCAGGCCGCCGGATTCAAACCCGACTTCAGCCGCTGGATTAGCCTTCTGTATCGCTCCCCCAAGGCTGTGGTACAGGTGAACGGGAAGCTGTCGAGCGCTTTCGCGCTGTCTAGGTCGGTCCGACAGGGTTGTCCACTGTCGCCTCTCCTTTACGTCCTGGCGTTGGAGCCTCTCCTTCGCCGGCTAAGGGACGAGACGTGCAGTCCGGTCCTGCGTGGAATTGCTGTCCCTGGTGGAGCTCGAGCCAGGGTTTCCGCGTACGCCGATGACGTAACGACCTTTGTGTCCTCCCGCAGGGACATAAGGGCGGTACAGAAGGCGCTTGAACGGTACGAACAGGTAACAGGGGCCAGAATTAACCGCGACAAGTCGTCCGGCTTGCGGTTAGGTGCCTGGAAGGGTGTTTCCCTCCCGGGGCCCTTCGACTGGACGGACGGGCCGGTCAAGCTCCTCGGAGTTTGGTTCGGTCCGGACTTACAGTTGGAGAAAAACTGGTCAGAAGTACAGGCAAAGGTCGGCGCGTCGGTCGAGATTTGGCGTCGACGGAGTCTCTCCGTGAAGGGTCTGGCGGAGGTGTGTAATACATACCTCTTTCCCAGAATCCTTTACCGGCTGTCTGTACTTCCCCTTTGTGACGATCATGAGAAGGCGCTCGAGCGTTTGCTATTCTCCTGTCTTTGGAGAGGACGCAAACACATGGTCGACAAAGGAGTCTGTTGCCTCCGTCCGTGTCAAGGGGGTCTGGGGATGCCACACTTGAGGAGCCACGTGCTCGCTTCGAGGTTGGCATTCCTCAGGCGCGCGTTGGAGGAAGATCGGTTGCTTGCGGGGGTAGTGAGGGACATGTTCCCTAGCCTCACTATCACTCCCCCGCTCCTAAGGACTAGCAATAGGCCTTGGGGGCGGCCGAAATTCCTGCTCGAATGTCTGACGGCCCTTCGGGCCATTCCATGGTCCAGTGACCTTTCACGGCCTAGGAGAATCTTCTATCGGGGATTAGTGGAGGGCGCCGTGAAGGATGAACTGTGGAGTAAGCTCGGCATGTCGAGAGAGGAGTATCGCTCTCATTGGTCTTGGGCGCCAGGTGCGGATTGGCTCAACAACTCTGAGTTTTCTCTGACCTGGCGATTGGCTCGGAATGGTTTGTCTCTCAACGACAAGCGTTTCGCAATGGGCCTGGCGGATTTGCCAGATTGTGAACGTTGCGTCCTTGGAATTAAGGAGACGTCTGCGCACGCCTTCTTCCATTGTTCGCGCGTTCGCCCGTTGTGGGCGCGTGTTGGCGAGTTGACTGCTCGTATCGCGCCGCGGGAGCTTGTGCTCATTGATCGCGCATACGCTGTGGACAATGTGTCGCCCCCGTACTCTGGAGTGAAGCGGATGGTGTTTCTGTCGCTACTGGCCACGGCTAGAATGGTGATTTGGATGACGCGTCTGGAGGAAGTCTTGCGGGGCGGTCGTCTTTCGGATCAGGATCTAATCCGATATTTTGAGCACCAGCTCAAAATTAAGATTAGAACTGAACGAAAACGGCTGCACCCGACAGAGTTCAGCGAAAGGTGGGTATATGCGGCGAGCCTGGTTCGCGTGACCGGGGCTAGCCTTGATTTTCTCTTTTAGATCTGCTAGTTGCATCGGGGTGGATTCCTTTGGAACCCCTCCCGTGGTTAAGGTAGAAGTTCTTTTTGTGCCTAGTTAATGTGAGTGAATGTGTTTGTCCTGGCCTGTTCCCGGCTCCATTGCTTTTGTTATGATCCAGTTCGAGATTCCCATTGTCCAAGTATTATTTTGTCCCGTTTTCACTCTCGGCTGGGTCAGCCTTATACATTCTCCAGTCCAATTTATTTTTGCCCCCTGCTTATCCATTCCCCTTAGAAAGAGAGCTGCTTGATTTTGTCTTTTAAGGCAGAATACAGTGGCCTCTTTAATTATGTGGGTGTGTTTGGGTCTTACTAACCCATGTATATATATTCATTTGAAATTGTTTTTTGTTTTGGGGTTTTTTGTTTCTTCATTCCCCCTCCCCATCATGTCATTTCATGAATAAAGTTTTAAATTTATTTTTGTAAGATATTGTATATATTGTAAAAATCAGAAATTTTTATGTACATTTGGGGTGTTTTTAGGTCCCTGGTATGATTTTGCGGTATTTTGGTGTTTGATAGGTATGAGTGTTGATGGACAAATTTTTATGGTGAATGAGAAAATTGTAACGTATGTATGGGTCGTGAATCTGATTAGCTAGGTATAAGATAGTTACGGAAGACCAACCCAAGTTTTTGTTCCCCCCTCCCATTTGTTGGCCTTGTGCCAGAATTTATGTACTTTTTCATAAATAAATAAGTACCAACCCTTCCCTACCCTCTTGACTTTTTGTTTTGGGGGTTGTGAAGGTAAGAGCAAAGAGCTGTTTTGTTCCTTCGTGATATTGCAGTGACTTTGTATCTTGGACATACGGATTTCCGGCCCGAGTTTATAGCTCGGGCTTGCGTAAAGTAGCGTTTTCAACGCGAAACACCGGAAAAGAAGTTGTCCGGTGTTCGGCCACTTTGGTGGCAATGGCCTCTAATGGGCCGGATGAGGTCGTTCCTCCCACCACGGCGTCGGTGGGAGGAAAGGAGGGGGATTGGGCTCTACCGCCTCGGGATAATCCCCCTTCGCAAGTACTAGCAGAAGCAGCATCGCCTAAACCCTCGACCGCTGGGTGGAAAAGAGGGAAATTGACGGTTAAGGATGAGGAATATTACCATCAGATGCAAGACAAATACGCCCAGTATATTAAAGGAACAGAGCTGGTTTCCGTGCCAGAACAATTGGCACAAATTGAGGCCAGAATAATCACACTAAGAACCAAGGAACTTAAGACCCATAAGTTTGTGGGCATCACAAGGGAATCCTTTGAAGAGGCAATTCGGGCTCTTCAGATTAATGCAAAGGCCGTAGCGAGGAGAGGCAATGCCAAGTGGGACGTCCTGCTTGGCTCAGTTGAAGAGGCCAAGCGCCTAATTGGCGTGGTATTGGAGACAAAAACACTCCAATTCCAGACGGAATATATGGGAGCAAGGAGAGTCAAGATTACCTTGCATGGCGTCCCCTTGGACATTGCCGAGGACCACGTCGGCGCCTTTTTTGCAAGTTACGGAAAGGTGGCCGACGTCTCCTCGCTACAGGTCCAAGGCAGGCTTCTATACAGGAGATATGGTCCTGCAGGTGACCCTATCTGGGGAAAACATTGCGAAAATCCCCAACATTCTCACCTGCAGGGATCGAAATATTTTTGTGGTCGTGGAGGGCAGAAAGCCTTGCTGTTGGGTCTGTGGGGCGGCGGAACACGTCGCAAAGGCGTGTCCGACCAAAAACCCGCCCCCAAAGGCCCAACCAGTCAAACAGCAGCAGCAGCCTGCAAAGGAAACTACCAAACAAGCTCCATCAGCACCAGTACCGGCAGCCAACAAGGAGGGTGATTGGCAGGTGGTGGCGCGAAAAAAGGCAAAAACGCCTTCGCCGGCGAAGGTGCCGGTGAAGGTGCCGACTCCTGTTAAGGCGCCTGCCAAACAGAAGGACCCTACTCCGCAAAATTCACCGTCCAAACAGGGCAAGGAAAAGGGTTCCTTCCCCAAAAAGGTTGCGGAAGAGCCTATGGAAGTAGGAAGAGCGTCGTCCCTGAAGCGCGGGAGAGAGGAAGAGGAGGAACAACAGGACAAACTCAAGAGTAGAAGGAGGAGCAGGAGCTCTGAGAGGAGGAAGCTGGGCGACCGATGCACTTCTTTACCGGTGTCCCCAGTTAGATGCACTTATGCAGAAAAGGCGAGGAGCCTTCCCTCTTCCCCGCGGAAAGCTTCCCAGTCCCCTACCTTCAATCTGACCCCCTGGAAAAGAACATTTCGGCAACTCCCACTCCCTCCCCTTCTCCTATTCCCACTCCCAGCCAGACTCCCAGTCAGGCGAAAAAGAAGAAAGGCCTCCCGAGAGGCGCAGCTCTAATGAAAGTCGACGAAAATTTGGTGGCGGAGTGGTCCTCGCAAAGGCGAAAGTTGCTGAAGCCGCTCCTAAAACTGACTTCAGTCAACAATCTTTCCACTGAAGATCCTACAAACTTTTCCCAGGCCCCAGGTGTCATCACCCTGGTAAGAAATACCGGGGGGAACCTGCGGGTCTGGGACCACATAGAAGAGGTCAGAAGGTTATATCCTAAAATAAGGATGGTGGCGGAAAACACGCCGGAACTAAGAAAAATGTCGCAAAATTGTTCGGGGAGGTTCCCCGTTTTACTCCACCCCAGTTTATATAGGGTGGTAAAACTAACATATCCCACCGACGTCGGCGGGATTGTCCTAGACGGACGGATTACGTCCGACATTGGTACAGGGTCCCTAGGACAGTCCGTCGGGGTCCCCTCTGCCCGAGATTTCTACCCCGTATGCGACTAGAGCCTTGTTGCATGTTTCTTTGTTTTTTCTTTTTCAGAACTAAAAGATGTCTATTAAGATAGCCAGCTTGAATGCGAAGGGCCTGAGGGATCGGGGTAAGGCGGCTCGCCTGCTTCGTGACCTCTTGTCCTTCGGCGTGGATGTGGCCGCGATCCAAGAGACTCACTTTGTTTGCGAAGTCGACTCTTGTGTGCTGTCTAACGATTTTGTCGTCTATTCAGCATATGGGAGCCGGCAAGCCAGAGGTGTTTCTTTGCTGGTCAAGCGTACCCTGGACGCGAAGGTTGACCTTGTCCATGTCGGTGCCGAGGGCCGGCTGATCGTGGCCGATATTGCAGTGAAAAGCAAATTGTTCCGGCTGATTGTGGTTTATGCGCCCAATAAGCAAGGTGAGCGTGTCTCTTTCTTTCGGCTGTTGGAGCCCTTTATGGTGCATTCAACACGGCTAATCTTAGTTGGGGACTGGAATGCCATCCTAACCCCCAAATGGGATAGAGGGAGGGGCGCTAGCGGGAGGAATGATGATCGTAGCCTGGTTGATCTGATCGACGAATTTGGTCTCGTCGATAGATACCGGGTCGATCATCCGGATGGGAGTATGTGGACGTGGGCGCTTAATTGGCCTTCTACCCGGGTATCTGCGTACCTGGATAGGATGTTAGTGAGAGTGGCCGACATAGACTTCTTAGAATGTCCAACGTTCCACTGGCTAGGCTACACGGACCACAAACTCGTTTGTGCCCGTGTGGTGTTAGACTTTAGGCCTAGGTTGGCTGGTTATTGGAAGTTCAATCAGTCCTTACTGGACAGGCGGGACTTTCGTGACCAGCTGACAAAACTAGTTCAGCGGGCGTTAATTGGGCGAGTCATTGGGAATAAGTGGTGGGTTAACCTTAAGGACTCCATTAGGTCTTTTGCCACCAAATATAGCCAGCGGCTCAAACTAGATAAGGCTGCGGAGGCAAAGACACTTAGTGCTAATTTCGCCCGGGCGGAGGCTGGTGGGGATCCCCTAGAGATAGCCTTAGCCAGGGAGGCCCTGAGGCGCACGACTAGCGAGCGCTATATGGGTCAGGTAATTAGAGCTAAGTTAAGCAAGATGTCTTCCGAAGCTGTGAACATGGGCGCAGAACTGCGCAAGGAAGAAATTCGTCGGGCCGGCGATCGGTACATTCGAGTGGTGCGCGACCCGGAGGGACATCTCCTTCGGTCCACCGACGACATGTGCGAGGCGTTCCGGCAGCATTTCGAACACCGGTTTACCAAGGAGCCTGGTCTCCGTGACGAGGAGTTTCGCAGCTATTTGGCTGACTTTCCCCGGCTTTTGCCGGCTGAAGCGGCTAGCTGCGAAGGGGAGATTACGGAGGACGAAGTCTACGCGGCTTTGAAGAAGACCGGCAGTGGCAAGTCGCCAGGTTTGGATGGTTTGCCCTATGAATTGTACTTGAGGATGTCGCACCTTTTTGTCCCGCTCTTGACTGTCGTGTTCAACCACTGGTTTCGGCAGGGGTCCATCCCCGGTCGGATCACCAGGGGCGTGATCACGCTGTTGGGAAAAGGCAAGAAGGTTGGGCGGGGATTAGATGATTACAGGCCCATAACTCTGCTAAACACAGAGTTAAAGATTTTGGCCAAGATCCTGACGAATCGCTTGCAGCTAGTTGCCGAGTCTCTGTTGGAACCGGATCAGACTTGTTCTGTGAAGGGACGAACAATTCAGAGCAACCTGCACTTGATTCGCACGATCGTAGAGGGTGTAGAAGACGACGAAGAGGCCGCGCTGATCAATTTGGATCAGTCCAAGGCATTTGATAGGATTGACCATGGCTACCTGGCTGCTGTCCTGCAGGCCGCCGGATTCAAACCCGACTTCAGCCGCTGGATTAGCCTTCTGTATCGCTCCCCCAAGGCTGTGGTACAGGTGAACGGGAAGCTGTCGAGCGCTTTCGCGCTGTCTAGGTCGGTCCGACAGGGTTGTCCACTGTCGCCTCTCCTTTACGTCCTGGCGTTGGAGCCTCTCCTTCGCCGGCTAAGGGACGAGACGTGCAGTCCGGTCCTGCGTGGAATTGCTGTCCCTGGTGGAGCTCGAGCCAGGGTTTCCGCGTACGCCGATGACGTAACGACCTTTGTGTCCTCCCGCAGGGACATAAGGGCGGTACAGAAGGCGCTTGAACGGTACGAACAGGTAACAGGGGCCAGAATTAACCGCGACAAGTCGTCCGGCTTGCGGTTAGGTGCCTGGAAGGGTGTTTCCCTCCCGGGGCCCTTCGACTGGACGGACGGGCCGGTCAAGCTCCTCGGAGTTTGGTTCGGTCCGGACTTACAGTTGGAGAAAAACTGGTCAGAAGTACAGGCAAAGGTCGGCGCGTCGGTCGAGATTTGGCGTCGACGGAGTCTCTCCGTGAAGGGTCTGGCGGAGGTGTGTAATACATACCTCTTTCCCAGAATCCTTTACCGGCTGTCTGTACTTCCCCTTTGTGACGATCATGAGAAGGCGCTCGAGCGTTTGCTATTCTCCTGTCTTTGGAGAGGACGCAAACACATGGTCGACAAAGGAGTCTGTTGCCTCCGTCCGTGTCAAGGGGGTCTGGGGATGCCACACTTGAGGAGCCACGTGCTCGCTTCGAGGTTGGCATTCCTCAGGCGCGCGTTGGAGGAAGATCGGTTGCTTGCGGGGGTAGTGAGGGACATGTTCCCTAGCCTCACTATCACTCCCCCGCTCCTAAGGACTAGCAATAGGCCTTGGGGGCGGCCGAAATTCCTGCTCGAATGTCTGACGGCCCTTCGGGCCATTCCATGGTCCAGTGACCTTTCACGGCCTAGGAGAATCTTCTATCGGGGATTAGTGGAGGGCGCCGTGAAGGATGAACTGTGGAGTAAGCTCGGCATGTCGAGAGAGGAGTATCGCTCTCATTGGTCTTGGGCGCCAGGTGCGGATTGGCTCAACAACTCTGAGTTTTCTCTGACCTGGCGATTGGCTCGGAATGGTTTGTCTCTCAACGACAAGCGTTTCGCAATGGGCCTGGCGGATTTGCCAGATTGTGAACGTTGCGTCCTTGGAATTAAGGAGACGTCTGCGCACGCCTTCTTCCATTGTTCGCGCGTTCGCCCGTTGTGGGCGCGTGTTGGCGAGTTGACTGCTCGTATCGCGCCGCGGGAGCTTGTGCTCATTGATCGCGCATACGCTGTGGACAATGTGTCGCCCCCGTACTCTGGAGTGAAGCGGATGGTGTTTCTGTCGCTACTGGCCACGGCTAGAATGGTGATTTGGATGACGCGTCTGGAGGAAGTCTTGCGGGGCGGTCGTCTTTCGGATCAGGATCTAATCCGATATTTTGAGCACCAGCTCAAAATTAAGATTAGAACTGAACGAAAACGGCTGCACCCGACAGAGTTCAGCGAAAGGTGGGTATATGCGGCGAGCCTGGTTCGCGTGACCGGGGCTAGCCTTGATTTTCTCTTTTAGATCTGCTAGTTGCATCGGGGTGGATTCCTTTGGAACCCCTCCCGTGGTTAAGGTAGAAGTTCTTTTTGTGCCTAGTTAATGTGAGTGAATGTGTTTGTCCTGGCCTGTTCCCGGCTCCATTGCTTTTGTTATGATCCAGTTCGAGATTCCCATTGTCCAAGTATTATTTTGTCCCGTTTTCACTCTCGGCTGGGTCAGCCTTATACATTCTCCAGTCCAATTTATTTTTGCCCCCTGCTTATCCATTCCCCTTAGAAAGAGAGCTGCTTGATTTTGTCTTTTAAGGCAGAATACAGTGGCCTCTTTAATTATGTGGGTGTGTTTGGGTCTTACTAACCCATGTATATATATTCATTTGAAATTGTTTTTTGTTTTGGGGTTTTTTGTTTCTTCATTCCCCCTCCCCATCATGTCATTTCATGAATAAAGTTTTAAATTTATTTTTGTAAGATATTGTATATATTGTAAAAATCAGAAATTTTTATGTACATTTGGGGTGTTTTTAGGTCCCTGGTATGATTTTGCGGTATTTTGGTGTTTGATAGGTATGAGTGTTGATGGACAAATTTTTATGGTGAATGAGAAAATTGTAACGTATGTATGGGTCGTGAATCTGATTAGCTAGGTATAAGATAGTTACGGAAGACCAACCCAAGTTTTTGTTCCCCCTCCCATTTGTTGGCCTTGTGCCAGAATTTATGTACTTTTTCATAAATAAATAAGTACCAACCCTTCCCTACCCTCTTGACTTTTTGTTTTGGGGGTTGTGAAGGTAAGAGCAAAGAGCTGTTTTGTTCCTTCGTGATATTGCAGTGACTTTGTATCTTGGACATACGGATTTCCGGCCCGAGTTTATAGCTCGGGCTTGCGTAAAGTAGCGTTTTCAACGCGAAACACCGGAAAGAAGTTGTCCGGTGTTCGGCCACTTTGGTGGCAATGGCCTCTAATGGGCCGGATGAGGTCGTTCCTCCCACCACGGCGTCGGTGGGAGGAAAGGAGGGGGATTGGGCTCTACCGCCTCGGGATAATCCCCCTTCGCAAGTACTAGCAGAAGCAGCATCGCCTAAACCCTCGACCGCTGGGTGGAAAAGAGGAAATTGACGGTTAAGGATGAGGAATATTACCATCAGATGCAAGACAAATACGCCCAGTATATTAAAGGAACAGAGCTGGTTTCCGTGCCAGAACAATTGGCACAAATTGAGGCCAGAATAATCACACTAAGAACCAAGGAACTTAAGACCCATAAGTTTGTGGGCATCACAAGGGAATCCTTTGAAGAGGCAATTCGGGCTCTTCAGATTAATGCAAAGGCCGTAGCGAGGAGAGGCAATGCCAAGTGGGACGTCCTGCTTGGCTCAGTTGAAGAGGCCAAGCGCCTAATTGGCGTGGTATTGGAGACAAAAACACTCCAATTCCAGACGGAATATATGGGAGCAAGGAGAGTCAAGATTACCTTGCATGGCGTCCCCTTGGACATTGCCGAGGACCACGTCGGCGCCTTTTTTGCAAGTTACGGAAAGGTGGCCGACGTCTCCTCGCTACGGTCCAAGGCAGGCTTCTATACAGGAGATATGGTCCTGCAGGTGACCCTATCTGGGGAAAACATTGCGAAAATCCCCAACATTCTCACCTGCAGGGATCGAAATATTTTTGTGGTCGTGGAGGGCAGAAAGCCTTGCTGTTGGGTCTGTGGGGCGGCGGAACACGTCGCAAAGGCGTGTCCGACCAAAAACCCGCCCCCAAAGGCCCAACCAGTCAAACAGCAGCAGCAGCCTGCAAAGGAAACTACCAAACAAGCTCCATCAGCACCAGTACCGGCAGCCAACAAGGAGGGTGATTGGCAGGTGGTGGCGCGAAAAAAGGCAAAAACGCCTTCGCCGGCGAAGGTGCCGGTGAAGGTGCCGACTCCTGTTAAGGCGCCTGCCAAACAGAAGGACCCTACTCCGCAAAATTCACCGTCCAAACAGGGCAAGGAAAAGGGTTCCTTCCCCAAAAGGTTGCGGAAGAGCCTATGGAAGTAGGAAGAGCGTCGTCCCTGAAGCGCGGGAGAGAGGAAGAGGAGGAACAACAGGACAAACTCAAGAGTAGAAGGAGGAGCAGGAGCTCTGAGAGGAGGAAGCTGGGCGACCGATGCACTTCTTTACCGGTGTCCCCAGTTAGATGCACTTATGCAGAAAAGGCGAGGAGCCTTCCCTCTTCCCCGCGGAAAGCTTCCCAGTCCCCTACCTTCAATCTGACCCCCCTGGAAAAGAACATTTCGGCAACTCCCACTCCCTCCCCTTCTCCTATTCCCACTCCCAGCCAGACTCCCAGTCAGGCGAAAAGAAGAAAGGCCTCCCGAGAGGCGCAGCTCTAATGAAAGTCGACGAAAATTTGGTGGCGGAGTGGTCCTCGCAAAGGCGAAAGTTGCTGAAGCCGCTCCTAAAACTGACTTCAGTCAACAATCTTTCCACTGAAGATCCTACAAACTTTTCCCAGGCCCCAGGTGTCATCACCCTGGTAAGAAATACCGGGGGGAACCTGCGGGTCTGGGACCACATAGAAGAGGTCAGAAGGTTATATCCTAAAATAAGGATGGTGGCGGAAAACACGCCGGAACTAAGAAAAATGTCGCAAAATTGTTCGGGGAGGTTCCCCGTTTTACTCCACCCCAGTTTATATAGGGTGGTAAAACTAACATATCCCACCGACGTCGGCGGGATTGTCCTAGACGGACGGATTACGTCCGACATTGGTACAGGGTCCCTAGGACAGTCCGTCGGGGTCCCCTCTGCCCGAGATTTCTACCCCGTATGCGACTAGAGCCTTGTTGCATGTTTCTTTGTTTTTTCTTTTTCAGAACTAAAAGATGTCTATTAAGATAGCCAGCTTGAATGCGAAGGGCCTGAGGGATCGGGGTAAGGCGGCTCGCCTGCTTCGTGACCTCTTGTCCTTCGGCGTGGATGTGGCCGCGATCCAAGAGACTCACTTTGTTTGCGAAGTCGACTCTTGTGTGCTGTCTAACGATTTTGTCGTCTATTCAGCATATGGGAGCCGGCAAGCCAGAGGTGTTTCTTTGCTGGTCAAGCGTACCCTGGACGCGAAGGTTGACCTTGTCCATGTCGGTGCCGAGGGCCGGCTGATCGTGGCCGATATTGCAGTGAAAAGCAAATTGTTCCGGCTGATTGTGGTTTATGCGCCCAATAAGCAAGGTGAGCGTGTCTCTTTCTTTCGGCTGTTGGAGCCCTTTATGGTGCATTCAACACGGCTAATCTTAGTTGGGGACTGGAATGCCATCCTAACCCCCAAATGGGATAGAGGGAGGGGCGCTAGCGGGAGGAATGATGATCGTAGCCTGGTTGATCTGATCGACGAATTTGGTCTCGTCGATAGATACCGGGTCGATCATCCGGATGGGAGTATGTGGACGTGGGCGCTTAATTGGCCTTCTACCCGGGTATCTGCGTACCTGGATAGGATGTTAGTGAGAGTGGCCGACATAGACTTCTTAGAATGTCCAACGTTCCACTGGCTAGGCTACACGGACCACAAACTCGTTTGTGCCCGTGTGGTGTTAGACTTTAGGCCTAGGTTGGCTGGTTATTGGAAGTTCAATCAGTCCTTACTGGACAGGCGGGACTTTCGTGACCAGCTGACAAAACTAGTTCAGCGGGCGTTAATTGGGCGAGTCATTGGGAATAAGTGGTGGGTTAACCTTAAGGACTCCATTAGGTCTTTCGCCACCAAATATAGCCAGCGGCTCAAACTAGATAAGGCTGCGGAGGCAAAGACACTTAGTGCTAATTTCGCCCGGGCGGAGGCTGGTGGGGATCCCCTCGAGATAGCCTTAGCTAGGGAGGCCCTGAGGCGCACGACTAGCGAGCGCTATATGGGCCAGGTAATTAGAGCTAAGTTAAGCAAGATGTCTTCCGAAGCTGTGAACATGGGCGCAGAACTGCGCAAGGAAGAAATTCGTCGGGCCGGCGATCGGTACATTCGAGAGGTGCGCGACCCAGGAGGGGCATCTCCTTCGGTCCACCGACGACATGTGCGAGGCGTTCCGGCGGCATTTCGAACACCGGTTTACCAAGGAGCCTGGTCTCCGTGACGAGGAGTTTCGCAGCTATTTGGCTGACTTTCCCCGGCTTTTGCCGGCTGAAGCGGCTAGCTGCGAAGGGGAGATTACGGAGGACGAAGTCTACGCGGCTTTGAAGAAGACCGGCAGTGGCAAGTCGCCAGGTTTGGATGGTTTGCCCTATGAATTGTACTTGAGGATGTCGCACCTTTTTGTCCCGCTCTTGACTGTCGTGTTCAACCACTGGTTTCGGCAGGGGTCCATCCCCGGTCGGATCACCAGGGGCGTGATCACGCTGTTGGGAAAAGGCAAGAAGGTTGGGCGGGGATTAGATGATTACAGGCCCATAACTCTGCTAAACACAGAGTTAAAGATTTTGGCCAAGATCCTGTCGAATCGCTTGCAGCTAGTTGCCGAGTCTCTGTTGGAACCGGATCAGACTTGTTCTGTGAAGGGACGAACAATTCAGAGCAACCTGCACTTGATCCGCACGATCGTAGAGGGTGTAGAAGACGACGAAGAGGCCGCGCTGATCAATTTGGATCAGTCCAAGGCATTTGATAGGATTGACCATGGCTACCTGGCTGCTGTCCTGCAGGCCGCCGGATTCAAACCCGACTTCAGCCGCTGGATTAGCCTTCTGTATCGCTCCCCCAAGGCTGTGGTACAGGTGAACGGGAAGCTGTCGAGCGCTTTCGCGCTGTCTAGGTCGGTCCGACAGGGTTGTCCACTGTCGCCTCTCCTTTACGTCCTGGCGTTGGAGCCTCTCCTTCGCCGGCTAAGGGACGAGACGTGCAGTCCGGTCCTGCGTGGAATTGCTGTCCCTGGAGGAGCTCGAGCCAGGGTTTCCGCGTACGCCGATGACGTAACGACCTTTGTGTCCTCCCGCAGGGACATAAGGGCGGTACAGAAGGCGCTTGAACGGTACGAACAGGTAACGGGGGCCAGAATTAACCGCGACAAGTCGTCCGGCTTGCGGTTAGGTGCCTGGAAGGGTGTTTCCCTCCCGGGGCCCTTCGACTGGACGGACGGGCCGGTCAAGCTCCTCGGAGTTTGGTTCGGTCCGGACTTACAGTTGGAGAAAAACTGGTCAGAAGTACAGGCAAAGGTCGGCGCGTCGGTCGAGATTTGGCGTCGGCGGAAAGTCTCTCCGTGAAGGGTCTGGCGGAGGTGTGTAATACATACCTCTTTCCCAGAATCCTTTACCGGCTGTCTGTACTTCCCCTTTGTGACGATCATGAGAAGGCGCTCGAGCGTTTGCTATTCTCCTGTCTTTGGAGAGGACGCAAACACATGGTCGACAAAGGAGTCTGTTGCCTCCGTCCGTGTCAAGGGGGTCTGGGGATGCCACACTTGAGGAGCCACGTGCTCGCTTCGAGGTTGGCATTCCTCAGGCGCGCGTTGGAGGAAGATCGGTTGCTTGCGGGGGTAGTGAGGGACATGTTCCCTAGCCTCACTATCACTCCCCGCTCCTAAGGACTAGCAATAGGCCTTGGGGGCGGCCGAAATTCCTGCTCGAATGTCTGACGGCCCTTCGGGCCATTCCATGGTCCAGTGACCTTTCACGGCCTAGGAGAATCTTCTATCGGGGATTAGTGGAGGGCGCCGTGAAGGATGAACTGTGGAGTAAGCTCGGCATGTCGAGAGAGGAGTATCGCTCTCATTGGTCTTGGGCGCCAGGTGCGGATTGGCTCAACAACTCTGAGTTTTCTCTGACCTGGCGATTGGCTCGGAATGGTTTGTCTCTCAACGACAAGCGGTTCGCAATGGGCCTGGCGGATTTGCCAGATTGTGAACGTTGCGTCCTTGGAATTAAGGAGACGTCTGCGCACGCCTTCTTCCATTGTTCGCGCGTTCGCCCGTTGTGGGCGCGTGTCGGCGAGTTGACTGCTCGTATCGCGCCGCGGGAGCTTGTGCTCATTGATCGCGCATACGCTGTGGACAATGTGTCGCCCCCGTACTCTGGAGTGAAGCGGATGGTGTTTCTGTCGCTACTGGCCACGGCTAGAATGGTGATTTGGATGACGCGTCTGGAGGAAGTCTTGCGGGGAGGTCGTCTTTCGGATCAGGATCTAATCCGATATTTTGAGCACCAGCTCAAAATTAAGATTAGAACTGAACGGAAACGGCTGCACCCGACAGAGTTCAGCGAAAGGTGGGTATATGCGGCGAGCCTGGTTCGCGTGACCGGGGCTAGCCTTGATTTTCTCTTTTAGATCTGCTAGTTGCATCGGGGTGGATTCCTTTGGAACCCCGCCCGTGGTTAAGGTAGAAGTCTCTTTTGTGCCTAGTTAATGTGAGTGAATGTGTTTGTCCTCGCCTGTTCCCGGCTCCATTGCTTTTGTTATGATCCAGTTCGAGATTCCCATTGTCCAAGTATTATTTTGTCCCGTTTTCACTCTCGGCTGGGTCAGCCTTATACATACTCCAGTCCAATTTATTTTTGCCCCCTGCTTATCCATTCCCCTTAGAAAGAGAGCTGCTTGATTTTGTCTTTTAAGGCAGAATACAGTGGCCTCTTTAATTATGTGGGTGTGTTTGGGTCTTACTAACATTGTGTATATATATTCATTTGAAATTGTTTTTTGTTTTGGGGATTTTTGTTTCTTCATTCCCCCTTCCCATCATGTCATTTCATGAATAAAGTTTTAAATTTATTTTTGTACACTATTGTATATATTGTAAATAAACAAATTTTTATGTACATTTGGGGCGTTTTTAGGTCCCTGGTATGTTACTGCGGTATTTTGGTGCTTGATAGGTATGAGTGTTGATGGACAAATTTTTATGGTGAATGAGAAAATTGTAACGTATGTATGGGTCGTGAATCGGATTAGCTAGGTATAAGATAGTTACGGAAGACCAACCCAAGTTTTTGTTCCCCCTCCCCATTGTTTGGCCTTGTGCCAGAATTTATGTAATTTCGCATAAATAAATCAGTACCAACCCTTCCCTACCCTCTTGACTTTTTGTTTTGGGGGTTGTGAAGGTAAGAGCAAAGAGCTGTTTTGTTCCTTCGTGATATTGCAGTGACTTTGTATCTTGGACATACGGATTTCCGGCCCGAGTTTATAGCTCGGGCTTGCGTAAAGTAGCGTTTTCAACGCGAAACACCGGAAAGAAGTTGTCCGGTGTTCGGCCACTTTGGTGGCAATGGCCTCTAATGGGCCGGATGAGGTCGTTCCTCCCACCACGGCGTCGGTGGGAGGAAAGGAGGGGGATTGGGCTCTACCGCCTCGGGATAATCCCCCTTCGCAAGTACTAGCAGAAGCAGCATCGCCTAAACCCTCGACCGCTGGGTGGAAAAGAGGGAAATTGACGGTTAAGGATGAGGAATATTACCATCAGATGCAAGACAAATACGCCCAGTATATTAAAGGAACAGAGCTGGTTTCCGTGCCAGAACAATTGGCACAAATTGAGGCCAGAATAATCACACTAAGAACCAAGGAACTTAAGACCCATAAGTTTGTGGGCATCACAAGGGAATCCTTTGAAGAGGCAATTCGGGCTCTTCAGATTAATGCAAAGGCCGTAGCGAGGAGAGGCAATGCCAAGTGGGACGTCCTGCTTGGCTCAGTTGAAGAGGCCAAGCGCCTAATTGGCGTGGTATTGGAGACAAAAACACTCCAATTCCAGACGGAATATATGGGAGCAAGGAGAGTCAAGATTACCTTGCATGGCGTCCCCTTGGACATTGCCGAGGACCACGTCGGCGCCTTTTTTGCAAGTTACGGAAAGGTGGCCGACGTCTCCTCGCTACGGTCCAAGGCAGGCTTCTATACAGGAGATATGGTCCTGCAGGTGACCCTATCTGGGGAAAACATTGCGAAAATCCCCAACATTCTCACCTGCAGGGATCGAAATATTTTTGTGGTCGTGGAGGGCAGAAAGCCTTGCTGTTGGGTCTGTGGGGCGGCGGAACACGTCGCAAAGGCGTGTCCGACCAAAAACCCGCCCCCAAAGGCCCAACCAGTCAAACAGCAGCAGCAGCCTGCAAAGGAAACTACCAAACAAGCTCCACCAGCACCAGTACCGGCAGCCAACAAGGAGGGTGATTGGCAGGTGGTGGCGCGAAAAAAGGCAAAAACGCCTTCGCCGGCGAAGGTGCCGGTGAAGGTGCCGACTCCTGTTAAGGCGCCTGCCAAACAGAAGGACCCTACTCCGCAAAATTCACCGTCCAAACAGGGCAAGGAAAAGGGTTCCTTCCCCAAAAAGGTTGCGGAAGAGCCTATGGAAGTAGGAAGAGCGTCGTCCCTGAAGCGCGGGAGAGAGGAAGAGGAGGAACAACAGGACAAACTCAAGAGTAGAAGGAGGAGCAGGAGCTCTGAGAGGAGGAAGCTGGGCGACCGATGCACTTCTTTACCGGTGTCCCCAGTTAGATGCACTTATGCAGAAAAGGCGAGGAGCCTTCCCTCTTCCCCGCGGAAAGCTTCCCAGTCCCCTACCTTCAATCTGACCCCCCTGGAAAAGAACATTTCGGCAACTCCCACTCCCTCCCCTTCTCCTATTCCCACTCCCAGCCAGACTCCCAGTCAGGCGAAAAAGAAGAAAGGCCTCCCGAGAGGCGCAGCTCTAATGAAAGTCGACGAAAATTTGGTGGCGGAGTGGTCCTCGCAAAGGCGAAAGTTGCTGAAGCCGCTCCTAAAACTGACTTCAGTCAACAATCTTTCCACTGAAGATCCTACAAACTTTTCCCAGGCCCCAGGTGTCATCACCCTGGTAAGAAATACCGGGGGGAACCTGCGGGTCTGGGACCACATAGAAGAGGTCAGAAGGTTATATCCTAAAATAAGGATGGTGGCGGAAAACACGCCGGAACTAAGAAAAATGTCGCAAAATTGTTCGGGGAGGTTCCCCGTTTTACTCCACCCCAGTTTATATAGGGTGGTAAAACTAACATATCCCACCGACGTCGGCGGGATTGTCCTAGACGGACGGATTACGTCCGACATTGGTACAGGGTCCCTAGGACAGTCCGTCGGGGTCCCCTCTGCCCGAGATTTCTACCCCGTATGCGACTAGAGCCTTGTTGCATGTTTCTTTGTTTTTTCGTTTCAGGTTTAAAAGATGTCTATTAAGATAGCCAGCTTGAATGCGAAGGGCCTGAGGGATCGGGGTAAGGCGGCTCGCCTGCTTCGTGACCTCTTGTCCTTCGGCGTGGATGTGGCCGCGATCCAAGAGACTCACTTTGTTTGCGAAGTCGACTCTTGTGTGCTGTCTAACGACTTTGTCGTCTATTCAGCATATGGGAGCCGGCAAGCCAGAGGTGTTTCTTTGCTGGTCAAGCGTACCCTGGACGCGAAGGTTGACCTTGTCCATGTCGGTGCCGAGGGCCGGCTGATCGTGGCCGATATTGCAGTGAAAAGCAAATTGTTCCGGCTGATTGTGGTTTATGCGCCCAATAAGCAAGGTGAGCGTGTCTCTTTCTTTCGGCTGTTGGAGCCCTTTATGGTGCATTCAACACGGCTAATCTTAGTTGGGGACTGGAATGCCATCCTAACCCCCAAATGGGATAGAGGGAGGGGCGCTAGCGGGAGGAATGATGATCGTAGCCTGGTTGATCTGATCGACGAATTTGGTCTCGTCGATAGATACCGGGTCGATCATCCGGATGGGAAGTATGTGGACGTGGGCGCTTAATTGGCCTTCTACCCGGGTATCTGCGTACCTGGATAGGATGTTAGTGAGAGTGGCCGACATAGACTTCTTAGAATGTCCAACGTTCCACTGGCTAGGCTACACGGACCACAAACTCGTTTGTGCCCGTGTGGTGTTAGACTTTAGGCCTAGGTTGGCTGGTTATTGGAAGTTCAATCAGTCCTTACTGGACAGGCGGGACTTTCGTGACCAGCTGACAAAACTAGTTCAGCGGGCGTTAATTGGGCGAGTCATTGGGAATAAGTGGTGGGTTAACCTTAAGGACTCCATTAGGTCTTTCGCCACCAAATATAGCCAGCGGCTCAAACTAGATAAGGCTGCGGAGGCAAAGACACTTAGTGCTAATTTCGCCCGGGCGGAGGCTGGTGGGGATCCCCTAGAGATAGCCTTAGCCAGGAGGCCCTGAGGCGCACGACTAGCGAGCGCTATATGGGCCAGGTAATTAGGGCTAAGTTAAGCAAGATGTCTTCCGAAGCTGTGAACATGGGCGCGGAACTGCGCAAGGAAGAAATTCGTCGGGCCGGCGATCGGTACATTCGAGAGGTGCGCGACCCGGAGGGACATCTCCTTAGGTCCACCGACGACATGTGCGAGGCGTTCCGGCAGCATTTCGAACACCGGTTTACCAAGGAGCCTGGTCTCCGTGACGAGGAGTTTCGCAGCTATTTGGCTGACTTTCCCCGGCTTTTGCCGGCTGAAGCGGCTAGCTGCGAAGGGGAGATTACGGAGGACGAAGTCTACGCGGCTTTGAAGAAGACCGGCAGTGGCAAGTCGCCAGGTTTGGATGGTTTGCCCTATGAATTGTACTTGAGGATGTCGCACCTTTTTGTCCCGCTCTTGACTGTCGTGTTCAACCACTGGTTTCGGCAGGGGTCCATCCCCGGTCGGATCACCAGGGGCGTGATCACGCTGTTGGGAAAAGGCAAGAAGGTTGGGCGGGGATTAGATGATTACAGGCCCATAACTCTGCTAAACACAGAGTTAAAGATTTTGGCCAAGATCCTGACGAATCGCTTGCAGCTAGTTGCCGAGTCTCTGTTGGAACCGGATCAGACTTGTTCTGTGAAGGGACGAACAATTCAGAGCAACCTGCACTTGATCCGCACGATCGTAGAGGGTGTAGAAGACGACGAAGAGGCCGCGCTGATCAATTTGGATCAGTCCAAGGCATTTGATAGGATTGACCATGGCTACCTGGCTGCTGTCCTGCAGGCCGCCGGATTCAAACCCGACTTCAGCCGCTGGATTAGCCTTCTGTATCGCTCCCCCAAGGCTGTGGTACAGGTGAACGGGAAGCTGTCGAGCGCTTTCGCGCTGTCTAGGTCGGTCCGACAGGGTTGTCCACTGTCGCCTCTCCTTTACGTCCTGGCGTTGGAGCCTCTCCTTCGCCGGCTAAGGGACGAGACGTGCAGTCCGGTCCTGCGTGGAATTGCTGTCCCTGGAGGAGCTCGAGCCAGGGTTTCCGCGTACGCCGATGACGTAACGACCTTTGTGTCCTCCCGCAGGGACATGGAAGGGCGGTACAGAAGGCGCTTGAACGGTACGAACAGGTAACAGGGGCCAGAATTAACCGCGACAAGTCGTCCGGCTTGCGGTTAGGTGCCTGGAAGGGTGTTTCCCTCCCGGGGCCCTTCGACTGGACGGACGGGCCGGTCAAGCTCCTCGGAGTTTGGTTCGGTCCGGACTTACAGTTGGAGAAAAACTGGTCAGAAGTACAGGCAAAGGTCGGCGCGTCGGTCGAGATTTGGCGTCGACGGAGTCTCTCCGTGAAGGGTCTGGCGGAGGTGTGTAATACATACCTCTTTCCCAGAATCCTTTACCGGCTGTCTGTACTTCCCCTTTGTGACGATCATGAGAAGGCGCTCGAGCGTTTGCTATTCTCCTGTCTTTGGAGAGGACGCAAACACATGGTCGACAAAGGAGTCTGCTGCCTCCGTCCGTGTCAAGGGGGTCTGGGGATGCCACACTTGAGGAGCCACGTGCTCGCTTCGAGGTTGGCATTCCTCAGGCGCGCGTTGGAGGAAGATCGGTTGCTTGCGGGGGTAGTGAGGGACATGTTCCCTAGCCTCACTATCACTCCCCCGCTCCTGAGGACTAGCAATAGGCCTTGGGGGCGGCCGAAATTCCTGCTCGAATGTCTGACGGCCCTTCGGGCCATTCCATGGTCCAGTGACCTTTCACGGCCTAGGAGAATCTTCTATCGGGGATTAGTGGAGGGCGCCGTGAAGGATGAACTGTGGAGTAAGCTCGGCATGTCGAGGGAGGAGTATCGCTCTCATTGGTCTTGGGCGCCAGGTGCGGATTGGCTCAACAACTCTGAGTTTTCTCTGACCTGGCGATTGGCTCGGAATGGTTTGTCTCTCAATGACAAGCGGTTCGCAATGGGCCTGGCGGATTTGCCAGATTGTGAACGTTGCGTCCTTGGAATTAAGGAGACGTCTGCGCACGCCTTCTTCCATTGTTCGCGCGTTCGCCCGTTGTGGGCGCGTGTCGGCGAGTTGACTGCTCGTATCGCGCCGCGGGAGCTTGTGCTCATTGATCGCGCATACGCTGTGGACAATGTGTCGCCCCCGTACTCTGGAGTGAAGCGGATGGTGTTTCTGTCGCTACTGGCCACGGCTAGAATGGTGATTTGGATGACGCGTCTGGAGGAAGTCTTGCGGGGCGGTCGTCTTTCGGATCAGGATCTAATCCGATATTTTGAGCACCAGCTCAAAATTAAGATTAGAACTGAACGAAAACGGCTGCACCCGACAGAGTTCAGCGAAAGGTGGGTATATGCGGCGAGCCTGGTTCGCGTGACCGGGGCTAGCCTTGATTTTCTCTTTTAGATCTGCTAGTTGCATAGGGGTGGATTCCTTTGGAACCCCTCCCGTGGTTAAGGTAGAAGTTCTTTTTGTGCCTAGTTAATGTGAGTGAATGTGTTTGTCCTGGCCTGTTCCCGGCTCCATTACTTTTGTTATGATCCAGTTCGAGATTCCCATTGTCCATTGTTATTTTGTCCCGTTTTTATTCTCGGCTGGGTCAGCCTTATATATTCTCCAGTCCAATTTATTTTGTTCCCTGCTTCTCCATTCCCCTTAGAAAGAGAGCTGCTTGATTTTGTTCCTTTTAAGGCAGAATACAGTGGCCTCTTTAATTATGTGGGTGTGTTTGGGTCTTACTAACATTGTGTATATATATTCATTTGAAATTGTTTTTTGTTTTGGGGATTTTTGTTTCTTCATTCCCCCTCCCCATCATGTCATTTCATGAATAAAGTTTTAAATTATTTTTGTAAGATATTGTATATATTGTAAAAATCAGAAATTTTTATGTACATTTGGGGTGTTTTTAGGTCCCCGGTATGATTTTGCGGTATTTTGGTGCTTGATAGGTATGAGTGTTGATGGACAAATTTTTATGGTGAATGAGAAAATTGTAACGTATGTATGGGTCGTGAATCGGATTAGCTAGGTATAAGATAGTTACGGAAGACCAACCCAAGTTTTTGTACCCCCTCCCCATTGTTTGGCCTTGTGCCAGAATTTGTACTTTTTGACAAATAAATCAGTACCAACCCTTCCCTACCCTCTTGACTTTTTGTTTTGGGGGTTGTGAAGGTAAGAGCAAAGAGCTGTTTTGTTCCTTCGTGATATTGCAGTGACTTTGTATCTTGGACATACGGATTTCCGGCCCGAGTTTATAGCTCGGGCTTGCGTAAAGTAGCGTTTTCAACGCGAAACACCGGAAAAGAAGTTGTCCGGTGTTCGGCCACTTTGGTGGCAATGGCCTCTAATGGGCCGGATGAGGTCGTTCCTCCCACCACGGCGTCGGTGGGAGGGAGGAAAGGAGGGGATTGGGCTCTACCGCCTCGGGATAATCCCCCTTCGCAAGTACTAGCAGAAGCAGCATCGCCTAAACCCTCGACCGCTGGGTGGAAAAGAGGGAAATTGACGGTTAAGGATGAGGAATATTACCATCAGATGCAAGACAAATACGCCCAGTATATTAAAGGAACAGAGCTGGTTTCCGTGCCAGAACAATTGGCACAAATTGAGGCCAGAATAATCACACTAAGAACCAAGGAACTTAAGACCCATAAGTTTGTGGGCATCACAAGGGAATCCTTTGAAGAGGCAATTCGGGCTCTTCAGATTAATGCAAAGGCCGTAGCGAGGAGAGGCAATGCCAAGTGGGACGTCCTGCTTGGCTCAGTTGAAGAGGCCAAGCGCCTAATTGGCGTGGTATTGGAGACAAAAACACTCCAATTCCAGACGGAATATATGGGAGCAAGGAGAGTCAAGATTACCTTGCATGGCGTCCCCTTGGACATTGCCGAGGACCACGTCGGCGCCTTTTTTGCAAGTTACGGAAAGGTGGCCGACGTCTCCTCGCTACGGTCCAAGGCAGGCTTCTATACAGGAGATATGGTCCTGCAGGTGACCCTATCTGGGGAAAACATTGCGAAAATCCCCAACATTCTCACCTGCAGGGATCGAAATATTTTTGTGGTCGTGGAGGGCAGAAAGCCTTGCTGTTGGGTCTGTGGGGCGGCGGAACACGTCGCAAAGGCGTGTCCGACCAAAAACCCGCCCCCAAAGGCCCAAGCCAGTCAAACAGCAGCAGCAGCCTGCAAAGGAAACTACCAAACAAGCTCCATCAGCACCAGTACCGGCAGCCAACAAGGAGGGTGATTGGCAGGTGGTGGCGCGAAAAAAGGCAAAAACGCCTTCGCCGGCGAAGGTGCCGGTGAAGGTGCCGACTCCTGTTAAGGCGCCTGCCAAACAGAAGGACCCTACTCCGCAAAATTCACCGTCCAAACAGGGCAAGGAAAAGGGTTCCTTCCCCAAAAAGGTTGCGGAAGAGCCTATGGAAGTAGGAAGAGCGTCGTCCCTGAAGCGCGGGAGAGAGGAAGAGGAGGAACAACAGGACAAACTCAAGAGTAGAAGGAGGAGCAGGAGCTCTGAGAGGAGGAAGCTGGGCGACCGATGCACTTCTTTACCGGTGTCCCCAGTTAGATGCACTTATGCAGAAAAGGCGAGGAGCCTTCCCTCTTCCCCGCGGAAAGCTTCCCAGTCCCCTACCTTCAATCTGACCCCCCTGGAAAAGAACATTTCGGCAACTCCCACTCCCTCCCCTTCTCCTATTCCCACTCCCAGCCAGACTCCCAGTCAGGCGAAAAAGAAGAAAGGCCTCCCGAGAGGCGCAGCTCTAATGAAAGTCGACGAAAATTTGGTGGCGGAGTGGTCCTCGCAAAGGCGAAAGTTGCTGAAGCCGCTCCTAAAACTGACTTCAGTCAACAATCTTTCCACTGAAGATCCTACAAACTTTTCCCAGGCCCCAGGTGTCATCACCCTGGTAAGAAATACCGGGGGGAACCTGCGGGTCTGGGACCACATAGAAGAGGTCAGAAGGTTATATCCTAAAATAAGGATGGTGGCGGAAAACACGCCGGAACTAAGAAAAATGTCGCAAAATTGTTCGGGGAGGTTCCCCGTTTTACTCCACCCCAGTTTATATAGGGTGGTAAAACTAACATATCCCACCGACGTCGGCGGGATTGTCCTAGACGGACGGATTACGTCCGACATTGGTACAGGGTCCCTAGGACAGTCCGTCGGGGTCCCCTCTGCCCGAGATTTCTACCCCGTATGCGACTAGAGCCTTGTTGCATGTTTCTTTGTTTTTTCTTTTTCAGAACTAAAAGATGTCTATTAAGATAGCCAGCTTGAATGCGAAGGGCCTGAGGGATCGGGGTAAGGCGGCTCGCCTGCTTCGTGACCTCTTGTCCTTCGGCGTGGATGTGGCCGCGATCCAAGAGACTCACTTTGTTTGCGAAGTCGACTCTTGTGTGCTGTCTAACGATTTTGTCGTCTATTCAGCATATGGGAGCCGGCAAGCCAGAGGTGTTTCTTTGCTGGTCAAGCGTACCCTGGACGCGAAGGTTGACCTTGTCCATGTCGGTGCCGAGGGCCGGCTGATCGTGGCCGATATTGCAGTGAAAAGCAAATTGTTCCGGCTGATTGTGGTTTATGCGCCCAATAAGCAAGGTGAGCGTGTCTCTTTCTTTCGGCTGTTGGAGCCCTTTATGGTGCATTCAACACGGCTAATCTTAGTTGGGGACTGGAATGCCATCCTAACCCCCAAATGGGATAGAGGGAGGGGCGCTAGCGGGAGGAATGATGATCGTAGCCTGGTTGATCTGATCGACGAATTTGGTCTCGTCGATAGATACCGGGTCGATCATCCGGATGGGAGGGAGTATGTGGACGTGGGCGCTTAATTGGCCTTCTACCCGGGTATCTGCGTACCTGGATAGGATGTTAGTGAGAGTGGCCGACATAGACTTCTTAGAATGTCCAACGTTCCACTGGCTAGGCTACACGGACCACAAACTCGTTTGTGCCCGTGTGGTGTTAGACTTTAGGCCTAGGTTGGCTGGTTATTGGAAGTTCAATCAGTCCTTACTGGACAGGCGGGACTTTCGTGACCAGCTGACAAAACTAGTTCAGCGGGCGTTAATTGGGCGAGTCATTGGGAATAAGTGGTGGGTTAACCTTAAGGACTCCATTAGGTCTTTTGCCACCAAATATAGCCAGCGGCTCAAACTAGATAAGGCTGCGGAGGCAAAGACACTTAGTGCTAATTTCGCCCGGGCGGAGGCTGGTGGGGATCCCCTAGAGATAGCCTTAGCCAGGGAGGCCCTGAGGCGCACGACTAGCGAGCGCTATATGGGTCAGGTAATTAGAGCTAAGTTAAGCAAGATGTCTTCCGAAGCTGTGAACATGGGCGCAGAACTGCGCAAGGAAGAAATTCGTCGGGCCGGCGATCGGTACATTCGAGTGGTGCGCGACCCGGAGGGACATCTCCTTCGGTCCACCGACGACATGTGCGAGGCGTTCCGGCAGCATTTCGAACACCGGTTTACCAAGGAGCCTGGTCTCCGTGACGAGGAGTTTCGCAGCTATTTGGCTGACTTTCCCCGGCTTTTGCCGGCTGAAGCGGCTAGCTGCGAAGGGGAGATTACGGAGGACGAAGTCTACGCGGCTTTGAAGAAGACCGGCAGTGGCAAGTCGCCAGGTTTGGATGGTTTGCCCTATGAATTGTACTTGAGGATGTCGCACCTTTTTGTCCCGCTCTTGACTGTCGTGTTCAACCACTGGTTTCGGCAGGGGTCCATCCCCGGTCGGATCACCAGGGGCGTGATCACGCTGTTGGGAAAAGGCAAGAAGGTTGGGCGGGGATTAGATGATTACAGGCCCATAACTCTGCTAAACACAGAGTTAAAGATTTTGGCCAAGATCCTGACGAATCGCTTGCAGCTAGTTGCCGAGTCTCTGTTGGAACCGGATCAGACTTGTTCTGTGAAGGGACGAACAATTCAGAGCAACCTGCACTTGATTCGCACGATCGTAGAGGGTGTAGAAGACGACGAAGAGGCCGCGCTGATCAATTTGGATCAGTCCAAGGCATTTGATAGGATTGACCATGGCTACCTGGCTGCTGTCCTGCAGGCCGCCGGATTCAAACCCGACTTCAGCCGCTGGATTAGCCTTCTGTATCGCTCCCCCAAGGCTGTGGTACAGGTGAACGGGAAGCTGTCGAGCGCTTTCGCGCTGTCTAGGTCGGTCCGACAGGGTTGTCCACTGTCGCCTCTCCTTTACGTCCTGGCGTTGGAGCCTCTCCTTCGCCGGCTAAGGGACGAGACGTGCAGTCCGGTCCTGCGTGGAATTGCTGTCCCTGGTGGAGCTCGAGCCAGGGTTTCCGCGTACGCCGATGACGTAACGACCTTTGTGTCCTCCCGCAGGGACATAAGGGCGGTACAGAAGGGCGCTTGAACGGTACGAACAGGTAACAGGGGCCAGAATTAACCGCGACAAGTCGTCCGGCTTGCGGTTAGGTGCCTGGAAGGGTGTTTCCCTCCCGGGGCCCTTCGACTGGACGGACGGGCCGGTCAAGCTCCTCGGAGTTTGGTTCGGTCCGGACTTACAGTTGGAGAAAAACTGGTCAGAAGTACAGGCAAAGGTCGGCGCGTCGGTCGAGATTTGGCGTCGACGGAGTCTCTCCGTGAAGGGTCTGGCGGAGGTGTGTAATACATACCTCTTTCCCAGAATCCTTTACCGGCTGTCTGTACTTCCCCTTTGTGACGATCATGAGAAGGCGCTCGAGCGTTTGCTATTCTCCTGTCTTTGGAGAGGACGCAAACACATGGTCGACAAAGGAGTCTGTTGCCTCCGTCCGTGTCAAGGGGGTCTGGGGATGCCACACTTGAGGAGCCACGTGCTCGCTTCGAGGTTGGCATTCCTCAGGCGCGCGTTGGAGGAAGATCGGTTGCTTGCGGGGGTAGTGAGGGACATGTTCCCTAGCCTCACTATCACTCCCCCGCTCCTAAGGACTAGCAATAGGCCTTGGGGGCGGCCGAAATTCCTGCTCGAATGTCTGACGGCCCTTCGGGCCATTCCATGGTCCAGTGACCTTTCACGGCCTAGGAGAATCTTCTATCGGGGATTAGTGGAGGGCGCCGTGAAGGATGAACTGTGGAGTAAGCTCGGCATGTCGAGAGAGGAGTATCGCTCTCATTGGTCTTGGGCGCCAGGTGCGGATTGGCTCAACAACTCTGAGTTTTCTCTGACCTGGCGATTGGCTCGGAATGGTTTGTCTCTCAACGACAAGCGTTTCGCAATGGGCCTGGCGGATTTGCCAGATTGTGAACGTTGCGTCCTTGGAATTAAGGAGACGTCTGCGCACGCCTTCTTCCATTGTTCGCGCGTTCGCCCGTTGTGGGCGCGTGTTGGCGAGTTGACTGCTCGTATCGCGCCGCGGGAGCTTGTGCTCATTGATCGCGCATACGCTGTGGACAATGTGTCGCCCCCGTACTCTGGAGTGAAGCGGATGGTGTTTCTGTCGCTACTGGCCACGGCTAGAATGGTGATTTGGATGACGCGTCTGGAGGAAGTCTTGCGGGGCGGTCGTCTTTCGGATCAGGATCTAATCCGATATTTTGAGCACCAGCTCAAAATTAAGATTAGAACTGAACGAAAACGGCTGCACCCGACAGAGTTCAGCGAAAGGTGGGTATATGCGGCGAGCCTGGTTCGCGTGACCGGGGCTAGCCTTGATTTTCTCTTTTAGATCTGCTAGTTGCATCGGGGTGGATTCCTTTGGAACCCCTCCCGTGGTTAAGGTAGAAGTTCTTTTTGTGCCTAGTTAATGTGAGTGAATGTGTTTGTCCTGGCCTGTTCCCGGCTCCATTGCTTTTGTTATGATCCAGTTCGAGATTCCCATTGTCCAAGTATTATTTTGTCCCGTTTTCACTCTCGGCTGGGTCAGCCTTATACATTCTCCAGTCCAATTTATTTTTGCCCCCTGCTTATCCATTCCCCTTAGAAAGAGAGCTGCTTGATTTTGTCTTTTAAGGCAGAATACAGTGGCCTCTTTAATTATGTGGGTGTGTTTGGGTCTTACTAACCCATGTATATATATTCATTTGAAATTGTTTTTTGTTTTGGGGTTTTTTGTTTCTTCATTCCCCCTCCCCATCATGTCATTTCATGAATAAAGTTTTAAATTTATTTTTGTAAGATATTGTATATATTGTAAAAATCAGAAATTTTTATGTACATTTGGGGTGTTTTTAGGTCCCTGGTATGATTTTGCGGTATTTTGGTGTTTGATAGGTATGAGTGTTGATGGACAAATTTTTATGGTGAATGAGAAAATTGTAACGTATGTATGGGTCGTGAATCTGATTAGCTAGGTATAAGATAGTTACGGAAGACCAACCCAAGTTTTTGTTCCCCCTCCCATTTGTTGGCCTTGTGCCAGAATTTATGTACTTTTTCATAAATAAATAAGTACCAACCCTTCCCTACCCTCTTGACTTTTTGTTTTGGGGGTTGTGAAGGTAAGAGCAAAGAGCTGTTTTGTTCCTTCGTGATATTGCAGTGACTTTGTATCTTGGACATACGGATTTCCGGCCCGAGTTTATAGCTCGGGCTTGCGTAAAGTAGCGTTTTCAACGCGAAACACCGGAAGTTGTCCGGTGTTCGGCCACTTTGGTGGCAATGGCCTCTAATGGGCCGGATGAGGTCGTTCCTCCCACCACGGCGTCGGTGGGAGGGAAAGGAGGGGGATTGGGCTCTACCGCCTCGGGATAATCCCCCTTCGCAAGTACTAGCAGAAGCAGCATCGCCTAAACCCTCGACCGCTGGGTGGAAAAGAGGGAAATTGACGGTTAAGGATGAGGAATATTACCATCAGATGCAAGACAAATACGCCCAGTATATTAAAGGAACAGAGCTGGTTTCCGTGCCAGAACAATTGGCACAAATTGAGGCCAGAATAATCACACTAAGAACCAAGGAACTTAAGACCCATAAGTTTGTGGGCATCACAAGGGAATCCTTTGAAGAGGCAATTCGGGCTCTTCAGATTAATGCAAAGGCCGTAGCGAGGAGAGGCAATGCCAAGTGGGACGTCCTGCTTGGCTCAGTTGAAGAGGCCAAGCGCCTAATTGGCGTGGTATTGGAGACAAAAACACTCCAATTCCAGACGGAATATATGGGAGCAAGGAGAGTCAAGATTACCTTGCATGGCGTCCCCTTGGACATTGCCGAGGACCACGTCGGCGCCTTTTTTGCAAGTTACGGAAAGGTGGCCGACGTCTCCTCGCTACGGTCCAAGGCAGGCTTCTATACAGGAGATATGGTCCTGCAGGTGACCCTATCTGGGGAAAACATTGCGAAAATCCCCAACATTCTCACCTGCAGGGATCGAAATATTTTTGTGGTCGTGGAGGGCAGAAAGCCTTGCTGTTGGGTCTGTGGGGCGGCGGAACACGTCGCAAAGGCGTGTCCGACCAAAAACCCGCCCCCAAAGGCCCAACCAGTCAAACAGCAGCAGCAGCCTGCAAAGGAAACTACCAAACAAGCTCCATCAGCACCAGTACCGGCAGCCAACAAGGAGGGTGATTGGCAGGTGGTGGCGCGAAAAAAGGCAAAAACGCCTTCGCCGGCGAAGGTGCCGGTGAAGGTGCCGACTCCTGTTAAGGCGCCTGCCAAACAGAAGGACCCTACTCCGCAAAATTCACCGTCCAAACAGGGCAAGGAAAAGGGTTCCTTCCCCAAAAAGGTTGCGGAAGAGCCTATGGAAGTAGGAAGAGCGTCGTCCCTGAAGCGCGGGAGAGAGGAAGAGGAGGAACAACAGGACAAACTCAAGAGTAGAAGGAGGAGCAGGAGCTCTGAGAGGAGGAAGCTGGGCGACCGATGCACTTCTTTACCGGTGTCCCCAGTTAGATGCACTTATGCAGAAAAGGCGAGGAGCCTTCCCTCTTCCCCGCGGAAAGCTTCCCAGTCCCCTACCTTCAATCTGACCCCCCTGGAAAAGAACATTTCGGCAACTCCCACTCCCTCCCCTTCTCCTATTCCCACTCCCAGCCAGACTCCCAGTCAGGCGAAAAAGAAGAAAGGCCTCCCGAGAGGCGCAGCTCTAATGAAAGTCGACGAAAATTTGGTGGCGGAGTGGTCCTCGCAAAGGCGAAAGTTGCTGAAGCCGCTCCTAAAACTGACTTCAGTCAACAATCTTTCCACTGAAGATCCTACAAACTTTTCCCAGGCCCCAGGTGTCATCACCCTGGTAAGAAATACCGGGGGGAACCTGCGGGTCTGGGACCACATAGAAGAGGTCAGAAGGTTATATCCTAAAATAAGGATGGTGGCGGAAAACACGCCGGAACTAAGAAAAATGTCGCAAAATTGTTCGGGGAGGTTCCCCGTTTTACTCCACCCCAGTTTATATAGGGTGGTAAAACTAACATATCCCACCGACGTCGGCGGGATTGTCCTAGACGGACGGATTACGTCCGACATTGGTACAGGGTCCCTAGGACAGTCCGTCGGGGTCCCCTCTACCCGAGATTTCTACCCCGTATGCGACTAGAGCCTTGTTGCATGTTTCTTTGTTTTTTCTTTTTCAGAACTAAAAGATGTCTATTAAGATAGCCAGCTTGAATGCGAAGGGCCTGAGGGATCGGGGTAAGGCGGCTCGCCTGCTTCGTGACCTCTTGTCCTTCGGCGTGGATGTGGCCGCGATCCAAGAGACTCACTTTGTTTGCGAAGTCGACTCTTGTGTGCTGTCTAACGATTTTGTCGTCTATTCAGCATATGGGAGCCGGCAAGCCAGAGGTGTTTCTTTGCTGGTCAAGCGTACCCTGGACGCGAAGGTTGACCTTGTCCATGTCGGTGCCGAGGGCCGGCTGATCGTGGCCGATATTGCAGTGAAAAGCAAATTGTTCCGGCTGATTGTGGTTTATGCGCCCAATAAGCAAGGTGAGCGTGTCTCTTTCTTTCGGCTGTTGGAGCCCTTTATGGTGCATTCAACACGGCTAATCTTAGTTGGGGACTGGAATGCCATCCTAACCCCCAAATGGGATAGAGGGAGGGGCGCTAGCGGGAGGAATGATGATCGTAGCCTGGTTGATCTGATCGACGAATTTGGTCTCGTCGATAGATACCGGGTCGATCATCCGGATGGGAGTATGTGGACGTGGGCGCTTAATTGGCCTTCTACCCGGGTATCTGCGTACCTGGATAGGATGTTAGTGAGAGTGGCCGACATAGACTTCTTAGAATGTCCAACGTTCCACTGGCTAGGCTACACGGACCACAAACTCGTTTGTGCCCGTGTGGTGTTAGACTTTAGGCCTAGGTTGGCTGGTTATTGGAAGTTCAATCAGTCCTTACTGGACAGGCGGGACTTTCGTGACCAGCTGACAAAACTAGTTCAGCGGGCGTTAATTGGGCGAGTCATTGGGAATAAGTGGTGGGTTAACCTTAAGGACTCCATTAGGTCTTTCGCCACCAAATATAGCCAGCGGCTCAAACTAGATAAGGCTGCGGAGGCAAAGACACTTAGTGCTAATTTCGCCCGGGCGGAGGCTGGTGGGGATCCCCTCGAGATAGCCTTAGCTAGGGAGGCCCTGAGGCGCACGACTAGCGAGCGCTATATGGGCCAGGTAATTAGAGCTAAGTTAAGCAAGATGTCTTCCGAAGCTGTGAACATGGGCGCAGAACTGCGCAAGGAAGAAATTCGTCGGGCCGGCGATCGGTACATTCGAGAGGTGCGCGACCCGGAGGGCATCTCCTTCGGTCCACCGACGACATGTGCGAGGCGTTCCGGCGGCATTTCGAACACCGGTTTACCAAGGAGCCTGGTCTCCGTGACGAGGAGTTTCGCAGCTATTTGGCTGACTTTCCCCGGCTTTTGCCGGCTGCGGCTAGCTGCGAAGGGGAGATTACGGAGGACGAAGTCTACGCGGCTTTGAAGAAGACCGGCAGTGGCAAGTCGCCAGGTTTGGATGGTTTGCCCTATGAATTGTACTTGAGGATGTCGCACCTTTTTGTCCCGCTCTTGACTGTCGTGTTCAACCACTGGTTTCGGCAGGGGTCCATCCCCGGTCGGATCACCAGGGGCGTGATCACGCTGTTGGGAAAAGGCAAGAAGGTTGGGCGGGGATTAGATGATTACAGGCCCATAACTCTGCTAAACACAGAGTTAAAGATTTTGGCCAAGATCCTGTCGAATCGCTTGCAGCTAGTTGCCGAGTCTCTGTTGGAACCGGATCAGACTTGTTCTGTGAAGGGACGAACAATTCAGAGCAACCTGCACTTGATCCGCACGATCGTAGAGGGTGTAGAAGACGACGAAGAGGCCGCGCTGATCAATTTGGATCAGTCCAAGGCATTTGATAGGATTGACCATGGCTACCTGGCTGCTGTCCTGCAGGCCGCCGGATTCAAACCCGACTTCAGCCGCTGGATTAGCCTTCTGTATCGCTCCCCCAAGGCTGTGGTACAGGTGAACGGGAAGCTGTCGAGCGCTTTCGCGCTGTCTAGGTCGGTCCGACAGGGTTGTCCACTGTCGCCTCTCCTTTACGTCCTGGCGTTGGAGCCTCTCCTTCGCCGGCTAAGGGACGAGACGTGCAGTCCGGTCCTGCGTGGAATTGCTGTCCCTGGAGGAGCTCGAGCCAGGGTTTCCGCGTACGCCGATGACGTAACGACCTTTGTGTCCTCCGCAGGGACATAAGGGCGGTACAGAAGGCGCTTGAACGGTACGAACAGGTAACGGGGGCCAGAATTAACCGCGACAAGTCGTCCGGCTTGCGGTTAGGTGCCTGGAAGGGTGTTTCCCTCCCGGGGCCCTTCGACTGGACGGACGGGCCGGTCAAGCTCCTCGGAGTTTGGTTCGGTCCGGACTTACAGTTGGAGAAAAACTGGTCAGAAGTACAGGCAAAGGTCGGCGCGTCGGTCGAGATTTGGCGTCGGCGGAGTCTCTCCGTGAAGGGTCTGGCGGAGGTGTGTAATACATACCTCTTTCCCAGAATCCTTTACCGGCTGTCTGTACTTCCCCTTTGTGACGATCATGAGAAGGCGCTCGAGCGTTTGCTATTCTCCTGTCTTTGGAGAGGACGCAAACACATGGTCGACAAAGGAGTCTGTTGCCTCCGTCCGTGTCAAGGGGGTCTGGGGATGCCACACTTGAGGAGCCACGTGCTCGCTTCGAGGTTGGCATTCCTCAGGCGCGCGTTGGAGGAAGATCGGTTGCTTGCGGGGGTAGTGAGGGACATGTTCCCTAGCCTCACTATCACTCCCCCGCTCCTAAGGACTAGCAATAGGCCTTGGGGGCGGCCGAAATTCCTGCTCGAATGTCTGACGGCCCTTCGGGCCATTCCATGGTCCAGTGACCTTTCACGGCCTAGGAGAATCTTCTATCGGGGATTAGTGGAGGGCGCCGTGAAGGATGAACTGTGGAGTAAGCTCGGCATGTCGAGAGAGGAGTATCGCTCTCATTGGTCTTGGGCGCCAGGTGCGGATTGGCTCAACAACTCTGAGTTTTCTCTGACCTGGCGATTGGCTCGGAATGGTTTGTCTCTCAACGACAAGCGGTTCGCAATGGGCCTGGCGGATTTGCCAGATTGTGAACGTTGCGTCCTTGGAATTAAGGAGACGTCTGCGCACGCCTTCTTCCATTGTTCGCGCGTTCGCCCGTTGTGGGCGCGTGTCGGCGAGTTGACTGCTCGTATCGCGCCGCGGGAGCTTGTGCTCATTGATCGCGCATACGCTGTGGACAATGTGTCGCCCCCGTACTCTGGAGTGAAGCGGATGGTGTTTCTGTCGCTACTGGCCACGGCTAGAATGGTGATTTGGATGACGCGTCTGGAGGAAGTCTTGCGGGGAGGTCGTCTTTCGGATCAGGATCTAATCCGATATTTTGAGCACCAGCTCAAAATTAAGATTAGAACTGAACGGAAACGGCTGCACCCGACAGAGTTCAGCGAAAGGTGGGTATATGCGGCGAGCCTGGTTCGCGTGACCGGGGCTAGCCTTGATTTTCTCTTTTAGATCTGCTAGTTGCATCGGGGTGGATTCCTTTGGAACCCCGCCCGTGGTTAAGGTAGAAGTCTCTTTTGTGCCTAGTTAATGTGAGTGAATGTGTTTGTCCTCGCCTGTTCCCGGCTCCATTGCTTTTGTTATGATCCAGTTCGAGATTCCCATTGTCCAAGTATTATTTTGTCCCGTTTTCACTCTCGGCTGGGTCAGCCTTATACATACTCCAGTCCAATTTATTTTTGCCCCCTGCTTATCCATTCCCCTTAGAAAGAGAGCTGCTTGATTTTGTCTTTTAAGGCAGAATACAGTGGCCTCTTTAATTATGTGGGTGTGTTTGGGTCTTACTAACATTGTGTATATATATTCATTTGAAATTGTTTTTTGTTTTGGGGATTTTTGTTTCTTCATTCCCCCTTCCCATCATGTCATTTCATGAATAAAGTTTTAAATTTATTTTTGTACACTATTGTATATATTGTAAATAAACAAATTTTTATGTACATTTGGGGCGTTTTTAGGTCCCTGGTATGTTACTGCGGTATTTTGGTGCTTGATAGGTATGAGTGTTGATGGACAAATTTTTATGGTGAATGAGAAAATTGTAACGTATGTATGGGTCGTGAATCGGATTAGCTAGGTATAAGATAGTTACGGAAGACCAACCCAAGTTTTTGTTCCCCCTCCCCATTGTTTGGCCTTGTGCCAGAATTTATGTAATTTCGCATAAATAAATCAGTACCAACCCTTCCCTACCCTCTTGACTTTTTGTTTTGGGGGTTGTGAAGGTAAGAGCAAAGAGCTGTTTTGTTCCTTCGTGATATTGCAGTGACTTTGTATCTTGGACATACGGATTTCCGGCCCGAGTTTATAGCTCGGGCTTGCGTAAAGTAGCGTTTTCAACGCGAAACACCGGAAAAGAAGTTGTCCGGTGTTCGGCCACTTTGGTGGCAATGGCCTCTAATGGGCCGGATGAGGTCGTTCCTCCCACCACGGCGTCGGTGGGAGGAAAGGAGGGGATTGGGCTCTACCGCCTCGGGATAATCCCCCTTCGCAAGTACTAGCAGAAGCAGCATCGCCTAAACCCTCGACCGCTGGGTGGAAAAGAGGAAATTGACGGTTAAGGATGAGGAATATTACCATCAGATGCAAGACAAATACGCCCAGTATATTAAAGGAACAGAGCTGGTTTCCGTGCCAGAACAATTGGCACAAATTGAGGCCAGAATAATCACACTAAGAACCAAGGAACTTAAGACCCATAAGTTTGTGGGCATCACAAGGGAATCCTTTGAAGAGGCAATTCGGGCTCTTCAGATTAATGCAAAGGCCGTAGCGAGGAGAGGCAATGCCAAGTGGGACGTCCTGCTTGGCTCAGTTGAAGAGGCCAAGCGCCTAATTGGCGTGGTATTGGAGACAAAAACACTCCAATTCCAGACGGAATATATGGGAGCAAGGAGAGTCAAGATTACCTTGCATGGCGTCCCCTTGGACATTGCCGAGGACCACGTCGGCGCCTTTTTTGCAAGTTACGGAAAGGTGGCCGACGTCTCCTCGCTACGGTCCAAGGCAGGCTTCTATACAGGAGATATGGTCCTGCAGGTGACCCTATCTGGGGAAAACATTGCGAAAATCCCCAACATTCTCACCTGCAGGGATCGAAATATTTTTGTGGTCGTGGAGGGCAGAAAGCCTTGCTGTTGGGTCTGTGGGGCGGCGGAACACGTCGCAAAGGCGTGTCCGACCAAAAACCCGCCCCCAAAGGCCCAACCAGTCAAACAGCAGCAGCAGCCTGCAAAGGAAACTACCAAACAAGCTCCACCAGCACCAGTACCGGCAGCCAACAAGGAGGGTGATTGGCAGGTGGTGGCGCGAAAAAAGGCAAAAACGCCTTCGCCGGCGAAGGTGCCGGTGAAGGTGCCGACTCCTGTTAAGGCGCCTGCCAAACAGAAGGACCCTACTCCGCAAAATTCACCGTCCAAACAGGGCAAGGAAAAGGGTTCCTTCCCCAAAAAGGTTGCGGAAGAGCCTATGGAAGTAGGAAGAGCGTCGTCCCTGAAGCGCGGGAGAGAGGAAGAGGAGGAACAACAGGACAAACTCAAGAGTAGAAGGAGGAGCAGGAGCTCTGAGAGGAGGAAGCTGGGCGACCGATGCACTTCTTTACCGGTGTCCCCAGTTAGATGCACTTATGCAGAAAAGGCGAGGAGCCTTCCCTCTTCCCCGCGGAAAGCTTCCCAGTCCCCTACCTTCAATCCTGACCCCCCTGGAAAAGAACATTTCGGCAACTCCCACTCCCTCCCCTTCTCCTATTCCCACTCCCAGCCAGACTCCCAGTCAGGCGAAAAAGAAGAAAGGCCTCCCGAGAGGCGCAGCTCTAATGAAAGTCGACGAAAATTTGGTGGCGGAGTGGTCCTCGCAAAGGCGAAAGTTGCTGAAGCCGCTCCTAAAACTGACTTCAGTCAACAATCTTTCCACTGAAGATCCTACAAACTTTTCCCAGGCCCCAGGTGTCATCACCCTGGTAAGAAATACCGGGGGGAACCTGCGGGTCTGGGACCACATAGAAGAGGTCAGAAGGTTATATCCTAAAATAAGGATGGTGGCGGAAAACACGCCGGAACTAAGAAAAATGTCGCAAAATTGTTCGGGGAGGTTCCCCGTTTTACTCCACCCCAGTTTATATAGGGTGGTAAAACTAACATATCCCACCGACGTCGGCGGGATTGTCCTAGACGGACGGATTACGTCCGACATTGGTACAGGGTCCCTAGGACAGTCCGTCGGGGTCCCCTCTGCCCGAGATTTCTACCCCGTATGCGACTAGAGCCTTGTTGCATGTTTCTTTGTTTTTTCGTTTCAGGTTTAAAAGATGTCTATTAAGATAGCCAGCTTGAATGCGAAGGGCCTGAGGGATCGGGGTAAGGCGGCTCGCCTGCTTCGTGACCTCTTGTCCTTCGGCGTGGATGTGGCCGCGATCCAAGAGACTCACTTTGTTTGCGAAGTCGACTCTTGTGTGCTGTCTAACGACTTTGTCGTCTATTCAGCATATGGGAGCCGGCAAGCCAGAGGTGTTTCTTTGCTGGTCAAGCGTACCCTGGACGCGAAGGTTGACCTTGTCCATGTCGGTGCCGAGGGCCGGCTGATCGTGGCCGATATTGCAGTGAAAAGCAAATTGTTCCGGCTGATTGTGGTTTATGCGCCCAATAAGCAAGGTGAGCGTGTCTCTTTCTTTCGGCTGTTGGAGCCCTTTATGGTGCATTCAACACGGCTAATCTTAGTTGGGGACTGGAATGCCATCCTAACCCCCAAATGGGATAGAGGGAGGGGCGCTAGCGGGAGGAATGATGATCGTAGCCTGGTTGATCTGATCGACGAATTTGGTCTCGTCGATAGATACCGGGTCGATCATCCGGATGGGAGTATGTGGACGTGGGCGCTTAATTGGCCTTCTACCCGGGTATCTGCGTACCTGGATAGGATGTTAGTGAGAGTGGCCGACATAGACTTCTTAGAATGTCCAACGTTCCACTGGCTAGGCTACACGGACCACAAACTCGTTTGTGCCCGTGTGGTGTTAGACTTTAGGCCTAGGTTGGCTGGTTATTGGAAGTTCAATCAGTCCTTACTGGACAGGCGGGACTTTCGTGACCAGCTGACAAAACTAGTTCAGCGGGCGTTAATTGGGCGAGTCATTGGGAATAAGTGGTGGGTTAACCTTAAGGACTCCATTAGGTCTTTCGCCACCAAATATAGCCAGCGGCTCAAACTAGATAAGGCTGCGGAGGCAAAGACACTTAGTGCTAATTTCGCCCGGGCGGAGGCTGGTGGGGATCCCCTCGAGATAGCCTTAGCCAGGGAGGCCCTGAGGCGCACGACTAGCGAGCGCTATATGGGCCAGGTAATTGGGAGGGCTAAGTTAAGCAAGATGTCTTCCGAAGCTGTGAACATGGGCGCAGAACTGCGCAAGGAAGAAATTCGTCGGGCCGGCGATCGGTACATTCGAGAAGTGCGCGACCCGGAGGAGGGGCATCTCCTTCGGTCCACCGACGACATGTGCGAGGCGTTCCGGCAGCATTTCGAACACCGGTTTACCAAGGAGCCTGGTCTCCGTGACGAGGAGTTTCGCAGCTATTTGGCTGACTTTCCCCGGCTTTTGCCGGCTGAAGCGGCTAGCTGCGAAGGGGAGATTACGGAGGACGAAGTCTACGCGGCTTTGAAGAAGACCGGCAGTGGCAAGTCGCCAGGTTTGGATGGTTTGCCCTATGAATTGTACTTGAGGATGTCGCACCTTTTTGTCCCGCTCTTGACTGTCGTGTTCAACCACTGGTTTCGGCAGGGGTCCATCCCCGGTCGGATCACCAGGGGCGTGATCACGCTGTTGAAGGGAAAAGGCAAGAAGGTTGGGAGGGCAGGGGATTAGATGATTACAGGCCCATAACTCTGCTAAACACAGAGTTAAAGATTTTGGCCAAGATCCTGACGAATCGCTTGCAGCTAGTTGCCGAGTCTCTGTTGGAACCGGATCAGACTTGTTCTGTGAAGGGACGAACAATTCAGAGCAACCTGCACTTGATCCGCACGATCGTAGAGGGTGTAGAAGACGACGAAGAGGCCGCGCTGATCAATTTGGATCAGTCCAAGGCATTTGATAGGATTGACCATGGCTACCTGGCTGCTGTCCTGCAGGCCGCCGGATTCAAACCCGACTTCAGCCGCTGGATTAGCCTTCTGTATCGCTCCCCCAAGGCTGTGGTACAGGTGAACGGGAAGCTGTCGAGCGCTTTCGCGCTGTCTAGGTCGGTCCGACAGGGTTGTCCACTGTCGCCTCTCCTTTATGTCCTGGCGTTGGAGCCTCTCCTTCGCCGGCTAAGGGACGAGACGTGCAGTCCGGTCCTGCGTGGAATTGCTGTCCCTGGAGGAGCTCGAGCCAGGGCCTTTCCGCGTACGCCGATGACGTAACGACCTTTGTGTCCTCCCGCAGGGACATAAGGGCGGTACAGAAGGCGCTTGAACGGTACGAACAGGTAACAGGGGCCAGAATTAACCGCGACAAGTCGTCCGGCTTGCGGTTAGGTGCCTGGAAGGGTGTTTCCCTCCCGGGGCCCTTCGACTGGACGGACGGGCCGGTCAAGCTCCTCGGAGTTTGGTTCGGTCCGGACTTACAGTTGGAGAAAAACTGGTCAGAAGTACAGGCAAAGGTCGGCGCGTCGGTCGAGATTTGGCGTCGACGGAGTCTCTCCGTGAAGGGTCTGGCGGAGGTGTGTAATACATACCTCTTTCCCAGAATCCTTTACCGGCTGTCTGTACTTCCCCTTTGTGACGATCATGAGAAGGCGCTCGAGCGTTTGCTATTCTCCTGTCTTTGGAGAGGACGCAAACACATGGTCGACAAAGGAGTCTGTTGCCTCCGTCCGTGTCAAGGGGGTCTGGGGATGCCACACTTGAGGAGCCACGTGCTCGCTTCGAGGTTGGCATTCCTCAGGCGCGCGTTGGAGGAAGATCGGTTGCTTGCGGGGGTAGTGAGGGACATGTTCCCTAGCCTCACTATCACTCCCCCGCTCCTAAGGACTAGCAATAGGCCTTGGGGGCGGCCGAAATTCCTGCTCGAATGTCTGACGGCCCTTCGGGCCATTCCATGGTCCAGTGACCTTTCACGGCCTAGGAGAATCTTCTATCGGGGATTAGTGGAGGGCGCCGTGAAGGATGAACTGTGGAGTAAGCTCGGCATGTCGAGAGAGGAGTATCGCTCTCATTGGTCTTGGGCGCCAGGTGCGGATTGGCTCAACAACTCTGAGTTTTCTCTGACCTGGCGATTGGCTCGGAATGGTTTGTCTCTCAACGACAAGCGTTTCGCAATGGGCCTGGCGGATTTGCCAGATTGTGAACGTTGCGTCCTTGGAATTAAGGAGACGTCTGCGCACGCCTTCTTCCATTGTTCGCGCGTTCGCCCGTTGTGGGCGCGTGTCGGCGAGTTGACTGCTCGTATCGCGCCGCGGGAGCTTGTGCTCATTGATCGCGCATACGCTGTGGACAATGTGTCGCCCCCGTACTCTGGAGTGAAGCGGATGGTGTTTCTGTCGCTACTGGCCACGGCTAGAATGGTGATTTGGATGACGCGTCTGGAGGAAGTCTTGCGGGGCGGTCGTCTTTCGGATCAGGATCTAATCCGATATTTTGAGCACCAGCTCAAAATTAAGATTAGAACTGAACGGAAACGGCTGCACCCGACAGAGTTCAGCGAAAGGTGGGTATATGCGGCGAGCCTGGTTCGCGTGACCGGGGCTAGCCTTGATTTTCTCTTTTAGATCTGCTAGTTGCATCGGGGTGGATTCCTTTGGAACCCCTCCCGTGGTTAAGGTAAGAAGTCTTTTTTGTGCCTAGTTAATGTGAGTGAATGTGTTTGTCCTAGCCTGTTCCCGGCTCCATTACTTTTGTTATGATCCAGTTCGAGATTCCCATTGTCCATTGTTATTTTGTCCCGTTTTCATTCTCGGCTGGGTCAGCCTTATATATTCTCCAGTCCAATTTATTTTTTGTTCCCTGCTTCTCCATTCCCCTTAGAAAGAGAGCTGCTTGATTTTGTCTTTTATGGCAGAATACAGTGGCCTCTTTAATTATGTGGGTGTGTTTGGGTCTTACTAACATTGTGTATATATATTCATTTGAAATTGTCTTTTGTTTTGGGGATTTTTTGTTTCTTCATTCCCCCTTCCCATCATGTCATTTCATGAATAAAGTTTTAAATTTATTTTTGTACACTATTGTATATATTGTAAATAAACAAATTTTTAATTACATTTGGGGCGTTTTTAGGTCCCCGGTATGATTTTGCGGTATTTTGGTGCTTGATAGGTATGAGTGTTGATGGACAAATTTTTATGGTGAATGAGAAAATTGTAACGTATGTATGGGTCGTGAATCGGATTAGCTAGGTATAAGATAGTTACTGAAGACCATCCCAAGTTTTTGTTCCCCCTCCCATTTGTTGGCCTTGTGCCAGAATTTGTACTTTTTGACAAATAAATCAGTACCAACCCTTCCCTACCCTCTTGACTTTTTGTTTTGGGGGGTTGTGAAGGTAAGAGCAAAGAGCTGTTTTGTTCCTTCGTGATATTGCAGTGACTTTGTATCTTGGACATACGGATTTCCGGCCCGAGTTTATAGCTCGGGCTTGCGTAAAGTAGCGTTTTCAACGCGAAACACCGGAAAGAAGTTGTCCGGTGTTCGGCCACTTTGGTGGCAATGGCCTCTAATGGGCCGGATGAGGTCGTTCCTCCCACCACGGCGTCGGTGGGAGGAAAGGAGGGGATTGGGCTCTACCGCCTCGGGATAATCCCCCTTCGCAAGTACTAGCAGAAGCAGCATCGCCTAAACCCTCGACCGCTGGGTGGAAAAGAGGGAAATTGACGGTTAAGGATGAGGAATATTACCATCAGATGCAAGACAAATACGCCCAGTATATTAAAGGAACAGAGCTGGTTTCCGTGCCAGAACAATTGGCACAAATTGAGGCCAGAATAATCACACTAAGAACCAAGGAACTTAAGACCCATAAGTTTGTGGGCATCACAAGGGAATCCTTTGAAGAGGCAATTCGGGCTCTTCAGATTAATGCAAAGGCCGTAGCGAGGAGAGGCAATGCCAAGTGGGACGTCCTGCTTGGCTCAGTTGAAGAGGCCAAGCGCCTAATTGGCGTGGTATTGGAGACAAAAACACTCCAATTCCAGACGGAATATATGGGAGCAAGGAGAGTCAAGATTACCTTGCATGGCGTCCCCTTGGACATTGCCGAGGACCACGTCGGCGCCTTTTTTGCAAGTTACGGAAAGGTGGCCGACGTCTCCTCGCTACGGTCCAAGGCAGGCTTCTATACAGGAGATATGGTCCTGCAGGTGACCCTATCTGGGGAAAACATTGCGAAAATCCCCAACATTCTCACCTGCAGGGATCGAAATATTTTTGTGGTCGTGGAGGGCAGAAAGCCTTGCTGTTGGGTCTGTGGGGCGGCGGAACACGTCGCAAAGGCGTGTCCGACCAAAAACCCGCCCCCAAAGGCCCAACCAGTCAAACAGCAGCAGCAGCCTGCAAAGGAAACTACCAAACAAGCTCCATCAGCACCAGTACCGGCAGCCAACAAGGAGGGTGATTGGCAGGTGGTGGCGCGAAAAAAGGCAAAAACGCCTTCGCCGGCGAAGGTGCCGGTGAAGGTGCCGACTCCTGTTAAGGCGCCTGCCAAACAGAAGGACCCTACTCCGCAAAATTCACCGTCCAAACAGGGCAAGGAAAAGGGTTCCTTCCCCAAAAAGGTTGCGGAAGAGCCTATGGAAGTAGGAAGAGCGTCGTCCCTGAAGCGCGGGAGAGAGGAAGAGGAGGAACAACAGGACAAACTCAAGAGTAGAAGGAGGAGCAGGAGCTCTGAGAGGAGGAAGCTGGGCGACCGATGCACTTCTTTACCGGTGTCCCCAGTTAGATGCACTTATGCAGAAAAGGCGAGGAGCCTTCCCTCTTCCCCGCGGAAAGCTTCCCAGTCCCCTACCTTCAATCTGACCCCCCTGGAAAAGAACATTTCGGCAACTCCCACTCCCTCCCCTTCTCCTATTCCCACTCCCAGCCAGACTCCCAGTCAGGCGAAAAAGAAGAAAGGCCTCCCGAGAGGCGCAGCTCTAATGAAAGTCGACGAAAATTTGGTGGCGGAGTGGTCCTCGCAAAGGCGAAAGTTGCTGAAGCCGCTCCTAAAACTGACTTCAGTCAACAATCTTTCCACTGAAGATCCTACAAACTTTTCCCAGGCCCCAGGTGTCATCACCCTGGTAAGAAATACCGGGGGGAACCTGCGGGTCTGGGACCACATAGAAGAGGTCAGAAGGTTATATCCTAAAATAAGGATGGTGGCGGAAAACACGCCGGAACTAAGAAAAATGTCGCAAAATTGTTCGGGGAGGTTCCCCGTTTTACTCCACCCCAGTTTATATAGGGTGGTAAAACTAACATATCCCACCGACGTCGGCGGGATTGTCCTAGACGGACGGATTACGTCCGACATTGGTACAGGGTCCCTAGGACAGTCCGTCGGGGTCCCCTCTGCCCGAGATTTCTACCCCGTATGCGACTAGAGCCTTGTTGCATGTTTCTTTGTTTTTTTCTTTTTCAGAACTAAAAGATGTCTATTAAGATAGCCAGCTTGAATGCGAAGGGCCTGAGGGATCGGGGTAAGGCGGCTCGCCTGCTTCGTGACCTCTTGTCCTTCGGCGTGGATGTGGCCGCGATCCAAGAGACTCACTTTGTTTGCGAAGTCGACTCTTGTGTGCTGTCTAACGACTTTGTCGTCTATTCAGCATATGGGAGCCGGCAAGCCAGAGGTGTTTCTTTGCTGGTCAAGCGTACCCTGGACGCGAAGGTTGACCTTGTCCATGTCGGTGCCGAGGGCCGGCTGATCGTGGCCGATATTGCAGTGAAAAGCAAATTGTTCCGGCTGATTGTGGTTTATGCGCCCAATAAGCAAGGTGAGCGTGTCTCTTTCTTTCGGCTGTTGGAGCCCTTTATGGTGCATTCAACACGGCTAATCTTAGTTGGGGACTGGAATGCCATCCTAACCCCCAAATGGGATAGAGGGAGGGGCGCTAGCGGGAGGAATGATGATCGTAGCCTGGTTGATCTGATCGACGAATTTGGTCTCGTCGATAGATACCGGGTCGATCATCCGGATGGGAGTATGTGGACGTGGGCGCTTAATTGGCCTTCTACCCGGGTATCTGCGTACCTGGATAGGATGTTAGTGAGAGTGGCCGACATAGACTTCTTAGAATGTCCAACGTTCCACTGGCTAGGCTACACGGACCACAAACTCGTTTGTGCCCGTGTGGTGTTAGACTTTAGGCCTAGGTTGGCTGGTTATTGGAAGTTCAATCAGTCCTTACTGGACAGGCGGGACTTTCGTGACCAGCTGACAAAACTAGTTCAGCGGGCGTTAATTGGGCGAGTCATTGGGAATAAGTGGTGGGTTAACCTTAAGGACTCCATTAGGTCTTTCGCCACCAAATATAGCCAGCGGCTCAAACTAGATAAGGCTGCGGAGGCAAAGACACTTAGTGCTAATTTCGCCCGGGCGGAGGCTGGTGGGGATCCCTCGAGATAGCCTTAGCCAGGGAGGCCCTGAGGCGCACGACTAGCGAGCGCTATATGGGCCAGGTAATTAGGGCTAAGTTAAGCAAGATGTCTTCCGAAGCTGTGAACATGGGCGCAGAACTGCGCAAGGAAGAAATTCGTCGGGCCGGCGATCGGTACATTCGAGAAGTGCGCGACCCGGAGGGGCATCTCCTTCGGTCCACCGACGACATGTGCGAGGCGTTCCGGCAGCATTTCGAACACCGGTTTACCAAGGAGCCTGGTCTCCGTGACGAGGAGTTTCGCAGCTATTTGGCTGACTTTCCCCGGCTTTTGCCGGCTGAAGCGGCTAGCTGCGAAGGGGAGATTACGGAGGACGAAGTCTACGCGGCTTTGAAGAAGACCGGCAGTGGCAAGTCGCCAGGTTTGGATGGTTTGCCCTATGAATTGTACTTGAGGATGTCGCACCTTTTTGTCCCGCTCTTGACTGTCGTGTTCAACCACTGGTTTCGGCAGGGGTCCATCCCCGGTCGGATCACCAGGGGCGTGATCACGCTGTTGGGAAAAAGGCAAGAAGGTTGGGCGGGGATTAGATGATTACAGGCCCATAACTCTGCTAAACACAGAGTTAAAGATTTTGGCCAAGATCCTGACGAATCGCTTGCAGCTAGTTGCCGAGTCTCTGTTGGAACCGGATCAGACTTGTTCTGTGAAGGGACGAACAATTCAGAGCAACCTGCACTTGATCCGCACGATCGTAGAGGGTGTAGAAGACGACGAAGAGGCCGCGCTGATCAATTTGGATCAGTCCAAGGCATTTGATAGGATTGACCATGGCTACCTGGCTGCTGTCCTGCAGGCCGCCGGATTCAAACCCGACTTCAGCCGCTGGATTAGCCTTCTGTATCGCTCCCCCAAGGCTGTGGTACAGGTGAACGGGAAGCTGTCGAGCGCTTTCGCGCTGTCTAGGTCGGTCCGACAGGGTTGTCCACTGTCGCCTCTCCTTTACGTCCTGGCGTTGGAGCCCCTCCTTCGCCGGCTAAGGGACGAGACGTGCAGTCCGGTCCTGCGTGGAATTGCTGTCCCTGGTGGAGCTCGAGCCAGGGTTTCCGCGTACGCCGATGACGTAACGACCTTTGTGTCCTCCCGCAGGGACATAAGGGCGGTACAGAAGGCGCTTGAACGGTACGAACAGGTAACAGGGGCCAGAATTAACCGCGACAAGTCGTCCGGCTTGCGGTTAGGTGCCTGGAAGGGTGTTTCCCTCCCGGGGCCCTTCGACTGGACGGACGGGCCGGTCAAGCTCCTCGGAGTTTGGTTCGGTCCGGACTTACAGTTGGAGAAAAACTGGTCAGAAGTACAGGCAAAGGTCGGCGCGTCGGTCGAGATTTGGCGTCGACGGAGTCTCTCCGTGAAGGGTCTGGCGGAGGTGTGTAATACATACCTCTTTCCCAGAATCCTTTACCGGCTGTCTGTACTTCCCCTTTGTGACGATCATGAGAAGGCGCTCGAGCGTTTGCTATTCTCCTGTCTTTGGAGAGGACGCAAACACATGGTCGACAAAGGAGTCTGTTGCCTCCGTCCGTGTCAAGGGGGTCTGGGGATGCCACACTTGAGGAGCCACGTGCTCGCTTCGAGGTTGGCATTCCTCAGGCGCGCGTTGGAGGAAGATCGGTTGCTTGCGGGGGTAGTGAGGGACATGTTCCCTAGCCTCACTATCACTCCCCCGCTCCTAAGGACTAGCAATAGGCCTTGGGGGCGGCCGAAATTCCTGCTCGAATGTCTGACGGCCCTTCGGGCCATTCCATGGTCCAGTGACCTTTCACGGCCTAGGAGAATCTTCTATCGGGGATTAGTGGAGGGCGCCGTGAAGGATGAACTGTGGAGTAAGCTCGGCATGTCGAGGGAGGAGTATCGCTCTCATTGGTCTTGGGCGCCAGGTGCGGATTGGCTCAACAACTCTGAGTTTTCTCTGACCTGGCGATTGGCTCGGAATGGTTTGTCTCTCAACGACAAGCGGTTCGCAATGGGCCTGGCGGATTTGCCAGATTGTGAACGTTGCGTCCTTGGAATTAAGGAGACGTCTGCGCACGCCTTCTTCCATTGTTCGCGCGTTCGCCCGTTGTGGGCGCGTGTTGGCGAGTTGACTGCTCGTATCGCGCCGCGGGAGCTTGTGCTCATTGATCGCGCATACGCTGTGGACAATGTGTCGCCCCCGTACTCTGGAGTGAAGCGGATGGTGTTTCTGTCGCTACTGGCCACGGCTAGAATGGTGATTTGGATGACGCGTCTGGAGGAAGTCTTGCGGGGCGGTCGTCTTTCGGATCAGGATCTAATCCGATATTTTGAGCACCAGCTCAAAATTAAGATTAGAACTGAACGAAAACGGCTGCACCCGACAGAGTTCAGCGAAAGGTGGGTATATGCGGCGAGCCTGGTTCGCGTGACCGGGGCTAGCCTTGATTTTCTCTTTTAGATCTGCTAGTTGCATCGGGGTGGATTCCTTTGGAACCCCTCCCGTGGTTAAGGTAGAAGTTCTTTTTGTGCCTAGTTAATGTGAGTGAATGTGTTTGTCCTGGCCTGTTCCCGGCTCCATTACTTTTGTTATGATCCAGTTCGAGATTCCCATTGTCCATTGTTATTTTGTCCCGTTTTTATTCTCGGCTGGGTCAGCCTTATATATTCTCCAGTCCAATTTATTTTGTTCCCTGCTTCTCCATTCCCCTTAGAAAGAGAGCTGCTTGATTTTGTTCCTTTTAAGGCAGAATACAGTGGCCTCTTTAATTATGTGGGTGTGTTTGGGTCTTACTAACATTGTGTATATATATTCATTTGAAATTGTTTTTTTGTTTTGGGGATTTTTTGTTTCTTCATTCCCCCTCCCCATCATGTCATTTCATGAATAAAGTTTTAAATTTATTTTTGTACACTATTGTATATATTGTAAATAAACAAATTTTTATGTACATTTGGGGCGTTTTTAGGTCCCTGGTATGTTACTGCGGTATTTTGGTGCTTGATAGGTATGAGTGTTGATGGACAAATTTTTATGGTGAATGAGAAAATTGTAACGTATGTATGGGTCGTGAATCGGATTAGCTAGGTATAAGATAGTTACGGAAGACCAACCCAAGTTTTTGTTCCCCCTCCCCATTGTTTGGCCTTGTGCCAGAATTTATGTAATTTCGCATAAATAAATCAGTACCAACCCTTCCCTACCCGGCTTTTTGTTGTGTAGTGAATGGTAATAAGAGCAAGGTTTGACATTTGTTCCGCAGTGATATTTGTTAGTTCCTTGTTTCTTGACAATCTGGTTTTCCAGCCCGAGTTTATAGCTCGGGCCACGGTAAAGTAGCGTTTCTCGCGCGAAACACCGGAAAAACAGTTGTCCGGTGTTCGGCCACTTTGTGGCAATGGCCACAGATGGGCCGATGGAAAGCGTTCCTCCCACCACGGCGTCGGTGGGAGGAAAGGAGGGGATTGGGCTTTACCGCCTCGGGATAATCCCCCTTCAGTACCAGTAGTAACAGTAGCAGCACTAGCAGCAGGATCCGGAACTGTACCGGCACCGGCAGCAGCAGCACCTGGATCCCCCAAACCTTCAACCTCTGGATGGAAAGGAGGAAAGGTCCCGATGAAGGGGAAACTTACTATGAAGAGCTGCGGAAAAACAAATACGCAAACTACATTTCGGGCACAGAGCTGTTGTCGGTACCAGAAGAGTTGGCGGTGGTCGAGGCCAGGATCATATCCCTCATTACGAAGGACCCCAAAACTCACAAGTTGGTGGGGATTAACAGGGAGAAGTTTGAAGAGGCCATTAAGACCTTAGAAATCAAAGCCAAGGCTATAGCGAGACGAACTGGCGCTACATGGGACGTCCTGCTTGGCTCGGCCGAGGAGGCCAGGCAGCTGTCCGGAGTGGTCCTGGAGACCAAAACACTCCTGTTTCAAACGGAGTACATGGGGACGCGTAAGGTAAAAATTACATTACACGGCGTCCCCATGGACATTTCCCAGGACCATATTGGGGCCTTTTTTGCCCAGTATGGAAAGGTTGCGGAGGTCTCGGCGTTGCGCTCCAAGGCGGGTTTCCTGTCCGGGGACATGGCCCTGCAGGTGACCCTTTCCAAGGAAAAGATCGCTGAAATTCCAAACATCCTCACCTGCAGGAAGCGTGCGATTTTTGTAATTGTTGAGGGCAGGAAACCCTGCTGTTGGGCCTGTGGGGCGGCGGATCACGTCGCTAAGGCGTGCCCAACAAAGAATCCGGCCCCGAAGGCCCAGCCAACCAAGAGGCAGGATGGACCGGCGGAGAAGGGAAAATCAGCACCTCCAACACCAACATCAGCATCATCAGCACCAGCACCAGGAGCAAACAAGGAGGGCGAGTGGCAGGTGGTGGCAAGGAAGAAGACTAAAACGCCTTCACCTGTGAAGGTGCCGTCACCTGCCAAGGCTCCTGCAAATACAAAGGAGCCCGCAGCGGTAAAATCGCCTCCTAAACAGGGGAAGGTGAAAAAACCTCCCCAAATTGAAGAACCGGAGGAAGAAGAACGGATGGAGGTACAGAGATCCTCATCCCTGAAACGCGGCAGGGAAGACAGAGAGGAGGAGCATCGAGAGAGCCCGAAAAGCAGGCGGAGAAGCAGAAGTAGGGAGAAAAGGATTCCTTCAACACCCAAGTGCTCGTCTCTGCCTGCTTCTCCGGAGAGGCAAAGTTATGCCCAAAAGGCAAGGAGCCTTCCCTCGTCCCCGCGGAAAGCTTCCCAGTCCCCAGCCTTTAAATTGACCCCACTAAGACCTGCATCTTCAACCCCCACTCCCTCCCCTTCTCCTATGCCCACTCCCACTCGGGCAAAAAAGAAAAAAGCCCTGCCCCAGGGGGAAGCACTCATGAGAGTGAATGAGGACGTTGCCTCAGAATGGTCCTCCCAGAGGCGCAAGTTACTAAAACCCCTGCTGAGGCTGACCTCGGTGGACGGCGTTTCGGTGGAGGATCCCAGGAACTTTTCCCAGGCCCCAGGAGTAATTACCCTTGTGAGAAATACCGGGGGTAACCTGAGGGTCTGGGACCACATTTCCGAAGTCAAGAGACTCTATCCAAAAATCAGGATGGTTCAGGAGAATACTCCTGAACTTAAAAAAATGTCAAAAAATTGTGCGGGGAGGTTCCCTGTTTTACTCCACCCCAGTCTTTATAGGGTGGTAAAACTAACTTACCCCACGGACGTCGGCGGGATTGTCCTAGACGGGCGGATTACGTCCGATGTAGGAACGGGTTCCCTAGGACAGTCCGTCGGGGTCCTTTCTGCTAAAGATTTCCGTCCCGTATGCAATTAGAGAGCCTTTGTTGCCTGTTTTTTCTTTTTTCTTTTTCAGGTTTAAAAGATGTCTATTAAGATAGCCAGCTTGAATGCGAAGGGCCTGAGGGATCGGGGTAAGGCGGCTCGCCTGCTTCGTGACCTCTTGTCCTTCGGCGTGGATGTGGCCGCGATCCAAGAGACTCACTTTGTTTGCGAAGTCGACTCGTGTGTGCTGTCTAACGACTTTGTCGTCTATTCAGCATATGGGAGCCGGCAAGCCAGAGGTGTTTCTTTGCTGGTCAAGCGTACCCTGGACGCGAAGGTTGACCTTGTCCATGTCGGTGCCGAGGGCCGGCTGATCGTGGCCGATATTGCAGTGAAAAGCAAATTGTTCCGGTTGATTGCGGTTTATGCGCCCAATAAGCAAGGTGAGCGTGTCTCTTTCTTTCGGCTGTTGGAGCCCTTTATGGTGCATTCAACACGGCTAATCTTAGTTGGGGACTGGAATGCCATCCTAACCCCCAAATGGGATAGAGGGAGGGGCGCTAGCGGGAGGAATGATGATCGTAGCCTGGTTGATCTGATCGACGAATTTGGTCTCGTCGATAGATACCGGGTCGATCATCCGGATGGGAGTATGTGGACGTGGGCGCTTAATTGGCCTTCTACCCGGGTATCTGCGTACCTGGATAGGATGTTAGTGAGAGTGGCCGACATAGACTTCTTAGAATGTCCAACGTTCCACTGGCTAGGCTACACGGACCACAAACTCGTTTGTGCCCGTGTGGTGTTAGACTTTAGGCCTAGGTTGGCTGGTTATTGGAAGTTCAATCAGTCCTTACTGGACAGGCGGGACTTTCGTGACCAGCTGACAAAACTAGTTCAGCGGGCGTTAATTGGGCGAGTCATTGGGAATAAGTGGTGGGTTAACCTTAAGGACTCCATTAGGTCTTTTGCCACCAAATATAGCCAGCGGCTCAAACTAGATAAGGCTGCGGAGGCAAAGACACTTAGTGCTAATTTCGCCCGGGCGGAGGCTGGTGGGGATCCCCTAGAGATAGCCTTAGCCAGGGGAGGCCCACCTGAGGCGCACGACTAGCGAGCGCTATATGGGCCAGGTAATTAGAGCTAAGTTAAGCAAGATGTCTTCCGAAGCTGTGAACATGGGCGCAGAACAGCGCAAGGAAGAAATTCGTCGGGCCGGCGATCGGTACATTCGAGAGGTGCGCGACCCGGAGGGACATCTCCTTCGGTCCACCGACGACATGTGCGGGGCGTTCCGGCGGCATTTCGAACACCGGTTTACCAAGGAGCCTGGTCTCCGTGACGAGGAGTTTCGCAGCTATTTGGCTGACTTTCCCCGGCTTTTGCCGGCTGAAGCGGCTAGCTGCGAAGGGGAGATTACGGAGGACGAAGTCTACGCGGCTTTGAAGAAGACCGGCAGTGGCAAGTCGCCAGGTTTGGATGGTTTGCCCTATGAATTGTACTTGAGGATGTCGCACCTTTTTGTCCCGCTCTTGACTGTCGTGTTCAACCACTGGTTTCGGCAGGGGTCCATCCCCGGTCGGATCACCAGGGGCGTGATCACGCTGTTGGGAAAAGGCAAGAAGGTTGGGCAGGGGATTAGATGATTACAGGCCCATAACTCTGCTAAACACAGAGTTAAAGATTTTGGCCAAGATCCTGACGAATCGCTTGCAGCTAGTTGCCGAGTCTCTGTTGGAACCGGATCAGACTTGTTCTGTGAAGGGACGAACAATTCAGAGCAACCTGCACTTGATTCGCACGATCGTAGAGGGTGTAGAAGACGACGAAGAGGCCGCGCTGATCAATTTGGATCAGTCCAAGGCATTTGATAGGATTGACCATGGCTGCCTGGCTGCTGTCCTGCAGGCCGCCGGATTCAAACCCGACTTCAGCCGCTGGATTAGCCTTCTGTATCGCTCCCCCAAGGCTGTGGTACAGGTGAACGGGAAGCTGTCGAGCGCTTTCGCGCTGTCTAGGTCGGTCCGACAGGGTTGTCCACTGTCGCCTCTCCTTTACGTCCTGGCGTTGGAGCCTCTCCTTCGCCGGCTAAGGGACGGGACGTGCAGTCTGGTCCTGCGTGGAATTGCTGTCCCTGGTGGAGCTCGAGCCAGGGTTTCCGCGTACGCCGATGACGTAACGACCTTTGTGTCCTCCCGCAGGGACATAAGGGCGGTACAGAAGGCGCTTGAACGGTACGAACAGGTAACAGGGGCCAGAATTAACCGCGACAAGTCGTCCGGCTTGCGGTTAGGTGCCTGGAAGGGTGTTTCCCTCCCGGGGCCCTTCGACTGGACGGACGGGCCGGTCAAGCTCCTCGGAGTTTGGTTCGGTCCGGACTTACAGTTGGAGAAAAACTGGTCAGAAGTACAGGCAAAGGTCGGCGCGTCGGTCGAGATTTGGCGTCGACGGAGTCTCTCCGTGAAGGGTCTGGCGGAGGTGTGTAATACATACCTCTTTCCCAGAATCCTTTACCGGCTGTCTGTACTTCCCCTTTGTGACGATCATGAGAAGGCGCTCGAGCGTTTGCTATTCTCCTGTCTGTGGAGAGGACGCAAACACATGGTCGACAAAGGAGTCTGTTGCCTCCGTCCGTGTCAAGGGGGTCTGGGGATGCCACACTTGAGGAGCCATGTGCTCGCTTCGAGGTTGGCATTCCTCAGGCGCGCGTTGGAGGAAGATCGGTTGCTTGCGGGGGTAGTGAGGGACATGTTCCCTTGCCTTACTATCACTCCCCCGACCCTATGGCTGACCGTCAGGCCTTGGGTGCGACCGAAATTCCTGCTCGAATGTCTGGCGGCCTTGCAAGCCATTCCACGGTCCAGTGACCTTTCACAGCCTAGGAGACTCTTCTATCGGGGATTAGTGGAGGGTGCCGTGAAGGATAAGCTGTGGAGTAGGCTCGGCATGTCGAGAGTGGAGTACAGCTCTCATTGGTCTTGGGCGCCAGGTGCGGATTGGCTCAGCAACTCTGAGTTTTCTCTGACCTGGCGATTGGCTCGGAATGGTTTGTCTCTCAATGACAAGCGTTTCGCAATGGGCCTGGCGGATTTGCCAGATTGTGAGCGTTGCAACCTTGGAATTAAGGAGACGTCTGCGCACGCCTTCTTCCATTGTTTGCGCGTTCGCCCGTTGTGGGAGCGTGTCGGCGAGTTGACTGCTCGTATCGCGCCGCGGGAGCTTGTGCTCATTGACCGCGCATACGCTGTGGACAATGTGTCGCCCCCGTACTCTGGAGTGAAGCGGATGGTGTTTCTGTCGCTACTGGCCACGGCTAGAATGGTGATATGGACGACGCGACTGGAGGAAGTCTTGCGGGGCGGCCGTCTTTCGGATCAGGATCTAATCCGATATTTTGAGCACCAGCTCAAAATGAAGATTAGAACTGAACGGAAACGGCTGCACCCGACAGAGTTCAGCGAAAGGTGGATAAATGCAGCGAGCCTGGTTCGTGTGACCGGGGCTAGCCTTGATTTTCTTTTTTAGATCTGCTAATCGCATCGGGGTGGATTCCTTTGGAACCCTTCCCGTGGTTAAGGTAAGAAGTCTTTTGTATGCCTAGTTAATGTGAGTGATTGTGTTTGTCCTGGCCTGTCCCCGGCTCCACTGCTTTTGTTATGATCCAGTTCGAGATCCCCTTTGTCCGGTGTTATTTTGTCCCGTTTCATTCTCGGCTGGGTCAGCCTTATATATTCTCCAGTCCCATTTATTTTGTACCCTGCGTCTCCATTCCCCTTAGAAAGAGAGCTGCTTGATTTTGTCTTTCAAGGCAGAATACAGTGGCCTCTTTAATTATGAGGGTGCGTTTGGGTCTTACTAACATTATGTATATATATTCATTTGAAATTATTTTTGTTTTGGGGATTTTTTGTTTCGTCATAACCCCTTCCCATCATGTCATTTCATGCAATATTTTTAAAGCTATTTTTGTATATTTATTGTACATACCACGAATTTTTACGTGCATTTGGGGCGTTTTTTGTAGGTCCCCGGTATGTTTTTGCGGTATTTTGGTGCATGATAAGTATGAACGTTGATGGACAAACCTTTATGGTGAATGAGAACTATTGTAACGTATGCATGGGTCGCGAATCGGTTTAGCTAGGCGTAGGATAGAGTACTGAAGACCAACCCGAGTTTTGTTCCCCCTCCCTTCTTTCGGCTTTAAGCCATAATCCTTGTACAAAGGATAAATAAAACCCTACCCGGCTTTTTGTTGTGTAGTGAATGGTAATAAGAGCAAGGTTTGACATTTGTTCCGCAGTGATATTTGTTAGTTCCTTGTTTCTTGACAATCTGGTTTTCCAGCCCGAGTTTATAGCTCGGGCCACGGTAAAGTAGCGTTTCTCGCGCGAAACACCGGAAAAACAGTTGTCCGGTGTTCGGCCACTTTGTGGCAATGGCCACAGATGGGCCGATGGAAAGCGTTCCTCCCACCACGGCGTCGGTGGGAGGAAAGGAGGGGGATTGGGCTTTACCGCCTCGGGATAATCCCCCTTCAGTACCAGTAGTAACAGTAGCAGCACTAGCAGCAGGATCCGGAACTGTACCGGCACCGGCAGCAGCAGCACCTGGATCCCCCAAACCTTCAACCTCTGGATGGAAAGGAGGAAAGGTCCCGATGAAGGGGAAACTTACTATGAAGAGCTGCGGAAAAACAAATACGCAAACTACATTTCGGGCACAGAGCTGTTGTCGGTACCAGAAGAGTTGGCGGTGGTCGAGGCCAGGATCATATCCCTCATTACGAAGGACCCCAAAACTCACAAGTTGGTGGGGATTAACAGGGAGAAGTTTGAAGAGGCCATTAAGACCTTAGAAATCAAAGCCAAGGCTATAGCGAGACGAACTGGCGCTACATGGGACGTCCTGCTTGGCTCGGCCGAGGAGGCCAGGCAGCTGTCCGGAGGTGGTCCTGGAGACCAAAACACTCCTGTTTCAAACGGAGTACATGGGGACGCGTAAGGTAAAAAGTTACATTACACGGCGTCCCCATGGACATTTCCCAGGACCATATTGGGGCCTTTTTTGCCCAGTATGGAAAGGTTGCGGAGGTCTCGGCGTTGCGCTCCAAGGCGGGTTTCCTGTCCGGGGACATGGCCCTGCAGGTGACCCTTTCCAAGGAAAAGATCGCTGAAATTCCAAACATCCTCACCTGCAGGAAGCGTGCGATTTTTGTAATTGTTGAGGGCAGGAAACCCTGCTGTTGGGCCTGTGGGGCGGCGGATCACGTCGCTAAGGCGTGCCCAACAAAGAATCCGGCCCCGAAGGCCCAGCCAACCAAGAGGCAGGATGGACCGGCGGAGAAGGAAAATCAGCACCTCCAACACCAACATCAGCATCATCAGCACCAGCACCAGGAGCAAACAAGGAGGGCGAGTGGCAGGTGGTGGCAAGGAAAAGACTAAAACGCCTTCACCTGTGAAGGTGCCGTCACCTGCCAAGGCTCCTGCAAATACAAAGGAGCCCGCAGCGGTAAAATCGCCTCCTAAACAGGGGAAGGTGAAAAAACCTCCCCAAATTGAAGAACCGGAGGAAGAAGAACGGATGGAGGTACAGAGATCCTCATCCCTGAAACGCGGCAGGGAAGACAGAGAGGAGGAGCATCGAGAGAGCCCGAAAAGCAGGCGGAGAAGCAGAAGTAGGGAGAAAAGGATTCCTTCAACACCCAAGTGCTCGTCTCTGCCTGCTTCTCCGGAGAGGCAAAGTTATGCCCAAAAGGCAAGGAGCCTTCCCTCGTCCCCGCGGAAAGCTTCCCAGTCCCCAGCCTTTAAATTGACCCCACTAAGACCTGCATCTTCAACCCCCACCCCTCCCTCCCCTTCTCCTATGCCCACTCCCACTCGGGCAAAAAAGAAAAAAGCCCTGCCCCAGGGGGAAGCACTCATGAGAGTGAATGAGGACGTTGCCTCAGAATGGTCCTCCCAGAGGCGCAAGTTACTAAAACCCCTGCTGAGGCTGACCTCGGTGGACGGCGTTTCGGTGGAGGATCCCAGGAACTTTTCCCAGGCCCCAGGAGTAATTACCCTTGTGAGAAATACCGGGGGTAACCTGAGGGTCTGGGACCACATTTCCGAAGTCAAGAGACTCTATCCAAAAATCAGGATGGTTCAGGAGAATACTCCTGAACTTAAAAAAATGTCAAAAAATTGTGCGGGGAGGTTCCCTGTTTTACTCCACCCCAGTCTTTATAGGGTGGTAAAACTAACTTACCCCACGGACGTCGGCGGGATTGTCCTAGACGGGCGGATTACGTCCGATGTAGGAACGGGTTCCCTAGGACAGTCCGTCGGGGTCCTTTCTGCTAAAGATTTCCGTCCCGTATGCAATTAGAGAGCCTTTGTTGCCTGTTTTTTCTTTTTCTTTTTCAGGTTTAAAAGATGTCTATTAAGATAGCCAGCTTGAATGCGAAGGGCCTGAGGGATCGGGGTAAGGCGGCTCGCCTGCTTCGTGACCTCTTGTCCTTCGGCGTGGATGTGGCCGCGATCCAAGAGACTCACTTTGTTTGCGAAGTCGACTCGTGTGTGCTGTCTAACGACTTTGTCGTCTATTCAGCATATGGGAGCCGGCAAGCCAGAGGTGTTTCTTTGCTGGTCAAGCGTACCCTGGACGCGAAGGTTGACCTTGTCCATGTCGGTGCCGAGGGCCGGCTGATCGTGGCCGATATTGCAGTGAAAAGCAAATTGTTCCGGTTGATTGCGGTTTATGCGCCCAATAAGCAAGGTGAGCGTGTCTCTTTCTTTCGGCTGTTGGAGCCCTTTATGGTGCATTCAACACGGCTAATCTTAGTTGGGGACTGGAATGCCATCCTAACCCCCAAATGGGATAGAGGGAGGGGCGCTAGCGGGAGGAATGATGATCGTAGCCTGGTTGATCTGATCGACGAATTTGGTCTCGTCGATAGATACCGGGTCGATCATCCGGATGGGAGTATGTGGACGTGGGCGCTTAATTGGCCTTCTACCCGGGTATCTGCGTACCTGGATAGGATGTTAGTGAGAGTGGCCGACATAGACTTCTTAGAATGTCCAACGTTCCACTGGCTAGGCTACACGGACCACAAACTCGTTTGTGCCCGTGTGGTGTTAGACTTTAGGCCTAGGTTGGCTGGTTATTGGAAGTTCAATCAGTCCTTACTGGACAGGCGGGACTTTCGTGACCAGCTGACAAAACTAGTTCAGCGGGCGTTAATTGGGCGAGTCATTGGGAATAAGTGGTGGGTTAACCTTAAGGACTCCATTAGGTCTTTTGCCACCAAATATAGCCAGCGGCTCAAACTAGATAAGGCTGCGGAGGCAAAGACACTTAGTGCTAATTTCGCCCGGGCGGAGGCTGGTGGGGATCCCCTAGAGATAGCCTTAGCCAGGGAGGCCCTGAGGCGCACGACTAGCGAGCGCTATATGGGCCAGGTAATTAGAGCTAAGTTAAGCAAGATGTCTTCCGAAGCTGTGAACATGGGCGCAGAACTGCGCAAGGAAGAAATTCGTCGGGCCGGCGATCGGTACATTCGAGAGGTGCGCGACCCGGAGGGACATCTCCTTCGGTCCACCGACGACATGTGCGGGGCGTTCCGGCGGCATTTCGAACACCGGTTTACCAAGGAGCCTGGTCTCCGTGACGAGGAGTTTCGCAGCTATTTGGCTGACTTTCCCCGGCTTTTGCCGGCTGAAGCGGCTAGCTGCGAAGGGGAGATTACGGAGGACGAAGTCTACGCGGCTTTGAAGAAGACCGGCAGTGGCAAGTCGCCAGGTTTGGATGGTTTGCCCTATGAATTGTACTTGAGGATGTCGCACCTTTTTGTCCCGCTCTTGACTGTCGTGTTCAACCACTGGTTTCGGCAGGGGTCCATCCCCGGTCGGATCACCAGGGGCGTGATCACGCTGTTGGGAAAAGGCAAGAAGGTTGGGCAGGGGATTAGATGATTACAGGCCCATAACTCTGCTAAACACAGAGTTAAAGATTTTGGCCAAGATCCTGACGAATCGCTTGCAGCTAGTTGCCGAGTCTCTGTTGGAACCGGATCAGACTTGTTCTGTGAAGGGACGAACAATTCAGAGCAACCTGCACTTGATTCGCACGATCGTAGAGGGTGTAGAAGACGACGAAGAGGCCGCGCTGATCAATTTGGATCAGTCCAAGGCATTTGATAGGATTGACCATGGCTGCCTGGCTGCTGTCCTGCAGGCCGCCGGATTCAAACCCGACTTCAGCCGCTGGATTAGCCTTCTGTATCGCTCCCCCAAGGCTGTGGTACAGGTGAACGGGAAGCTGTCGAGCGCTTTCGCGCTGTCTAGGTCGGTCCGACAGGGTTGTCCACTGTCGCCTCTCCTTTACGTCCTGGCGTTGGAGCCTCTCCTTCGCCGGCTAAGGGACGGGACGTGCAGTCTGGTCCTGCGTGGAATTGCTGTCCCTGGTGGAGCTCGAGCCAGGGTTTCCGCGTACGCCGATGACGTAACGACCTTTGTGTCCTCCCGCAGGGACATAAGGGCGGTACAGAAGGCGCTTGAACGGTACGAACAGGTAACAGGGGCCAGAATTAACCGCGACAAGTCGTCCGGCTTGCGGTTAGGTGCCTGGAAGGGTGTTTCCCTCCCGGGGCCCTTCGACTGGACGGACGGGCCGGTCAAGCTCCTCGGAGTTTGGTTCGGTCCGGACTTACAGTTGGAGAAAAACTGGTCAGAAGTACAGGCAAAGGTCGGCGCGTCGGTCGAGATTTGGCGTCGACGGAGTCTCTCCGTGAAGGGTCTGGCGGAGGTGTGTAATACATACCTCTTTCCCAGAATCCTTTACCGGCTGTCTGTACTTCCCCTTTGTGACGATCATGAGAAGGCGCTCGAGCGTTTGCTATTCTCCTGTCTTTGGAGAGGACGCAAACACATGGTCGACAAAGGAGTCTGTTGCCTCCGTCCGTGTCAAGGGGGTCTGGGGATGCCACACTTGAGGAGCCACGTGCTCGCTTCGAGGTTGGCATTCCTCAGGCGCGCGTTGGAGGAAGATCGGTTGCTTGCGGGGGTAGTGAGGGACATGTTCCCTAGCCTCACTATCACTCCCCCGCTCCTAAGGACTAGCAATAGGCCTTGGGGGCGGCCGAAATTCCTGCTCGAATGTCTGACGGCCCTTCGGGCCATTCCATGGTCCAGTGACCTTTCACGGCCTAGGAGAATCTTCTATCGGGGATTAGTGGAGGGCGCCGTGAAGGATGAACTGTGGAGTAAGCTCGGCATGTCGAGAGAGGAGTATCGCTCTCATTGGTCTTGGGCGCCAGGTGCGGATTGGCTCAACAACTCTGAGTTTTCTCTGACCTGGCGATTGGCTCGGAATGGTTTGTCTCTCAACGACAAGCGTTTCGCAATGGGCCTGGCGGATTTGCCAGATTGTGAACGTTGCGTCCTTGGAATTAAGGAGACGTCTGCGCACGCCTTCTTCCATTGTTCGCGCGTTCGCCCGTTGTGGGCGCGTGTTGGCGAGTTGACTGCTCGTATCGCGCCGCGGGAGCTTGTGCTCATTGATCGCGCATACGCTGTGGACAATGTGTCGCCCCCGTACTCTGGAGTGAAGCGGATGGTGTTTCTGTCGCTACTGGCCACGGCTAGAATGGTGATTTGGATGACGCGTCTGGAGGAAGTCTTGCGGGGCGGTCGTCTTTCGGATCAGGATCTAATCCGATATTTTGAGCACCAGCTCAAAATTAAGATTAGAACTGAACGAAAACGGCTGCACCCGACAGAGTTCAGCGAAAGGTGGGTATATGCGGCGAGCCTGGTTCGCGTGACCGGGGCTAGCCTTGATTTTCTCTTTTAGATCTGCTAGTTGCATCGGGGTGGATTCCTTTGGAACCCCTCCCGTGGTTAAGGTAGAAGTTCTTTTTGTGCCTAGTTAATGTGAGTGAATGTGTTTGTCCTGGCCTGTTCCCGGCTCCATTGCTTTTGTTATGATCCAGTTCGAGATTCCCATTGTCCAAGTATTATTTTGTCCCGTTTTCACTCTCGGCTGGGTCAGCCTTATACATTCTCCAGTCCAATTTATTTTTGCCCCCTGCTTATCCATTCCCCTTAGAAAGAGAGCTGCTTGATTTTGTCTTTTAAGGCAGAATACAGTGGCCTCTTTAATTATGTGGGTGTGTTTGGGTCTTACTAACATTGTGTATATATATTCATTTGAAATTGTTTTTTGTTTTGGGGATTTTTTGTTTCTTCATTCCCCCTTCCCATCATGTCATTTCATGAATAAAGTTTTAAATTATTTTTGTAAGATATTGTATATATTGTAAAAATCAGAAATTTTTATGTACATTTGGGGTGTTTTTTAGGTCCCCGGTATGATTTTGCGGTATTTTGGTGCTTGTTAGGTATGAGTGTTGATGGACAAATTTTTATGGTGAATGAGAAAATTGTAACGTATGTATGGGTCGTGAATCTGATTAGCTAGGTATAAGATAGTTACTGAAGACCATCCCAAGTTTTGTTCCCCCTCCCCATTTTTCGGCCTTGTGCCATAATTCATGTATTTCATACCTGAATAAATACATACCAACCCTTCCCTACTCAGACTTTTTTGTGTTTGCGTGGTCGGTTTGGTTTGGATCAAAGTGTAGTATCTGTTCCATAGTGATACCTACTATTACTTTGGTCAAGTGTGGCATTGTGGTCTCCACCCAAGTTTATTGCTTGGGCTGCGTAAAGTAGCGACCTGCGAAGGACGCGAAACACCGGAGGCAGGTGTCTCGCGCTCAGCCTCTTAGGAGGCAATGGCCTCCGATAGGCCAAATGTGATCGTTCCTCCCACCACGGCTTCGGTGGGTGGAAAGGAGGGGGATTGGGCATTACCGCCTCGGGATAATCCCCCTTCAGTACCTAGAGTAGCAGCAGCAGTAGTACCAACGCCGGAAGGAGTGCCATCAGCTCCCGGGTCCCCCAAGCCTTCAACTTCTGGTTGGACAGGGGGGAAAACCTATAAATAAGGATGAGGAGTACTACGAGAGGATGAGGATAAAGTACGCGGAATACATAAAAGGCACCGAGCTGGTCTCGGTCCCCGGAGAACTGGCGGACATCCAAACTAGAACTATTACTCTCATCACTAAGGATATCAAGTCCCAGAGATTAATTGCAGTGCCGAGGGATACGTTTGAGGAAGCTATCGGAGCACTTAAGATCAAGGCTAGGGCCGTAGCGAGGAAGAGTAGTGCCATGTGGGACGTCCTGCTGGGCACGACCGACGAAGCCAAACGTCTGGTCGGTGTGGTGCTGGAGACGAAAACTCTCCAGCTCCATACAGAATACATGGGTGCCCGGAAGGTTAAGGTCACTCTACACGGCGTCCCCATGGACATTACTGAGGACCACGTTGGCGCCTTCTTTGCTAACTTTGGAAAGGTGGCCGGAGTCTCCTCGCTACGGTCTAAGGCAGGCTACATTACGGGAGACATGACCCTGCTGGTGACGATGTCTAAGGAGAAGATAGCCAAAGTTCCCAACACGCTCACTTGCAGAGGTAGGGTCATTTACGTGATAGTAGAAGGGAGGAAGCCGTGCTGTTGGGTCTGCGGGGCGGCGGACCATGTCGCGAGGGTCTGCCCGTCCAAGAATCCGACCCCAAAGACCCAACCAGCTCAACCAACTAAGCAGCAGCCAGCGGCAAAGAAAGAAAAAAGAAGGCCCAAAAACAGCTTCACCCACGCAAGCTCCCGTGGGCAACAAGGAGGGCGAATGGCAGGTGGTGGGCAGAAAGAAGGGCAAAACTCCGTCCCCAGAGAAGGTGCCTCCACCTGCCAAGACGCCGGTGAAACCCAAGGAGTCGCCTCCTAAAAAGTCTCCCCCCAAACAAAGAAAGGAGAGGAGTCCTTCCCCGAAAAAGGATCTTCCAATGGAAGTTGATAGATCGGCTTCCCTAAAGCGGGGGAGAGAGGAGGAGGAGGTGGAAGAACGAAAGGATACTCCCAAGGCCCGCAGAAGAAGTAGGAGCAGGGAAAAAAAGCCCAGCAGAGAAAAATGTGCCTCAGCTCCGGTGTCACCTGCAAGAACTACTTATGCGGATAAGGCGAGAAGCCTTCCCGCGTCCCCGCGTAAAGCTGCCCAGTCCCCAACCCCCCTTTTTGACCCCCCTTAGGAAAAGCAGTTCCTTAACTCCCACATCCTCCCCTGCTCCTATTCCCACTCCCAGTAAGGCGAAGAAGAAGATGGACCTCCCGCGTGGGGAGGCGCTGATGAAGGTGAAGGAGGACATTTCTTCGGGGTGGTCGTCACAGCGTCGTAAGCTGCTAAGACCACTCCTTAAGCTCACCTCAGTGGATGGGTTATCCACTGAGGACCCAAAGAACTTCTCCCAGGCCCCAGGTGTCATCACCCTGATAAGAAATACCGGTGGCAACCTGCGGGTCTGGGAGCACATTGCGGAAGCCCAAAGGAGCTTCCCAAATATTTGTATGGTCAGGGAAAAGACTCCTGAACTAAGAAAAATGTCTCTAAATTGTTCGGGGAGGTTCCCCGTTTTGCTCCACCCCAGTTTATATAGGGTGGTAAAACTAACATATCCCACCGACGTCGGCGGGATTGTCCTAGACGGACGGATTACGTCCGACATTGGTACAGGGTCCCTAGGACAGTCCGTCGGGGTCCCCTCTGCCCGAGATTTCTACCCCGTATGCGACTAGAGCCTTGTTGCATGTTTCTTTGTTTTTCTTTTTCAGAACTAAAAGATGTCTATTAAGATAGCCAGCTTGAATGCGAAGGGCCTGAGGGATCGGGGTAAGGCGGCTCGCCTGCTTCGTGACCTCTTGTCCTTCGGCGTGGATGTGGCCGCGATCCAAGAGACTCACTTTGTTTGCGAAGTCGACTCTTGTGTGCTGTCTAACGACTTTGTCGTCTATTCAGCATATGGGAGCCGGCAAGCCAGAGGTGTTTCTTTGCTGGTCAAGCGTACCCTGGACGCGAAGGTTGACCTTGTCCATGTCGGTGCCGAGGGCCGGCTGATCGTGGCCGATATTGCAGTGAAAAGCAAATTGTTCCGGCTGATTGTGGTTTATGCGCCCAATAAGCAAGGTGAGCGTGTCTCTTTCTTTCGGCTGTTGGAGCCCTTTATGGTGCATTCAACACGGCTAATCTTAGTTGGGGACTGGAATGCCATCCTAACCCCCAAATGGGATAGAGGGAGGGGCGCTAGCGGGAGGAATGATGATCGTAGCCTGGTTGATCTGATCGACGAATTTGGTCTCGTCGATAGATACCGGGTCGATCATCCGGATGGGAGTATGTGGACGTGGGCGCTTAATTGGCCTTCTACCCGGGTATCTGCGTACCTGGATAGGATGTTAGTGAGAGTGGCCGACATAGACTTCTTAGAATGTCCAACGTTCCACTGGCTAGGCTACACGGACCACAAACTCGTTTGTGCCCGTGTGGTGTTAGACTTTAGGCCTAGGTTGGCTGGTTATTGGAAGTTCAATCAGTCCTTACTGGACAGGCGGGACTTTCGTGACCAGCTGACAAAACTAGTTCAGCGGGCGTTAATTGGGCGAGTCATTGGGAATAAGTGGTGGGTTAACCTTAAGGACTCCATTAGGTCTTTCGCCACCAAATATAGCCAGCGGCTCAAACTAGATAAGGCTGCGGAGGCAAAGACACTTAGTGCTAATTTCGCCCGGGCGGAGGCTGGTGGGGATCCCCTAGAGATAGCCTTAGCCAGGGAGGCCCTGAGGCGCACGACTAGCGAGCGCTATATGGGCCAGGTAATTAGGGCTAAGTTAAGCAAGATGTCTTCCGAAGCTGTGAACATGGGCGCAGAACTGCGCAAGGAAGAAATTCGTCGGGCCGGCGATCGGTACATTCGAGAGGTGCGCGACCCGGAGGGGCATCTCCTTCGGTCCACCGACGACATGTGCGAGGCGTTCCGGCGGCATTTCGAACACCGGTTTACCAAGGAGCCTGGTCTCCGTGACGAGGAGTTTCGCAGCTATTTGGCTGACTTTCCCCGGCTTTTGCCGGCTGAAGCGGCTAGCTGCGAAGGGGAGATTACGGAGGACGAAGTCTACGCGGCTTTGAAGAAGACCGGCAGTGGCAAGTCGCCAGGTTTGGATGGTTTGCCCTATGAATTGTACTTGAGGATGTCGCACCTTTTTGTCCCGCTCTTGACTGTCGTGTTCAACCACTGGTTTCGGCAGGGGTCCATCCCCGGTCGGATCACCAGGGGCGTGATCACGCTGTTGGGAAAAGGCAAGAAGGTTGGGCGGGGATTAGATGATTACAGGCCCATAACTCTGCTAAACACAGAGTTAAAGATTTTGGCCAAGATCCTGACGAATCGCTTGCAGCTAGTTGCCGAGTCTCTGTTGGAACCGGATCAGACTTGTTCTGTGAAGGGACGAACAATTCAGAGCAACCTGCACTTGATCCGCACGATCGTAGAGGGTGTAGAAGACGACGAAGAGGCCGCGCTGATCAATTTGGATCAGTCCAAGGCATTTGATAGGATTGACCATGGCTACCTGGCTGCTGTCCTGCAGGCCGCCGGATTCAAACCCGACTTCAGCCGCTGGATTAGCCTTCTGTATCGCTCCCCCAAGGCTGTGGTACAGGTGAACGGGAAGCTGTCGAGCGCTTTCGCGCTGTCTAGGTCGGTCCGACAGGGTTGTCCACTGTCGCCTCTCCTTTACGTCCTGGCGTTGGAGCCCCTCCTTCGCCGGCTAAGGGACGAGACGTGCAGTCCGGTCCTGCGTGGAATTGCTGTCCCTGGTGGAGCTCGAGCCAGGGTTTCCGCGTACGCCGATGACGTAACGACCTTTGTGTCCTCCCGCAGGGACATAAGGGCGGTACAGAAGGCGCTTGAACGGTACGAACAGGTAACAGGGGCCAGAATTAACCGCGACAAGTCGTCCGGCTTGCGGTTAGGTGCCTGGAAGGGTGTTTCCCTCCCGGGGCCCTTCGACTGGACGGACGGGCCGGTCAAGCTCCTCGGAGTTTGGTTCGGTCCGGACTTACAGTTGGAGAAAAACTGGTCAGAAGTACAGGCAAAGGTCGGCGCGTCGGTCGAGATTTGGCGTCGACGGAGTCTCTCCGTGAAGGGTCTGGCGGAGGTGTGTAATACATACCTCTTTCCCAGAATCCTTTACCGGCTGTCTGTACTTCCCCTTTGTGACGATCATGAGAAGGCGCTCGAGCGTTTGCTATTCTCCTGTCTTTGGAGAGGACGCAAACACATGGTCGACAAAGGAGTCTGCTGCCTCCGTCCGTGTCAAGGGGGTCTGGGGATGCCACACTTGAGGAGCCACGTGCTCGCTTCGAGGTTGGCATTCCTCAGGCGCGCGTTGGAGGAAGATCGGTTGCTTGCGGGGGTAGTGAGGGACATGTTCCCTAGCCTCACTATCACTCCCCCGCTCCTAAGGACTAGCAATAGGCCTTGGGGGCGGCCGAAATTCCTGCTCGAATGTCTGACGGCCCTTCGGGCCATTCCATGGTCCAGTGACCTTTCACGGCCTAGGAGAATCTTCTATCGGGGATTAGTGGAGGGCGCCGTGAGGGATGAACTGTGGAGTAAGCTCGGCATGTCGAGAGAGGAGTATCGCTCTCATTGGTCTTGGGCGCCAGGTGCGGATTGGCTCAACAACTCTGAGTTTTCTCTGACCTGGCGATTGGCTCGGAATGGTTTGTCTCTCAACGACAAGCGTTTCGCAATGGGCCTGGCGGATTTGCCAGATTGTGAACGTTGCGTCCTTGGAATTAAGGAGACGTCTGCGCACGCCTTCTTCCATTGTTCGCGCGTTCGCCCGTTGTGGGCGCGTGTTGGCGAGTTGACTGCTCGTATCGCGCCGCGGGAGCTTGTGCTCATTGATCGCGCATACGCTGTGGACAATGTGTCGCCCCCGTACTCTGGAGTGAAGCGGATGGTGTTTCTGTCGCTACTGGCCACGGCTAGAATGGTGATTTGGATGACGCGTCTGGAGGAAGTCTTGCGGGGAGGTCGTCTTTCGGATCAGGATCTAATCCGATATTTTGAGCACCAGCTCAAAATTAAGATTAGAACTGAACGGAAACGGCTGCACCCGACAGAGTTCAGCGAAAGGTGGGTATATGCAGCGAGCCTGGTTCGCGTGACCGGGGCTAGCCTTGATTTTCTCTTTTAGATCTGCTAGTTGCATCGGGGTGGATTCCTTTGGAACCCCGCCCGTGGTTAAGGTAGAAGTCTCTTTTGTGCCTAGTTAATGTGAGTGAATGTGTTTGTCCTGGCCTGTTCCCGGCTTCATTGCTTTTGTTATGATCCAGTTCGAGATTCCCATTGTCCAAGTATTATTTTGTCCCGTTTTCACTCTCGGCTGGGTCAGCCTTATACATTCTCCAGTCCAATTTATTTTTGCCCCATGCTTATCCATTCCCCTTAGAAAGAGAGCTGCTTGATTTTGTCCTTTTTTAAGGCAGAATACAGTGGCCTCTTTAATTATGTGGGCGTGTTTGGGTCTTACTAACATTGTGTATATATATTCATTTGAAATTGTTTTTGTTTTGGGGACTTTTGTTTCTTCATTCCCCCTTCCCATCATGTCATTTCATGAATAAAGTTTTAAATTTATTTTTGTACACTATTGTATATATTGTAAAAATCAGAAATTTTTATGTACATTTGGGGTGTTTTTAGGTCCCCGGTATGATTTTGCGGTATTTTGGTGCTTGATAGGTATGAGTGTTGATGGACAAATTTTTATGGTGAATGAGAAAATTGTAACGTATGTATGGGTCGTGAATCGGATTAGCTAGGTATAAGATAGTTACTGAAGACCATCCCAAGTTTTTGTTCCCCCTCCCATTTGTTGGCCTTGTGCCAGAATTTGTAATTTATTGCAAATAAATAATTACCAACCCTTCCCTACTCAGACTTTTTTGTGTTTGCGTGGTCGGTTTGGTTTGGATCAAAGTGTAGTATCTGTTCCATAGTGATACCTACTATTACTTTGGTCAAGTGTGGCATTGTGGTCTCCACCCAAGTTTATTGCTTGGGCTGCGTAAAGTAGCGACCTGCGAAGGACGCGAAACACCGGAGGCAGGTGTCTCGCTTAGCTTAGCCTCTTAGGAGGCAATGGCCTCCGATAGGCCCGATGTGATCGTTCCTCCCACCACGGCCTCGGTGGGTGGAAAGGAGGGGGATTGGGCATTACCGCCTCGGGATAATCCCCCTTCAGTACCTAGAGTAGCAGCAGCAGTAGTACCAACGCCGGAAGGAGTGCCATCAGCTCCCGGGTCCCCCAAGCCTTCAACTTCTGGTTGGACAGGGGAAAACCTATAAATAAGGATGAGGAGTACTACGAGAGGATGAGGATAAAGTACGCGGAATACATAAAAGGCACCGAGCTGGTCTCGGTCCCCGGAGAACTGGCGGACATCCAAACTAGAACTATTACTCTCATCACTAAGGATATCAAGTCCCAGAGATTAATTGCAGTGCCGAGGGATACGTTTGAGGAAGCTATCGGAGCACTTAAGATCAAGGCTAGGGCCGTAGCGAGGAAGAGTAGTGCCATGTGGGACGTCCTGCTGGGCACGACCGACGAAGCCAAACGTCTGGTCGGTGTGGTGCTGGAGACGAAAACTCTCCAGCTCCATACAGAATACATGGGTGCCCGGAAGGTTAAGGTCACTCTACACGGCGTCCCCATGGACATTACTGAGGACCACGTTGGCGCCTTCTTTGCTAACTTTGGAAAGGTGGCCGGAGTCTCCTCGCTACGGTCTAAGGCAGGCTACATTACGGGAGACATGACCCTGCTGGTGACGATGTCTAGGGAGAAGATAGCCAAGGTTCCCAACACGCTCACTTGCAGAGGTAGGGTCATTTACGTGATAGTAGAAGGGAGGAAGCCGTGCTGTTGGGTCTGCGGGGCGGCGGACCATGTCGCGAGGGTCTGCCCGTCCAAGAATCCGACCCCAAAGACCCAACCAGCTCAACCAACTAAGCAGCAGCCAGCGGCAAAGGAAAAAGAAGGCCCAAAAACAGCTTCACCCACGCAAGCTCCCGTGGGCAACAAGGAGGGCGAATGGCAGGTGGTGGGCAGAAAGAAGGGCAAAACTCCGTCCCCAGAGAAGGTGCCTCCACCTGCCAAGACGCCGGTGAAACCCAAGGAGTCGCCTCCTAAAAAGTCTCCCCCCAAACAAAGAAAGGAGAGGAGTCCTTCCCCGAAAAAGGATCTTCCAATGGAAGTTGATAGATCGGCTTCCCTAAAGCGGGGGAGAGAGGAGGAGGCGGAAGAACGAAAGGATACTCCCAAGGCCCGCAGAAGAAGTAGGAGCAGGGAAAAAAAGCCCAGCAGAGAAAAATGTGCCTCAGCTCCGGTGTCACCTGCAAGAACTACTTATGCGGATAAGGCGAGAAGCCTTCCCGCGTCCCCGCGTAAAGCTGCCCAGTCCCCAACCCCCTTTTTGACCCCCCTTAGGAAAAGCAGTTCCTTAACTCCCACATCCTCCCCTGCTCCTATTCCCACTCCCAGTAAGGCGAAGAAGAAGATGGACCTCCCGCGTGGGGAGGCGCTGATGAAGGTGAAGGAGGACATTTCTTCGGGGTGGTCGTCACAGCGTCGTAAGCTGCTAAGACCACTCCTTAAGCTCACCTCAGTGGATGGGTTATCCACTGAGGACCCAAAGAACTTCTCCCAGGCCCCAGGTGTCATCACCCTGATAAGAAATACCGGTGGCAACCTGCGGGTCTGGGAGCACATTGCGGAAGCCCAAAGGAGCTTCCCAAATATTTGTATGGTCAGGGAAAAGACTCCTGAATTAAGAAAAATGTCTCTAAATTGTTCGGGGAGGTTCCCCGTTTTGCTCCACCCCAGTTTATATAGGGTGGTAAAACTAACATATCCCACCGACGTCGGCGGGATTGTCCTAGACGGACGGATTACGTCCGACATTGGTACAGGGTCCCTAGGACAGTCCGTCGGGGTCCCCTCTGCCCGAGATTTCTACCCCGTATGCGACTAGAGCCTTGTTGCATGTTTCTTTGTTTTTTCTTTTTCAGAACTAAAAGATGTCTATTAAGATAGCCAGCTTGAATGCGAAGGGCCTGAGGGATCGGGGTAAGGCGGCTCGCCTGCTTCGTGACCTCTTGTCCTTCGGCGTGGATGTGGCCGCGATCCAAGAGACTCACTTTGTTTGCGAAGTCGACTCTTGTGTGCTGTCTAACGACTTTGTCGTCTATTCAGCATATGGGAGCCGGCAAGCCAGAGGTGTTTCTTTGCTGGTCAAGCGTACCCTGGACGCGAAGGTTGACCTTGTCCATGTCGGTGCCGAGGGCCGGCTGATCGTGGCCGATATTGCAGTGAAAAGCAAATTGTTCCGGCTGATTGTGGTTTATGCGCCCAATAAGCAAGGTGAGCGTGTCTCTTTCTTTCGGCTGTTGGAGCCCTTTATGGTGCATTCAACACGGCTAATCTTAGTTGGGGACTGGAATGCCATCCTAACCCCCAAATGGGATAGAGGGAGGGGCGCTAGCGGGAGGAATGATGATCGTAGCCTGGTTGATCTGATCGACGAATTTGGTCTCGTCGATAGATACCGGGTCGATCATCCGGATGGGAGTATGTGGACGTGGGCGCTTAATTGGCCTTCTACCCGGGTATCTGCGTACCTGGATAGGATGTTAGTGAGAGTGGCCGACATAGACTTCTTAGAATGTCCAACGTTCCACTGGCTAGGCTACACGGACCACAAACTCGTTTGTGCCCGTGTGGTGTTAGACTTTAGGCCTAGGTTGGCTGGTTATTGGAAGTTCAATCAGTCCTTACTGGACAGGCGGGACTTTCGTGACCAGCTGACAAAACTAGTTCAGCGGGCGTTAATTGGGCGAGTCATTGGGAATAAGTGGTGGGTTAACCTTAAGGACTCCATTAGGTCTTTCGCCACCAAATATAGCCAGCGGCTCAAACTAGATAAGGCTGCGGAGGCAAAGACACTTAGTGCTAATTTCGCCCGGGCGGAGGCTGGTGGGGATCCCCTAGAGATAGCCTTAGCCAGGGAGGCCCTGAGGCGCACGACTAGCGAGCGCTATATGGGTCAGGTAATTAGAGCTAAGTTAAGCAAGATGTCTTCCGAAGCTGTGAACATGGGCGCAGAACTGCGCAAGGAAGAAATTCGTCGGGCCGGCGATCGGTACATTCGAGAGGTGCGCGACCCGGAGGGACATCTCCTTAGGTCCACCGACGACATGTGCGAGGCGTTCCGGCAGCATTTCGAACACCGGTTTACCAAGGAGCCTGGTCTCCGTGACGAGGAGTTTCGCAGCTATTTGGCTGACTTTCCCCGGCTTTTGCCGGCTGAAGCGGCTAGCTGCGAAGGGGAGATTACGGAGGACGAAGTCTACGCGGCTTTGAAGAAGACCGGCAGTGGCAAGTCGCCAGGTTTGGATGGTTTGCCCTATGAATTGTACTTGAGGATGTCGCACCTTTTTGTCCCGCTCTTGACTGTCGTGTTCAACCACTGGTTTCGGCAGGGGTCCATCCCCGGTCGGATCACCAGGGGCGTGATCACGCTGTTGGGAAAAGGCAAGAAGGTTGGGCGGGGATTAGATGATTACAGGCCCATAACTCTGCTAAACACAGAGTTAAAGATTTTGGCCAAGATCCTGACGAATCGCTTGCAGCTAGTTGCCGAGTCTCTGTTGGAACCGGATCAGACTTGTTCTGTGAAGGGACGAACAATTCAGAGCAACCTGCACTTGATCCGCACGATCGTAGAGGGTGTAGAAGACGACGAAGAGGCCGCGCTGATCAATTTGGATCAGTCCAAGGCATTTGATAGGATTGACCATGGCTACCTGGCTGCTGTCCTGCAGGCCGCCGGATTCAAACCCGACTTCAGCCGCTGGATTAGCCTTCTGTATCGCTCCCCCAAGGCTGTGGTACAGGTGAACGGGAAGCTGTCGAGCGCTTTCGCGCTGTCTAGGTCGGTCCGACAGGGTTGTCCACTGTCGCCTCTCCTTTACGTCCTGGCGTTGGAGCCCCTCCTTCGCCGGCTAAGGGACGAGACGTGCAGTCCGGTCCTGCGTGGAATTGCTGTCCCTGGTGGAGCTCGAGCCAGGGTTTCCGCGTACGCCGATGACGTAACGACCTTTGTGTCCTCCCGCAGGGACATAAGGGCGGTACAGAAGGCGCTTGAACGGTACGAACAGGTAACAGGGGCCAGAATTAACCGCGACAAGTCGTCCGGCTTGCGGTTAGGTGCCTGGAAGGGTGTTTCCCTCCCGGGGCCCTTCGACTGGACGGACGGGCCGGTCAAGCTCCTCGGAGTTTGGTTCGGTCCGGACTTACAGTTGGAGAAAAACTGGTCAGAAGTACAGGCAAAGGTCGGCGCGTCGGTCGAGATTTGGCGTCGACGGAAGTCTCTCCGTGAAGGGTCTGGCGGAGGTGTGTAATACATACCTCTTTCCCAGAATCCTTTACCGGCTGTCTGTACTTCCCCTTTGTGACGATCATGAGAAGGCGCTCGAGCGTTTGCTATTCTCCTGTCTTTGGAGAGGACGCAAACACATGGTCGACAAAGGAGTCTGTTGCCTCCGTCCGTGTCAAGGGGGTCTGGGGATGCCACACTTGAGGAGCCACGTGCTCGCTTCGAGGTTGGCATTCCTCAGGCGCGCGTTGGAGGAAGATCGGTTGCTTGCGGGGGTAGTGAGGGACATGTTCCCTAGCCTCACTATCACTCCCCCGCTCCTAAGGACTAGCAATAGGCCTTGGGGGCGGCCGAAATTCCTACTCGAATGTCTGACGGCCCTTCGGGCCATTCCATGGTCCAGTGACCTTTCACGGCCTAGGAGAATCTTCTATCGGGGATTAGTGGAGGGCGCCGTGAAGGATGAACTGTGGAGTAAGCTTGGCATGTCGAGAGAGGAGTATCGCTCTCATTGGTCTTGGGCGCCAGGTGCGGATTGGCTCAACAACTCTGAGTTTTCTCTGACCTGGCGATTGGCTCGGAATGGTTTGTCTCTCAACGACAAGCGGTTCGCAATGGGCCTGGCGGATTTGCCAGATTGTGAACGTTGCGTCCTTGGAATTAAGGAGACGTCTGCGCACGCCTTCTTCCATTGTTCGCGCAGTTCGCCCGTTGTGGGCGCGTGTTGGCGAGTTGACTGCTCGTATCGCGCCGCGGGAGCTTGTGCTCATTGATCGCGCATACGCTGTGGACAATGTGTCGCCCCCGTACTCTGGAGTGAAGCGGATGGTGTTTCTGTCGCTACTGGCCACGGCTAGAATGGTGATTTGGATGACGCGTCTGGAGGAAGTCTTGCGGGGAGGTCGTCTTTCGGATCAGGATCTAATCCGATATTTTGAGCACCAGCTCAAAATTAAGATTAGAACTGAACGGAAACGGCTGCACCCGACAGAGTTCAGCGAAAGGTGGGTATATGCGGCGAGCCTGGTTCGCGTGACCGGGGCTAGCCTTGATTTTCTCTTTTAGATCTGCTAGTTGCATCGGGGTGGATTCCTTTGGAACCCCTCCCGTGGTTAAGGTAGAAGTTCTTTTTTGTGCCTAGTTAATGTGAGTGAATGTGTTTGTCCTGGCCTGTTCCCGGCTCCATTGCTTTTGTTATGATCCAGTTCGAGATTCCCATTGTCCAAGTATTCTTTTGTCCCGTTTTCACTCTCGGCTGGGTCAGCCTTATACATTCTCCAGTCCAATTTATTTTGTTCCCTGCTTCTCCATTCCCCTTAGAAAGAGAGCTGCTTGATTTTGTTCTTTTTAAGGCAGAATACAGTGGCCTCTTTAATTACGTGGGTGTGTTTGGGTCTTACTAACCCATGTATATATATTCATTTGAAATTGTTTTTTGTTTTGGGGTTTTTTGTTTCTTCATTCCCCCTCCCCATCATGTCATTTCATGAATAAAGTTTTAAATTATTTTTGTAAGATATTGTATATATTGTAAAAATCAGAAATTTTTATGTACATTTGGGGTGTTTTTAGGTCCCCGGTATGATTTTGCGGTATTTTGGTGCTTGATAGGTATGAGTGTTGATGGACAAATTTTTATGGTGAATGAGAAAATTGTAACGTATGTATGGGTCGTGAATCTGATTAGCTAGGTATAAGATAGTTACGGAAGACCAACCCAAGTTTTTGTTCCCCCTCCCCATTGTTTGGCCTTGTGCCAGAATTTGTACTTTGTTGGCAAATAAATAAGTACCAACCCTTCCCTACTCAGACTTTTTTGTGTTTGCGTGGTCGGTTTGGTTTGGATCAAAGTGTAGTATCTGTTCCATAGTGATACCTACTATTACTTTGGTCAAGTGTGGCATTGTGGTCTCCACCCAAGTTTATTGCTTGGGCTGCGTAAAGTAGCGACCTGCGAAGGACGCGAAACACCGGAGGCAGGTGTCTCGCGCTTAGCCTCTTAGGAGGCAATGGCCTCCGATAGGCCAAATGTGATCGTTCCTCCCACCACGGCCTCGGTGGGAGGAAAGGAGGGGATTGGCGGTTGCCTGCCTCACCCCTCTCCTTGGAAAAAGGACCAGGAGTAGCAACCCTACCAGCAGCTCCTGCATCTCCGGTGCCCTCAACGTCGAAGGAAGATGGGCAGCGGTGTTCAAGCAGACTTGGTTTCCCCCGACAAGGCTTGGACTGGGGAGACCATCCAGAAAGTGCGGAAGGATTCAGCGTATTATGAGTCTCTAAAGGAGAAATACGCTAAATACGTGACAGGAGCGGAGATTATCTCGGTGCCCGAGACGCTCAGTAACATTGAGCCCAGGATCCTTTCCCTGCTGACCAGGGATCCGAAAAGTCGCAAACTTATCGGGGTCAGCAGGGACGTGGTGGAGGAGGCCATCAAGGCCTTGAAGATCAATGGAAAGATGGTGGCTAGGCGCAGCCACGCCGTGTGGGATGTTCTACTTGGCTCTGCGGAGGAAGCAAGAAAACTGGCCGGCTCCTTTATGGAAACAAAGACGTTGCGCCTGGATACAGAATACATGGGCATGCGCAGATCAAAGATCACTCTCCACGGCGTGCCCATGGACATCTCGTTAGACCATGTCGGGGTGTTTTTCACACAATTCGGCATGGTCGAAGAGGTGAAGGCGCTCACCTCGAAGCAGGGCTTTCTCACCGGTGACGTCACCCTGCAGGTGACGGTCGAGCAAAAAAAGATCGGGAATATCCCCAACATTATCACCTGCAGGGGAAGATCAATTTATGTGATCGTTGAGGGGAGGAAGCCCTTCTGCTGGGTCTGCGGCGATTCCAATCACGTCGCCAAGGCGTGCCCGAAAAAGGATCCGGCCCCTGGGACCCAGCCAGCAAAGCAGCAGCAGGAGAAACCGGCAGCGAAACAACCAGAAGCTCCAACGGAGGCGAAATCGTCTGTTCCGGATAAGGTGAATGAGTGGCAGACGGTCGGCAAGAAAAAGAAGGCGAAGGCACTAGCGGAGAAATCGCCTTCTCCGGCCAAAACGCCTTCTCAGACCAAAACGCCTTCTCCGACCAAAACGCCCTCGCCACCTCAGGAGCCTTCGGAGTCAAAGGTGCCCTCATCACCCAAAGCAGCTACCAAGCAGAGGGGAAGGCAAAAAAACCTCCCCAAAATGAGGGCCCGAAGGAACAACCAAGGGAAGAGCCCATGGAGACTCAAAGATCGGCGTCGTTGAAACGCAGCCGGGAGGACGAAGAAGAGCAGCAAGAGAACTTCAAGAATCGGCGGAAGAGCAGAGAAAGGAGTTCGACAACACACAGGTGCTCCTCGCTTCCTGCCTCACCGGAGAGGCAAACGTATGCGCAAGGCAAGAAGCCTCCCCTCGTCCCCGCGGAAAGCTTCCCAGTCCCCTACCTTTAAATTAACCCCCCTGAGACCAGTTGCTTTATCCCCCACTCTCTCCCCTTCTCCTATGTCCACTCCCACTCGGGCAAAAAAGATAAAAGCCCTGCCCAAAGGGGAAGCGCTATTGAAAGTAGAGGAGGACATCTCTGCAGGGTGGTCGTCACAAAGACGAAAACTACTCAAACCACTGCTGAAGATGACCACAGTTGAGCAGGTCTATCTACGGAGGACCCCAAAAACTTTCCCCAGGCCCCAGGAGTAATTACCCTCGTACGGAATACCGGGGGTAACCTGCGGGTCTGGGACCACATCGCGGAAGCGAAAAAACTTTATCCTAAACTAAGGATGTACATTGAAAGCTCAGCAGAACTTAGAAAAATGTCTAAAAATTGTTCGGGGAGGTTCCCTGTTTTACTCCACCCCAGTTTATATAGGGTGGTAAAACTAATGTACCCCACGGACGTCGGCGGTATTGTCTCAGACGGACGGATTACGTCCGACATAGGAACTGGTTCCCTGGGACAGTCCGTCGGGGTCCTGTCTGCCCAGATTTTCGCCCCGTATGCATCTAGAGAGCCTTTGTTGCCTGTTTTTCTTTTTCTCTTTTTCAGGTTTAAAAGATGTCTATTAAGATAGCCAGCTTGAATGCGAAGGGCCTGAGGGATCGGGGTAAGGCGGCTCGCCTGCTTCGTGACCTCTTGTCCTTCGGCGTGGATGTGGCCGCGATCCAAGAGACTCACTTTGTTTGCGAAGTCGACTCTTGTGTGCTGTCTAACGACTTTGTCGTCTATTCAGCATATGGGAGCCGGCAAGCCAGAGGTGTTTCTTTGCTGGTCAAGCGTACCCTGGACGCGAAGGTTGACCTTGTCCATGTCGGTGCCGAGGGCCGGCTGATCGTGGCCGATATTGCAGTGAAAAGCAAATTGTTCCGGCTGATTGTGGTTTATGCGCCCAATAAGCAAGGTGAGCGTGTCTCTTTCTTTCGGCTGTTGGAGCCCTTTATGGTGCATTCAACACGGCTAATCTTAGTTGGGGACTGGAATGCCATCCTAACCCCCAAATGGGATAGAGGGAGGGGCGCTAGCGGGAGGAATGATGATCGTAGCCTGGTTGATCTGATCGACGAATTTGGTCTCGTCGATAGATACCGGGTCGATCATCCGGATGGGAGTATGTGGACGTGGGCGCTTAATTGGCCTTCTACCCGGGTATCTGCGTACCTGGATAGGATGTTAGTGAGAGTGGCCGACATAGACTTCTTAGAATGTCCAACGTTCCACTGGCTAGGCTACACGGACCACAAACTCGTTTGTGCCCGTGTGGTGTTAGACTTTAGGCCTAGGTTGGCTGGTTATTGGAAGTTCAATCAGTCCTTACTGGACAGGCGGGACTTTCGTGACCAGCTGACAAAACTAGTTCAGCGGGCGTTAATTGGGCGAGTCATTGGGAATAAGTGGTGGGTTAACCTTAAGGACTCCATTAGGGTCTTTCGCCACCAAATATAGCCAGCGGCTCAAACTAGATAAGGCTGCGGAGGCAAAGACACTTAGTGCTAATTTCGCCCGGGCGGAGGCTGGTGGGGATCCCCTAGAGATAGCCTTAGCCAAGGGAGGCCCTGAGGCGCACGACTAGCGAGCGCTATATGGGCCAGGTAATTAGGGCTAAGTTAACAAGATGTCTTCCGAAGCTGTGAACATGGGCGCAGAACTGCGCAAGGAAGAAATTCGTCGGGCCGGCGATCGGTACATTCGAGAAGTGCGCGACCCGGAGGGGCATCTCCTTCGGTCCACCGACGACATGTGCGAGGCGTTCCGGCAGCATTTCGAACACCGGTTTACCAAGGAGCCTGGTCTCCGTGACGAGGAGTTTCGCAGCTATTTGGCTGACTTTCCCCGGCTTTTGCCGGCTGAAGCGGCTAGCTGCGAAGGGGAGATTACGGAGGACGAAGTCTACGCGGCTTTGAAGAAGACCGGCAGTGGCAAGTCGCCAGGTTTGGATGGTTTGCCCTATGAATTGTACTTGAGGATGTCGCACCTTTTTGTCCCGCTCTTGACTGTCGTGTTCAACCACTGGTTTCGGCAGGGGTCCATCCCCGGTCGGATCACCAGGGGCGTGATCACGCTGTTGAAAAGGAAAAGGCAAGAAGGTTGGGCAGGGGATTAGATGATTACAGGCCCATAACTCTGCTAAACACAGAGTTAAAGATTTTGGCCAAGATCCTGACGAATCGCTTGCAGCTAGTTGCCGAGTCTCTGTTGGAACCGGATCAGACTTGTTCTGTGAAGGGACGAACAATTCAGAGCAACCTGCACTTGATCCGCACGATCGTAGAGGGTGTAGAAGACGACGAAGAGGCCGCGCTGATCAATTTGGATCAGTCCAAGGCATTTGATAGGATTGACCATGGCTACCTGGCTGCTGTCCTGCAGGCCGCCGGATTCAAACCCGACTTCAGCCGCTGGATTAGCCTTCTGTATCGCTCCCCCAAGGCTGTGGTACAGGTGAACGGGAAGCTGTCGAGCGCTTTCGCGCTGTCTAGGTCGGTCCGACAGGGTTGTCCACTGTCGCCTCTCCTTTACGTCCTGGCGTTGGAGCCCCTCCTTCGCCGGCTAAGGGACGAGACGTGCAGTCCGGTCCTGCGTGGAATTGCTGTCCCTGGTGGAGCTCGAGCCAGGGTTTCCGCGTACGCCGATGACGTAACGACCTTTGTGTCCTCCCGCAGGGACATAAGGGCGGTACAGAAGGCGCTTGAACGGTACGAACAGGTAACAGGGGCCAGAATTAACCGCGACAAGTCGTCCGGCTTGCGGTTAGGTGCCTGGAAGGGTGTTTCCCTCCCGGGGCCCTTCGACTGGACGGACGGGCCGGTCAAGCTCCTCGGAGTTTGGTTCGGTCCGGACTTACAGTTGGAGAAAAACTGGTCAGAAGTACAGGCAAAGGTCGGCGCGTCGGTCGAGATTTGGCGTCGACGGAGTCTCTCCGTGAAGGGTCTGGCGGAGGTGTGTAATACATACCTCTTTCCCAGAATCCTTTACCGGCTGTCTGTACTTCCCCTTTGTGACGATCATGAGAAGGCGCTCGAGCGTTTGCTATTCTCCTGTCTTTGGAGAGGACGCAAACACATGGTCGACAAAGGAGTCTGTTGCCTCCGTCCGTGTCAAGGGGGTCTGGGGATGCCACACTTGAGGAGCCACGTGCTCGCTTCGAGGTTGGCATTCCTCAGGCGCGCGTTGGAGGAAGATCGGTTGCTTGCGGGGGTAGTGAGGGACATGTTCCCTAGCCTCACTATCACTCCCCCGCTCCTAAGGACTAGCAATAGGCCTTGGGGGCGGCCGAAATTCCTACTCGAATGTCTGACGGCCCTTCGGGCCATTCCATGGTCCAGTGACCTTTCACGGCCTAGGAGAATCTTCTATCGGGGATTAGTGGAGGGCGCCGTGAAGGATGAACTGTGGAGTAAGCTTGGCATGTCGAGAGAGGAGTATCGCTCTCATTGGTCTTGGGCGCCAGGTGCGGATTGGCTCAACAACTCTGAGTTTTCTCTGACCTGGCGATTGGCTCGGAATGGTTTGTCTCTCAACGACAAGCGGTTCGCAATGGGCCTGGCGGATTTGCCAGATTGTGAACGTTGCGTCCTTGGAATTAAGGAGACGTCTGCGCACGCCTTCTTCCATTGTTCGCGCGTTCGCCCGTTGTGGGCGCGTGTTGGCGAGTTGACTGCTCGTATCGCGCCGCGGGAGCTTGTGCTCATTGATCGCGCATACGCTGTGGACAATGTGTCGCCCCCGTACTCTGGAGTGAAGCGGATGGTGTTTCTGTCGCTACTGGCCACGGCTAGAATGGTGATTTGGATGACGCGTCTGGAGGAAGTCTTGCGGGGAGGTCGTCTTTCGGATCAGGATCTAATCCGATATTTTGAGCACCAGCTCAAAATTAAGATTAGAACTGAACGGAAACGGCTGCACCCGACAGAGTTCAGCGAAAGGTGGGTATATGCGGCGAGCCTGGTTCGCGTGACCGGGGCTAGCCTTGATTTTCTCTTTTAGATCTGCTAGTTGCATCGGGGTGGATTCCTTTGGAACCCCTCCCGTGGTTAAGGTAGAAGTTCTTTTTTTGTGCCTAGTTAATGTGAGTGAATGTGTTTGTCCTGGCCTGTTCCCGGCTCCATTGCTTTTGTTATGATCCAGTTCGAGATTCCCATTGTCCATTGTTATTTTGTCCCGTTTTCATTCTCGGCTGGGTCAGCCTTATATATTCTCCAGTCCAATTTATTTTTTGTTCCCTGCTTCTCCATTCCCCTTAGAAAGAGAGCTGCTTGATTTTGTCTTTTATGGCAGAATACAGTGGCCTCTTTAATTATGTGGGTGTGTTTGGGTCTTACTAACATTGTGTATATATATTCATTTGAAATTGTCTTTTGTTTTGGGGATTTTTTGTTTCTTCATTCCCCCTTCCCATCATGTCATTTCATGAATAAAGTTTTAAATTTATTTTTGTACACTATTGTATATATTGTAAATAAACAAATTTTTAATTACATTTGGGGCGTTTTTAGGTCCCCGGTATGATTTTGCGGTATTTTGGTGCTTGATAGGTATGAGTGTTGATGGACAAATTTTTATGGTGAATGAGAAAATTGTAACGTATGTATGGGTCGTGAATCGGATTAGCTAGGTATAAGATAGTTACGGAAGACCAACCCAAGTTTTTGTACCCCCTCCCCATTGTTTGGCCTTGTGCCAGAATTTGTACTTTTTGACAAATAAATCAGTACCAACCATTTCCTACTCAGACTTTTTTGTGTTTGTGTGGTCGGGTTGGTTTGGATCAAAGTGTAGTATCTGTTCCATAGTGATACCTACTATTACTTTGGTCAAGTGTGGCATTGTGGTCTCCACCCAAGTTTATTGCTTGGGCTGCGTAAAGTAGCGACCTGCGAAGGACGCGAAACACCGGAGGCAGGTGTCTCGCGCTTAGCCTCTTAGGAGGCAATGGCCTCCGATAGGCCAAATGTGATCGTTCCTCCCACCACGGCCTCGGTGGGTGGAAAGGAGGGGGATTGGGCATTACCGCCTCGGGATAATCCCCCTTCAGTACCTAGAGTAGCAGCAGCAGTAGTACCAACGCCGGAAGGAGTGCCATCAGCTCCCGGGTCCCCCAAGCCTTCAACTTCTGGTTGGACAGGGGGAAAACCTATAAATAAGGATGAGGAGTACTACGAGAGGATGAGGATAAAGTACGCGGAATACATAAAAGGCACCGAGCTGGTCTCGGTCCCCGGAGAACTGGCGGACATCCAAACTAGAACTATTACTCTCATCACTAAGGATATCAAGTCCCAGAGATTAATTGCAGTGCCGAGGGATACTTTTGAAGAAGCAATTGGGGCACTTAAGATCAAGGCTAGGGCCGTAGCGAGGAAGAGTAGTGCCATGTGGGACGTCCTGCTGGGCACGACCGACGAAGCCAAACGTCTGGTCGGTGTGGTGCTGGAGACGAAAACTCTCCAGCTCCATACAGAATACATGGGTGCCCGGAAGGTTAAGGTCACTCTACACGGCGTCCCCATGGACATTACTGAGGACCACGTTGGCGCCTTCTTTGCTAACTTTGGAAAGGTGGCCGGAGTCTCCTCGCTGCGGTCTAAGGCAGGCTACATTACGGGAGACATGACCCTGCTGGTGACGATGTCTAGGGAGAAGATAGCCAAGGTTCCCAACACGCTCACTTGCAGAGGTAGGGTCATTTACGTGATAGTAGAAGGGAGGAAGCCGTGCTGTTGGGTCTGCGGGGCGGCGGACCATGTCGCGAGGGTCTGCCCGTCCAAGAATCCGACCCCAAAGACCCAACCAGCTCAACCAACTAAGCAGCAGCCAGCGGCAAAAGAAAAAGAAGGCCCAAAAACAGCTTCACCCACGCAAGCTCCCGTGGGCAACAAGGAGGGCGAATGGCAGGTGGTGGGCAGAAAGAAGGGCAAAACTCCGTCCCCAGAGAAGGGGCCTCCACCTGCCAAGACGCCGGTGAAACCCAAGGAGTCGCCTCCTAAAAAGTCTCCCCCCAAACAAAGAAAGGAGAGGAGTCCTTCCCCGAAAAAGGATCTTCCAATGGAAGTTGATAGATCGGCTTCCCTAAAGCGGGGGAGAGAGGAGGAGGTGGAAGAACGAAAGGATACTCCCAAGGCCCGCAGAAGAAGTAGGAGCAGGGAAAAAAAGCCCAGCAGAGAAAAATGTGCCTCAGCTCCGGTGTCGCCTGCAAGAACTACTTATGCGGATAAGGCGAGAAGCCTTCCCGCGTCCCCGCGTAAAGCTGCCCAGTCCCCAACCCCCTTTTTGACCCCCCTTAGGAAAAGCAGTTCCTTAACTCCCACATCCTCCCCTGCTCCTATTCCCACTCCCAGTAAGGCGAAGAAGAAGATGGACCTCCCGCGTGGGGAGGCGCTGATGAAGGTGAAGGAGGACATTTCTTCGGGGTGGTCGTCACAGCGTCGTAAGCTGCTAAGACCACTCCTTAAGCTCACCTCAGTGGATGGGTTATCCACTGAGGACCCAAAGAACTTCTCCCAGGCCCCAGGTGTCATCACCCTGATAAGAAATACAGGTGGCAACCTGCGGGTCTGGGAGCACATTGCGGAAGCCCAAAGGAGCTTCCCAAATATTTGTATGGTCAGGGAAAAGACTCCTGAATTAAGAAAAATGTCGCTAAATTGTTCGGGGAGGTTCCCCGTTTTACTCCACCCCAGTTTATATAGGGTGGTAAAACTAACATATCCCACCGACGTCGGCGGGATTGTCCTAGACGGGCGGATTACGTCCGACATTGGTACAGGGTCCCTAGGACAGTCCGTCGGGGTCCCCTCTGCCCGAGATTTCTACCCCGTATGCGACTAGAGCCTTGTTGCATGTTTCTTTGTTTTTTCTTTTTCAGAACTAAAAGATGTCTATTAAGATAGCCAGCTTGAATGCGAAGGGCCTGAGGGATCGGGGTAAGGCGGCTCGCCTGCTTCGTGACCTCTTGTCCTTCGGCGTGGATGTGGCCGCGATCCAAGAGACTCACTTTGTTTGCGAAGTCGACTCTTGTGTGCTGTCTAACGACTTTGTCGTCTATTCAGCATATGGGAGCCGGCAAGCCAGAGGTGTTTCTTTGCTGGTCAAGCGTACCCTGGACGCGAAGGTTGACCTTGTCCATGTCGGTGCCGAGGGCCGGCTGATCGTGGCCGATATTGCAGTGAAAAGCAGATTGTTCCGGCTGATTGCGGTTTATGCGCCCAATAAGCAAGGTGAGCGTGTCTCTTTCTTTCGGCTGTTGGAGCCCTTTATGGTGCATTCAACACGGCTAATCTTAGTTGGGGACTGGAATGCCATCCTAACCCCCAAATGGGATAGAGGGAGGGGCGCTAGCGGGAGGAATGATGATCGTAGCCTGGTTGATCTGATCGACGAATTTGGTCTCGTCGATAGATACCGGGTCGATCATCCGGATGGGAGTATGTGGACGTGGGCGCTTAATTGGCCTTCTACCCGGGTATCTGCGTACCTGGATAGGATGTTAGTGAGAGTGGCCGACATAGACTTCTTAGAATGTCCAACGTTCCACTGGCTAGGGCTACACGGACCACAAACTCGTTTGTGCCCGTGTGGTGTTAGACTTTAGGCCTAGGTTGGCTGGTTATTGGAAGTTCAATCAGTCCTTACTGGACAGGCGGGACTTTCGTGACCAGCTGACAAAACTAGTTCAGCGGGCGTTAATTGGGCGAGTCATTGGGAATAAGTGGTGGGTTAACCTTAAGGACTCCATTAGGTCTTTCGCCACCAAATATAGCCAGCGGCTCAAACTAGATAAGGCTGCGGAGGCAAAGACACTTAGTGCTAATTTCGCCCGGGCGGAGGCTGGTGGGGATCCCCTAGAGATAGCCTTAGCCAGGGAGGCCCTGAGGCGCACGACTAGCGAGCGCTATATGGGCCAGGTAATTAGGGCTAAGTTAAGCAAGATGTCTTCCGAAGCTGTGAACATGGGCGCAGAACTGCGCAAGGAAGAAATTCGTCGGGCCGGCGATCGGTACATTCGAAGAAGTGCGCGACCCGGAGGGGCATCTCCTTCGGTCCACCGACGACATGTGCGAGGCGTTCCGGCAGCATTTCGAACACCGGTTTACCAAGGAGCCTGGTCTCCGTGACGAGGAGTTTCGCAGCTATTTGGCTGACTTTCCCCGGCTTTTGCCGGCTGAAGCGGCTAGCTGCGAAGGGGAGATTACGGAGGACGAAGTCTACGCGGCTTTGAAGAAGACCGGCAGTGGCAAGTCGCCAGGTTTGGATGGTTTGCCCTATGAATTGTACTTGAGGATGTCGCACCTTTTTGTCCCGCTCTTGACTGTCGTGTTCAACCACTGGTTTCGGCAGGGGGTCCATCCCCGGTCGGATCACCAGGGAGGGGCGTGATCACGCTGTTGGGAAAAGGCAAGAAGGTTGGGCGGGGATTAGATGATTACAGGCCCATAACTCTGCTAAACACAGAGTTAAAGATTTTAGCCAAGATCCTGACGAATCGCTTGCAGCTAGTTGCCGAGTCTCTGTTGGAACCGGATCAGACTTGTTCTGTGAAGGGACGAACAATTCAGAGCAACCTGCACTTGATCCGCACGATCGTAGAGGGTGTAGAAGACGACGAAGAGGCCGCGCTGATCAATTTGGATCAGTCCAAGGCATTTGATAGGATTGACCATGGCTACCTGGCTGCTGTCCTGCAGGCCGCCGGATTCAAACCCGACTTCAGCCGCTGGATTAGCCTTCTGTATCGCTCCCCCAAGGCTGTGGTACAGGTGAACGGGAAGCTGTCGAGCGCTTTCGCGCTGTCTAGGTCGGTCCGACAGGGTTGTCCACTGTCGCCTCTCCTTTACGTCCTGGCGTTGGAGCCCCTCCTTCGCCGGCTAAGGGACGAGACGTGCAGTCCGGTCCTGCGTGGAATTGCTGTCCCTGGTGGAGCTCGAGCCAGGGTTTCCGCGTACGCCGATGACGTAACGACCTTTGTGTCCTCCTGCAGGGACATAAGGGCGGTACAGAAGGCGCTTGAACGGTACGAACAGGTAACAGGGGCCAGAATTAACCGCGACAAGTCGTCCGGCTTGCGGTTAGGTGCCTGGAAGGGTGTTTCCCTCCCGGGGCCCTTCGACTGGACGGACGGGCCGGTCAAGCTCCTCGGAGTTTGGTTCGGTCCGGACTTACAGTTGGAGAAAAACTGGTCAGAAGTACAGGCAAAGGTCGGCGCGTCGGTCGAGATTTGGCGTCGACGGAGTCTCTCCGTGAAGGGTCTGGCGGAGGTGTGTAATACATACCTCTTTCCCAGAATCCTTTACCGGCTGTCTGTACTTCCCCTTTGTGACGATCATGAGAAGGCGCTCGAGCGTTTGCTATTCTCCTGTCTTTGGAGAGGACGCAAACACATGGTCGACAAAGGAGTCTGTTGCCTCCGTCCGTGTCAAGGGGGTCTGGGGATGCCACACTTGAGGAGCCACGTGCTCGCTTCGAGGTTGGCATTCCTCAGGCGCGCGTTGGAGGAAGATCGGTTGCTTGCGGGGGTAGTGAGGGACATGTTCCCTAGCCTCACTATCACTCCCCCGCTCCTAAGGACTAGCAATAGGCCTTGGGGGCGGCCGAAATTCCTACTCGAATGTCTGACGGCCCTTCGGGCCATTCCATGGTCCAGTGACCTTTCACGGCCTAGGAGAATCTTCTATCGGGGATTAGTGGAGGGCGCCGTGAAGGATGAACTGTGGAGTAAGCTTGGCATGTCGAGAGAGGAGTATCGCTCTCATTGGTCTTGGGCGCCAGGTGCGGATTGGCTCAACAACTCTGAGTTTTCTCTGACCTGGCGATTGGCTCGGAATGGTTTGTCTCTCAACGACAAGCGGTTCGCAATGGGCCTGGCGGATTTGCCAGATTGTGAACGTTGCGTCCTTGGAATTAAGGAGACGTCTGCGCACGCCTTCTTCCATTGTTCGCGCGTTCGCCCGTTGTGGGCGCGTGTTGGCGAGTTGACTGCTCGTATCGCGCCGCAGGGAGCTTGTGCTCATTGATCGCGCATACGCTGTGGACAATGTGTCGCCCCCGTACTCTGGAGTGAAGCGGATGGTGTTTCTGTCGCTACTGGCCACGGCTAGAATGGTGATTTGGATGACGCGTCTGGAGGAAGTCTTGCGGGGAGGTCGTCTTTCGGATCAGGATCTAATCCGATATTTTGAGCACCAGCTCAAAATTAAGATTAGAACTGAACGGAAACGGCTGCACCCGACAGAGTTCAGCGAAAGGTGGGTATATGCGGCGAGCCTGGTTCGCGTGACCGGGGCTAGCCTTGATTTTCTCTTTTAGATCTGCTAGTTGCATCGGGGTGGATTCCTTTGGAACCCCTCCCGTGGTTAAGGTAGAAGTTCTTTTTTGTGCCTAGTTAATGTGAGTGAATGTGTTTGTCCTGGCCTGTTCCCGGCTCCATTGCTTTTGTTATGATCCAGTTCGAGATTCCCATTGTCCAAGTATTCTTTTGTCCCGTTTTCACTCTCGGCTGGGTCAGCCTTATACATTCTCCAGTCCAATTTATTTTGTTCCCTGCTTCTCCATTCCCCTTAGAAAGAGAGCTGCTTGATTTTGTTCTTTTTAAGGCAGAATACAGTGGCCTCTTTAATTACGTGGGTGTGTTTGGGTCTTACTAACATTGTGTATATATATTCATTTGAAATTGTTTTTTGTTTTGGGGTTTTTTGTTTCTTCATTCCCCCTCCCCATCATGTCATTTCATGAATAAAGTTTTAAATTTATTTTTGTAAGATATTGTATATATTGTAAAAATCAGAAATTTTTATGTACATTTGGGGTGTTTTTAGGTCCCTGGTATGATTTTGCGGTATTTTGGTGCTTGATAGGTATGAGTGTTGATGGACAAATTTTTATGGTGAATGAGAAAATTGTAACGTATGTATGGGTCGTGAATCTGATTAGCTAGGTATAAGATAGTTACGGAAGACCAACCCAAGTTTTTGTTCCCCCTCCCATTTGTTGGCCTTGTGCCAGAATTTATGTACTTTTTCATAAATAAATAAGTACCAACCATTTCCTACTCAGACTTTTTTGTGTTTGTGTGGTCGGGTTGGTTTGGATCAAAGTGTAGTATCTGTTCCATAGTGATACCTACTATTACTTTGGTCAAGTGTGGCATTGTGGTCTCCACCCAAGTTTATTGCTTGGGCTGCGTAAAGTAGCGACCTGCGAAGGACGCGAAACACCGGAGGCAGGTGTCTCGCGCTTAGCCTCTTAGGAGGCAATGGCCTCCGATAGGCCAGATGTGATCGTTCCTCCCACCACGGCCTCGGTGGGAGGAAAGGAGGGAGATTGGCGGTTGCCTGCCTCACCCCTCTCCTTGGAAAAAGGACCAGGAGTAGCAACCCTACCAGCAGCTCCTGCATCTCCGGTGCCCTCAACGTCGAAGGAAGATGGGCAGCGGTGTTCAGCAGACACGGTTTCCCCGACAAGGCTTGGACTGGGGGGACCATCCAGAAAGTGCGGAAGGATTCAGCGTATTATGAGTCTCTAAAGGAGAAATACGCTAAATACGTGACAGGAGCGGAGATTATCTCGGTGCCCGAGACGCTCAGTAACATTGAGCCCAGGATCCTTTCCCTGCTGACCAGGGATCCGAAAAGTCGCAAACTTATCGGGGTCAGCAGGGACGTGGTGGAGGAGGCCATCAAGGCCTTGAAGATCAATGGAAAGATGGTGGCTAGGCGCAGCCACGCCGTGTGGGATGTTTTACTTGGCTCTGCGGAGGAAGCAAGAAAACTGGCCGGCTCCTTTATGGAAACAAAGACGTTGCGCCTGGATACAGAATACATGGGCATGCGCAGATCAAAGATCACTCTCCACGGCGTGCCCATGGACATCTCGTTAGACCATGTCGGGGTGTTTTTCACACAATTCGGCATGGTCGAAGAGGTGAAGGCGCTCACCTCGAAGCAGGGCTTTCTCACCGGTGACGTCACCCTGCAGGTGACGGTCGAGCAAAAAAAGATCGGGAATATCCCCAACATTATCACCTGCAGGGGAAGATCAATTTACGTGATCGTTGAGGGGAGGAAGCCCTTCTGCTGGGTCTGCGGCGATTCCAATCACGTCGCCAAGGCGTGCCCGAAAAAGGTTCCGGCCCCTGGGACCCAGCCAGCAAAGCAGCAGCAGGAGAAACCGGCAGCGAAACAACCAGAAGCTCCAACGGAGGCGAAATCGTCTGTTCCGGATAAGGTGAATGAGTGGCAGACGGTCGGCAAGAAAAAAAAGGCGAAGGCACTAGCGGAGAAATCGCCTTCTCCGGCCAAAACGCCTTCTCAGACCAAAACGCCTTCTCCGACCAAAACGCCCTCGCCACCTCAGGAGCCTTCGGAGTCAAAGGTGCCCTCATCACCCAAAGCAGCTACCAAGCAGGGGAAGGCAAAAAAACCTCCCCAAAATGAGGGCCCGAAGGAACAACCAAGGGAAGAGCCCATGGAGACTCAAAGATCGGCGTCGTTGAAACGCAGCCGGGAGGACGAAGAAGAGCAGCAAGAGAACTTCAAGAATCGGCGGAAGAGCAGAGAAAGGTGTTCGACAACACACAGGTGCTCCTCGCTTCCTGCCTCACCGGAGAGGCAAACGTATGCGCAAAAGGCAAGAAGCCTCCCCTCGTCCCCGCGGAAAGCTTCCCAGTCCCTACCTTTAAATTAACCCCCCTGAGACCAGTTGCTTTATCCCCCACTCTCTCCCCTTCTCCTATGTCCACTCCCACTCGGGCAAAAAAGATAAAAGCCCTGCCCAAAGGGGAAGCGCTATTGAAAGTAGAGGAGGACATCTCTGCAGGGTGGTCGTCACAAAGACGAAAATTACTCAAACCACTGCTGAAGATGACCACAGTTGACGGTCTATCTACGGAGGACCCCAAAAACTTTCCCCAGGCCCCAGGAGTAATTACCCTCGTACGGAATACCGGGGGTAACCTGCGGGTCTGGGACCACATCGCGGAAGCGAAAAAACTTTATCCTAAACTAAGGATGTACATTGAAAGCTCAGCAGAACTTAGAAAAATGTCTAAAAATTGTTCGGGGAGGTTCCCTGTTTTACTCCACCCCAGTTTATATAGGGTGGTAAAACTAATGTACCCCACGGACGTCGGCGGTATTGTCTCAGACGGACGGATTACGTCCGACATAGGAACTGGTTCCCTGGGACAGTCCGTCGGGGTCCTGTCTGCCCGAGATTTTCGCCCCGTATGCATCTAGAGAGCCTTTGTTGCCTGTTTTTCTTTTTCTCTTTTTCAGGTTTAAAAGATGTCTATTAAGATAGCCAGCTTGAATGCGAAGGGCCTGAGGGATCGGGGTAAGGCGGCTCGCCTGCTTCGTGACCTCTTGTCCTTCGGCGTGGATGTGGCCGCGATCCAAGAGACTCACTTTGTTTGCGAAGTCGACTCTTGTGTGCTGTCTAACGACTTTGTCGTCTATTCAGCATATGGGAGCCGGCAAGCCAGAGGTGTTTCTTTGCTGGTCAAGCGTACCCTGGACGCGAAGGTTGACCTTGTCCATGTCGGTGCCGAGGGCCGGCTGATCGTGGCCGATATTGCAGTGAAAAGCAAATTGTTCCGGCTGATTGTGGTTTATGCGCCCAATAAGCAAGGTGAGCGTGTCTCTTTCTTTCGGCTGTTGGAGCCCTTTATGGTGCATTCAACACGGCTAATCTTAGTTGGGGACTGGAATGCCATCCTAACCCCCAAATGGGATAGAGGGAGGGGCGCTAGCGGGAGGAATGATGATCGTAGCCTGGTTGATCTGATCGACGAATTTGGTCTCGTCGATAGATACCGGGTCGATCATCCGGATGGGAGTATGTGGACGTGGGCGCTTAATTGGCCTTCTACCCGGGTATCTGCGTACCTGGATAGGATGTTAGTGAGAGTGGCCGACATAGACTTCTTAGAATGTCCAACGTTCCACTGGCTAGGCTACACGGACCACAAACTCGTTTGTGCCCGTGTGGTGTTAGACTTTAGGCCTAGGTTGGCTGGTTATTGGAAGTTCAATCAGTCCTTACTGGACAGGCGGGACTTTCGTGACCAGCTGACAAAACTAGTTCAGCGGGCGTTAATTGGGCGAGTCATTGGGAATAAGTGGTGGGTTAACCTTAAGGACTCCATTAGGTCTTTCGCCACCAAATATAGCCAGCGGCTCAAACTAGATAAGGCTGCGGAGGCAAAGACACTTAGTGCTAATTTCGCCCGGGCGGAGGCTGGTGGGGATCCCCTAGAGATAGCCTTAGCCAGGGAGGCCCTGAGGCGCACGACTAGCGAGCGCTATATGGGCCAGGTAATTAGGGCTAAGTTAAGCAAGATGTCTTCCGAAGCTGTGAACATGGGCGCAGAACTGCGCAAGGAAGAAATTCGTCGGGCCGGCGATCGGTACATTCGAGAGGTGCGCGACCCGGAGGGGCATCTCCTTCGGTCCACCGACGACATGTGCGAGGCGTTCCGGCGGCATTTCGAACACCGGTTTACCAAGGAGCCTGGTCTCCGTGACGAGGAGTTTCGCAGCTATTTGGCTGACTTTCCCCGGCTTTTGCCGGCTGAAGCGGCTAGCTGCGAAGGGGAGATTACGGAGGACGAAGTCTACGCGGCTTTGAAGAAGACCGGCAGTGGCAAGTCGCCAGGTTTGGATGGTTTGCCCTATGAATTGTACTTGAGGATGTCGCACCTTTTTGTCCCGCTCTTGACTGTCGTGTTCAACCACTGGTTTCGGCAGGGGTCCATCCCCGGTCGGATCACCAGGGGCGTGATCACGCTGTTGGGAAAAGGCAAGAAGGTTGGGCGGGGATTAGATGATTACAGGCCCATAACTCTGCTAAACACAGAGTTAAAGATTTTGGCCAAGATCCTGACGAATCGCTTGCAGCTAGTTGCCGAGTCTCTGTTGGAACCGGATCAGACTTGTTCTGTGAAGGGACGAACAATTCAGAGCAACCTGCACTTGATCCGCACGATCGTAGAGGGTGTAGAAGACGACGAAGAGGCCGCGCTGATCAATTTGGATCAGTCCAAGGCATTTGATAGGATTGACCATGGCTACCTGGCTGCTGTCCTGCAGGCCGCCGGATTCAAACCCGACTTCAGCCGCTGGATTAGCCTTCTGTATCGCTCCCCCAAGGCTGTGGTACAGGTGAACGGGAAGCTGTCGAGCGCTTTCGCGCTGTCTAGGTCGGTCCGACAGGGTTGTCCACTGTCGCCTCTCCTTTACGTCCTGGCGTTGGAGCCCCTCCTTCGCCGGCTAAGGGACGAGACGTGCAGTCCGGTCCTGCGTGGAATTGCTGTCCCTGGTGGAGCTCGAGCCAGGGTTTCCGCGTACGCCGATGACGTAACGACCTTTGTGTCCTCCCGCAGGGACATAAGGGCGGTACAGAAGGCGCTTGAACGGTACGAACAGGTAACAGGGGCCAGAATTAACCGCGACAAGTCGTCCGGCTTGCGGTTAGGTGCCTGGAAGGGTGTTTCCCTCCCGGGGCCCTTCGACTGGACGGACGGGCCGGTCAAGCTCCTCGGAGTTTGGTTCGGTCCGGACTTACAGTTGGAGAAAAACTGGTCAGAAGTACAGGCAAAGGTCGGCGCGTCGGTCGAGATTTGGCGTCGACGGAGTCTCTCCGTGAAGGGTCTGGCGGAGGTGTGTAATACATACCTCTTTCCCAGAATCCTTTACCGGCTGTCTGTACTTCCCCTTTGTGACGATCATGAGAAGGCGCTCGAGCGTTTGCTATTCTCCTGTCTTTGGAGAGGACGCAAACACATGGTCGACAAAGGAGTCTGCTGCCTCCGTCCGTGTCAAGGGGGTCTGGGGATGCCACACTTGAGGAGCCACGTGCTCGCTTCGAGGTTGGCATTCCTCAGGCGCGCGTTGGAGGAAGATCGGTTGCTTGCGGGGGTAGTGAGGGACATGTTCCCTAGCCTCACTATCACTCCCCCGCTCCTAAGGACTAGCAATAGGCCTTGGGGGCGGCCGAAATTCCTGCTCGAATGTCTGACGGCCCTTCGGGCCATTCCATGGTCCAGTGACCTTTCACGGCCTAGGAGAATCTTCTATCGGGGATTAGTGGAGGGCGCCGTGAGGGATGAACTGTGGAGTAAGCTCGGCATGTCGAGAGAGGAGTATCGCTCTCATTGGTCTTGGGCGCCAGGTGCGGATTGGCTCAACAACTCTGAGTTTTCTCTGACCTGGCGATTGGCTCGGAATGGTTTGTCTCTCAACGACAAGCGTTTCGCAATGGGCCTGGCGGATTTGCCAGATTGTGAACGTTGCGTCCTTGGAATTAAGGAGACGTCTGCGCACGCCTTCTTCCATTGTTCGCGCGTTCGCCCGTTGTGGGCGCGTGTTGGCGAGTTGACTGCTCGTATCGCGCCGCGGGAGCTTGTGCTCATTGATCGCGCATACGCTGTGGACAATGTGTCGCCCCCGTACTCTGGAGTGAAGCGGATGGTGTTTCTGTCGCTACTGGCCACGGCTAGAATGGTGATTTGGATGACGCGTCTGGAGGAAGTCTTGCGGGGAGGTCGTCTTTCGGATCAGGATCTAATCCGATATTTTGAGCACCAGCTCAAAATTAAGATTAGAACTGAACGGAAACGGCTGCACCCGACAGAGTTCAGCGAAAGGTGGGTATATGCAGCGAGCCTGGTTCGCGTGACCGGGGCTAGCCTTGATTTTCTCTTTTAGATCTGCTAGTTGCATCGGGGTGGATTCCTTTGGAACCCCGCCCGTGGTTAAGGTAGTCTCTTTTGTGCCTAGTTAATGTGAGTGAATGTGTTTGTCCTGGCCTGTTCCCGGCTTCATTGCTTTTGTTATGATCCAGTTCGAGATTCCCATTGTCCAAGTATTATTTTGTCCCGTTTTCACTCTCGGCTGGGTCAGCCTTATACATTCTCCAGTCCAATTTATTTTTGCCCCATGCTTATCCATTCCCCTTAGAAAGAGAGCTGCTTGATTTTGTCCTTTTTTAAGGCAGAATACAGTGGCCTCTTTAATTATGTGGGCGTGTTTGGGTCTTACTAACATTGTGTATATATATTCATTTGAAATTGTTTTTGTTTTGGGGACTTTTGTTTCTTCATTCCCCCTTCCCATCATGTCATTTCATGAATAAAGTTTTAAATTTATTTTTGTACACTATTGTATATATTGTAAAAATCAGAAATTTTTATGTACATTTGGGGTGTTTTTAGGTCCCCGGTATGATTTTGCGGTATTTTGGTGCTTGATAGGTATGAGTGTTGATGGACAAATTTTTATGGTGAATGAGAAAATTGTAACGTATGTATGGGTCGTGAATCGGATTAGCTAGGTATAAGATAGTTACTGAAGACCATCCCAAGTTTTTGTTCCCCCTCCCATTTGTTGGCCTTGTGCCAGAATTTGTAATTTATTGCAAATAAATAATTACCAACCCTTCCCTACTCAGACTTTTTTGTGTTTGCGTGGTCGGTTTGGTTTGGATCAAAGTGTAGTATCTGTTCCATAGTGATACCTACTATTACTTTGGTCAAGTGTGGCATTGTGGTCTCCACCCAAGTTTATTGCTTGGGCTGCGTAAAGTAGCGACCTGCGAAGGACGCGAAACACCGGAGGCAGGTGTCTCGCGCTTAGCCTCTTAGGAGGCAATGGCCTCCGATAGGCCCGATGTGATCGTTCCTCCCACCACGGCCTCGGTGGGTGGAAAGGAGGGGGATTGGGCATTACCGCCTCGGGATAATCCCCCTTCAGTACCTAGAGTAGCAGCAGCAGTAGTACCAACGCCGGAAGGAGTGCCATCAGCTCCCGGGTCCCCCAAGCCTTCAACTTCTGGTTGGACAGGGGGAAAACCTATAAATAAGGATGAGGAGTACTACGAGAGGATGAGGATAAAGTACGCGGAATACATAAAAGGCACCGAGCTGGTCTCGGTCCCCGGAGAACTGGCGGACATCCAAACTAGAACTATTACTCTCATCACTAAGGATATCAAGTCCCAGAGATTAATTGCAGTGCCGAGGGATACGTTTGAGGAAGCTATCGGAGCACTTAAGATCAAGGCTAGGGCCGTAGCGAGGAAGAGTAGTGCCATGTGGGACGTCCTGCTGGGCACGACCGACGAAGCCAAACGTCTGGTCGGTGTGGTGCTGGAGACGAAAACTCTCCAGCTCCATACAGAATACATGGGTGCCCGGAAGGTTAAGGTCACTCTACACGGCGTCCCCATGGACATTACTGAGGACCACGTTGGCGCCTTCTTTGCTAACTTTGGAAAGGTGGCCGGAGTCTCCTCGCTACGGTCTAAGGCAGGCTACATTACGGGAGACATGACCCTGCTGGTGACGATGTCTAGGGAGAAGATAGCCAAGGTTCCCAACACGCTCACTTGCAGAGGTAGGGTCATTTACGTGATAGTAGAAGGGAGGAAGCCGTGCTGTTGGGTCTGCGGGGCGGCGGACCATGTCGCGAGGGTCTGCCCGTCCAAGAATCCGACCCCAAAGACCCAACCAGCTCAACCAACTAAGCAGCAGCCAGCGGCAAAGAGAAAAAGAAGGCCCAAAAACAGCTTCACCCACGCAAGCTCCCGTGGGCAACAAGGAGGGCGAATGGCAGGTGGTGGGCAGAAAGAAGGGCAAAACTCCGTCCCCAGAGAAGGTGCCTCCACCTGCCAAGACGCCGGTGAAACCCAAGGAGTCGCCTCCTAAAAAGTCTCCCCCCAAACAAAGAAAGGAGAGGAGTCCTTCCCCGAAAAAGGATCTTCCAATGGAAGTTGATAGATCGGCTTCCCTAAAGCGGGGGAGAGAGGAGGAGGCGGAAGAACGAAAGGATACTCCCAAGGCCCGCAGAAGAAGTAGGAGCAGGGAAAAAAAGCCCAGCAGAGAAAAATGTGCCTCAGCTCCGGTGTCACCTGCAAGAACTACTTATGCGGATAAGGCGAGAAGCCTTCCCGCGTCCCCGCGTAAAGCTGCCCAGTCCCCAACCCCCTTTTTGACCCCCCTTAGGAAAAGCAGTTCCTTAACTCCCACATCCTCCCCTGCTCCTATTCCCACTCCCAGTAAGGCGAAGAAGAAGATGGACCTCCCGCGTGGGGAGGCGCTGATGAAGGTGAAGGAGGACATTTCTTCGGGGTGGTCGTCACAGCGTCGTAAGCTGCTAAGACCACTCCTTAAGCTCACCTCAGTGGATGGGTTATCCACTGAGGACCCAAAGAACTTCTCCCAGGCCCCAGGTGTCATCACCCTGATAAGAAATACCGGTGGCAACCTGCGGGTCTGGGAGCACATTACGGAAGCCCAAAGGAGCTTCCCAAATATTTGTATGGTCAGGGAAAAGACTCCTGAATTAAGAAAAATGTCTCTAAATTGTTCGGGGAGGTTCCCCGTTTTGCTCCACCCCAGTTTATATAGGGTGGTAAAACTAACATATCCCACCGACGTCGGCGGGATTGTCCTAGACGGACGGATTACGTCCGACATTGGTACAGGGTCCCTAGGACAGTCCGTCGGGGTCCCCTCTGCCCGAGATTTCTACCCCGTATGCGACTAGAGCCTTGTTGCATGTTTCTTTGTTTTTTCTTTTTCAGAACTAAAAGATGTCTATTAAGATAGCCAGCTTGAATGCGAAGGGCCTGAGGGATCGGGGTAAGGCGGCTCGCCTGCTTCGTGACCTCTTGTCCTTCGGCGTGGATGTGGCCGCGATCCAAGAGACTCACTTTGTTTGCGAAGTCGACTCTTGTGTGCTGTCTAACGACTTTGTCGTCTATTCAGCATATGGGAGCCGGCAAGCCAGAGGTGTTTCTTTGCTGGTCAAGCGTACCCTGGACGCGAAGGTTGACCTTGTCCATGTCGGTGCCGAGGGCCGGCTGATCGTGGCCGATATTGCAGTGAAAAGCAAATTGTTCCGGCTGATTGTGGTTTATGCGCCCAATAAGCAAGGTGAGCGTGTCTCTTTCTTTCGGCTGTTGGAGCCCTTTATGGTGCATTCAACACGGCTAATCTTAGTTGGGGACTGGAATGCCATCCTAACCCCCAAATGGGATAGAGGGAGGGGCGCTAGCGGGAGGAATGATGATCGTAGCCTGGTTGATCTGATCGACGAATTTGGTCTCGTCGATAGATACCGGGTCGATCATCCGGATGGGAGTATGTGGACGTGGGCGCTTAATTGGCCTTCTACCCGGGTATCTGCGTACCTGGATAGGATGTTAGTGAGAGTGGCCGACATAGACTTCTTAGAATGTCCAACGTTCCACTGGCTAGGCTACACGGACCACAAACTCGTTTGTGCCCGTGTGGTGTTAGACTTTAGGCCTAGGTTGGCTGGTTATTGGAAGTTCAATCAGTCCTTACTGGACAGGCGGGACTTTCGTGACCAGCTGACAAAACTAGTTCAGCGGGCGTTAATTGGGCGAGTCATTGGGAATAAGTGGTGGGTTAACCTTAAGGACTCCATTAGGTCTTTCGCCACCAAATATAGCCAGCGGCTCAAACTAGATAAGGCTGCGGAGGCAAAGACACTTAGTGCTAATTTCGCCCGGGCGGAGGCTGGTGGGGATCCCCTAGAGATAGCCTTAGCCAGGGAGGCCCTGAGGCGCACGACTAGCGAGCGCTATATGGGTCAGGTAATTAGAGCTAAGTTAAGCAAGATGTCTTCCGAAGCTGTGAACATGGGCGCAGAACTGCGCAAGGAAGAAATTCGTCGGGCCGGCGATCGGTACATTCGAGAGGTGCGCGACCCGGAGGGACATCTCCTTAGGTCCACCGACGACATGTGCGAGGCGTTCCGGCAGCATTTCGAACACCGGTTTACCAAGGAGCCTGGTCTCCGTGACGAGGAGTTTCGCAGCTATTTGGCTGACTTTCCCCGGCTTTTGCCGGCTGAAGCGGCTAGCTGCGAAGGGGGAGATTACGGAGGACGAAGTCTACGCGGCTTTGAAGAAGACCGGCAGTGGCAAGTCGCCAGGTTTGGATGGTTTGCCCTATGAATTGTACTTGAGGATGTCGCACCTTTTTGTCCCGCTCTTGACTGTCGTGTTCAACCACTGGTTTCGGCAGGGGTCCATCCCCGGTCGGATCACCAGGGGCGTGATCACGCTGTTGGGAAAAGGCAAGAAGGTTGGGCGGGGATTAGATGATTACAGGCCCATAACTCTGCTAAACACAGAGTTAAAGATTTTGGCCAAGATCCTGACGAATCGCTTGCAGCTAGTTGCCGAGTCTCTGTTGGAACCGGATCAGACTTGTTCTGTGAAGGGACGAACAATTCAGAGCAACCTGCACTTGATCCGCACGATCGTAGAGGGTGTAGAAGACGACGAAGAGGCCGCGCTGATCAATTTGGATCAGTCCAAGGCATTTGATAGGATTGACCATGGCTACCTGGCTGCTGTCCTGCAGGCCGCCGGATTCAAACCCGACTTCAGCCGCTGGATTAGCCTTCTGTATCGCTCCCCCAAGGCTGTGGTACAGGTGAACGGGAAGCTGTCGAGCGCTTTCGCGCTGTCTAGGTCGGTCCGACAGGGTTGTCCACTGTCGCCTCTCCTTTACGTCCTGGCGTTGGAGCCCCTCCTTCGCCGGCTAAGGGACGAGACGTGCAGTCCGGTCCTGCGTGGAATTGCTGTCCCTGGTGGAGCTCGAGCCAGGGTTTCCGCGTACGCCGATGACGTAACGACCTTTGTGTCCTCCCGCAGGGACATAAGGGCGGTACAGAAGGCGCTTGAACGGTACGAACAGGTAACAGGGGCCAGAATTAACCGCGACAAGTCGTCCGGCTTGCGGTTAGGTGCCTGGAAGGGTGTTTCCCTCCCGGGGCCCTTCGACTGGACGGACGGGCCGGTCAAGCTCCTCGGAGTTTGGTTCGGTCCGGACTTACAGTTGGAGAAAAACTGGTCAGAAGTACAGGCAAAGGTCGGCGCGTCGGTCGAGATTTGGCGTCGACGGAGTCTCTCCGTGAAGGGTCTGGCGGAGGTGTGTAATACATACCTCTTTCCCAGAATCCTTTACCGGCTGTCTGTACTTCCCCTTTGTGACGATCATGAGAAGGCGCTCGAGCGTTTGCTATTCTCCTGTCTTTGGAGAGGACGCAAACACATGGTCGACAAAGGAGTCTGTTGCCTCCGTCCGTGTCAAGGGGGTCTGGGGATGCCACACTTGAGGAGCCACGTGCTCGCTTCGAGGTTGGCATTCCTCAGGCGCGCGTTGGAGGAAGATCGGTTGCTTGCGGGGGTAGTGAGGGACATGTTCCCTAGCCTCACTATCACTCCCCCGCTCCTAAGGACTAGCAATAGGCCTTGGGGGCGGCCGAAATTCCTACTCGAATGTCTGACGGCCCTTCGGGCCATTCCATGGTCCAGTGACCTTTCACGGCCTAGGAGAATCTTCTATCGGGGATTAGTGGAGGGCGCCGTGAAGGATGAACTGTGGAGTAAGCTTGGCATGTCGAGAGAGGAGTATCGCTCTCATTGGTCTTGGGCGCCAGGTGCGGATTGGCTCAACAACTCTGAGTTTTCTCTGACCTGGCGATTGGCTCGGAATGGTTTGTCTCTCAACGACAAGCGGTTCGCAATGGGCCTGGCGGATTTGCCAGATTGTGAACGTTGCGTCCTTGGAATTAAGGAGACGTCTGCGCACGCCTTCTTCCATTGTTCGCGCGTTCGCCCGTTGTGGGCGCGTGTTGGCGAGTTGACTGCTCGTATCGCGCCGCGGGAGCTTGTGCTCATTGATCGCGCATACGCTGTGGACAATGTGTCGCCCCCGTACTCTGGAGTGAAGCGGATGGTGTTTCTGTCGCTACTGGCCACGGCTAGAATGGTGATTTGGATGACGCGTCTGGAGGAAGTCTTGCGGGGAGGTCGTCTTTCGGATCAGGATCTAATCCGATATTTTGAGCACCAGCTCAAAATTAAGATTAGAACTGAACGGAAACGGCTGCACCCGACAGAGTTCAGCGAAAGGTGGGTATATGCGGCGAGCCTGGTTCGCGTGACCGGGGCTAGCCTTGATTTTCTCTTTTAGATCTGCTAGTTGCATCGGGGTGGATTCCTTTGGAACCCCTCCCGTGGTTAAGGTAGAAGTTCTTTTTTGTGCCTAGTTAATGTGAGTGAATGTGTTTGTCCTGGCCTGTTCCCGGCTCCATTGCTTTTGTTATGATCCAGTTCGAGATTCCCATTGTCCAAGTATTCTTTTGTCCCGTTTTCACTCTCGGCTGGGTCAGCCTTATACATTCTCCAGTCCAATTTATTTTGTTCCCTGCTTCTCCATTCCCCTTAGAAAGAGAGCTGCTTGATTTTGTTCTTTTTAAGGCAGAATACAGTGGCCTCTTTAATTACGTGGGTGTGTTTGGGTCTTACTAACCCATGTATATATATTCATTTGAAATTGTTTTTTGTTTTGGGGTTTTTTGTTTCTTCATTCCCCCTCCCCATCATGTCATTTCATGAATAAAGTTTTAAATTATTTTTGTAAGATATTGTATATATTGTAAAAATCAGAAATTTTTATGTACATTTGGGGTGTTTTTAGGTCCCCGGTATGATTTTGCGGTATTTTGGTGCTTGATAGGTATGAGTGTTGATGGACAAATTTTTATGGTGAATGAGAAAATTGTAACGTATGTATGGGTCGTGAATCTGATTAGCTAGGTATAAGATAGTTACGGAAGACCAACCCAAGTTTTTGTTCCCCCTCCCCATTGTTTGGCCTTGTGCCAGAATTTGTACTTTGTTGGCAAATAAATAAGTACCAACCCTTCCCTACTCAGACTTTTTTGTGTTTGCGTGGTCGGTTTGGTTTGGATCAAAGTGTAGTATCTGTTCCATAGTGATACCTACTATTACTTTGGTCAAGTGTGGCATTGTGGTCTCCACCCAAGTTTATTGCTTGGGCTGCGTAAAGTAGCGACCTGCGAAGGACGCGAAACACCGGAGGCAGGTGTCTCGCGCTTAGCCTCTTAGGAGGCAATGGCCTCCGATAGGCCAAATGTGATCGTTCCTCCCACCACGGCCTCGGTGGGAGGAAAGGAGGGGGATTGGCGGTTGCCTGCCTCACCCCTCTCCTTGGAAAAAGGACCAGGAGTAGCAACCCTACCAGCAGCTCCTGCATCTCCGGTGCCCTCAACGTCGAAGGAAGATGGGCAGCGGTGTTCAGCAGACTTGGTTTCCCCCGACAAGGCTTGGACTGGGGAGACCATCCAGAAAGTGCGGAAGGATTCAGCGTATTATGAGTCTCTAAAGGAGAAATACGCTAAATACGTGACAGGAGCGGAGATTATCTCGGTGCCCGAGACGCTCAGTAACATTGAGCCCAGGATCCTTTCCCTGCTGACCAGGGATCCGAAAAGTCGCAAACTTATCGGGGTCAGCAGGGACGTGGTGGAGGAGGCCATCAAGGCCTTGAAGATCAATGGAAAGATGGTGGCTAGGCGCAGCCACGCCGTGTGGGATGTTCTACTTGGCTCTGCGGAGGAAGCAAGAAAACTGGCCGGCTCCTTTATGGAAACAAAGACGTTGCGCCTGGATACAGAATACATGGGCATGCGCAGATCAAAGATCACTCTCCACGGCGTGCCCATGGACATCTCGTTAGACCATGTCGGGGTGTTTTTCACACAATTCGGCATGGTCGAAGAGGTGAAGGCGCTCACCTCGAAGCAGGGCTTTCTCACCGGTGACGTCACCCTGCAGGTGACGGTCGAGCAAAAAAAGATCGGGAATATCCCCAACATTATCACCTGCAGGGGAAGATCAATTTATGTGATCGTTGAGGGGAGGAAGCCCTTCTGCTGGGTCTGCGGCGATTCCAATCACGTCGCCAAGGCGTGCCCGAAAAAGGATCCGGCCCCTGGGACCCAGCCAGCAAAGCAGCAGCAGGAGAAACCGGCAGCGAAACAACCAGAAGCTCCAACGGAGGCGAAATCGTCTGTTCCGGATAAGGTGAATGAGTGGCAGACGGTCGGCAAGAAAAAGAAGGCGAAGGCACTAGCGGAGAAATCGCCTTCTCCGGCCAAAACGCCTTCTCAGACCAAAACGCCTTCTCCGACCAAAACGCCCTCGCCACCTCAGGAGCCTTCGGAGTCAAAGGTGCCCTCATCACCCAAAGCAGCTACCAAGCAGGGGAAGGCAAAAAAACCTCCCCAAAATGAGGGCCCGAAGGAACAACCAAGGGAAGAGCCCATGGAGACTCAAAGATCGGCGTCGTTGAAACGCAGCCGGGAGGACGAAGAAGAGCAGCAAGAGAACTTCAAGAATCGGCGGAAGAGCAGAGAAAGGAGTTCGACAACACACAGGTGCTCCTCGCTTCCTGCCTCACCGGAGAGGCAAACGTATGCGCAAAAGGCAAGAAGCCTCCCCTCGTCCCCGCGGAAAGCTTCCCAGTCCCCTACCTTTAAATTAACCCCCCTGAGACCAGTTGCTTTATCCCCCACTCTCTCCCCTTCTCCTATGTCCACTCCCACTCGGGCAAAAAAGATAAAAGCCCTGCCCAAAGGGGAAGCGCTATTGAAAGTAGAGGAGGACATCTCTGCAGGGTGGTCGTCACAAAGACGAAAACTACTCAAACCACTGCTGAAGATGACCACAGTTGACGGTCTATCTACGGAGGACCCCAAAAACTTTCCCCAGGCCCCAGGAGTAATTACCCTCGTACGGAATACCGGGGGTAACCTGCGGGTCTGGGACCACATCGCGGAAGCGAAAAAACTTTATCCTAAACTAAGGATGTACATTGAAAGCTCAGCAGAACTTAGAAAAATGTCTAAAAATTGTTCGGGGAGGTTCCCTGTTTTACTCCACCCCAGTTTATATAGGGTGGTAAAACTAATGTACCCCACGGACGTCGGCGGTATTGTCTCAGACGGACGGATTACGTCCGACATAGGAACTGGTTCCCTGGGACAGTCCGTCGGGGTCCTGTCTGCCCGAGATTTTCGCCCCGTATGCATCTAGAGAGCCTTTGTTGCCTGTTTTTCTTTTTCTCTTTTTCAGGTTTAAAAGATGTCTATTAAGATAGCCAGCTTGAATGCGAAGGGCCTGAGGGATCGGGGTAAGGCGGCTCGCCTGCTTCGTGACCTCTTGTCCTTCGGCGTGGATGTGGCCGCGATCCAAGAGACTCACTTTGTTTGCGAAGTCGACTCTTGTGTGCTGTCTAACGACTTTGTCGTCTATTCAGCATATGGGAGCCGGCAAGCCAGAGGTGTTTCTTTGCTGGTCAAGCGTACCCTGGACGCGAAGGTTGACCTTGTCCATGTCGGTGCCGAGGGCCGGCTGATCGTGGCCGATATTGCAGTGAAAAGCAAATTGTTCCGGCTGATTGTGGTTTATGCGCCCAATAAGCAAGGTGAGCGTGTCTCTTTCTTTCGGCTGTTGGAGCCCTTTATGGTGCATTCAACACGGCTAATCTTAGTTGGGGACTGGAATGCCATCCTAACCCCCAAATGGGATAGAGGGAGGGGCGCTAGCGGGAGGAATGATGATCGTAGCCTGGTTGATCTGATCGACGAATTTGGTCTCGTCGATAGATACCGGGTCGATCATCCGGATGGGAGTATGTGGACGTGGGCGCTTAATTGGCCTTCTACCCGGGTATCTGCGTACCTGGATAGGATGTTAGTGAGAGTGGCCGACATAGACTTCTTAGAATGTCCAACGTTCCACTGGCTAGGCTACACGGACCACAAACTCGTTTGTGCCCGTGTGGTGTTAGACTTTAGGCCTAGGTTGGCTGGTTATTGGAAGTTCAATCAGTCCTTACTGGACAGGCGGGACTTTCGTGACCAGCTGACAAAACTAGTTCAGCGGGCGTTAATTGGGCGAGTCATTGGGAATAAGTGGTGGGTTAACCTTAAGGACTCCATTAGGTCTTTCGCCACCAAATATAGCCAGCGGCTCAAACTAGATAAGGCTGCGGAGGCAAAGACACTTAGTGCTAATTTCGCCCGGGCGGAGGCTGGTGGGGATCCCCTAGAGATAGCCTTAGCCAGGGAGGCCCTGAGGCGCACGACTAGCGAGCGCTATATGGGCCAGGTAATTAGGGCTAAGTTAAGCAAGATGTCTTCCGAAGCTGTGAACATGGGCGCAGAACTGCGCAAGGAAGAAATTCGTCGGGCCGGCGATCGGTACATTCGAGAAGTGCGCGACCCGGAGGGGCATCTCCTTCGGTCCACCGACGACATGTGCGAGGCGTTCCGGCAGCATTTCGAACACCGGTTTACCAAGGAGCCTGGTCTCCGTGACGAGGAGTTTCGCAGCTATTTGGCTGACTTTCCCCGGCTTTTGCCGGCTGAAGCGGCTAGCTGCGAAGGGGAGATTACGGAGGACGAAGTCTACGCGGCTTTGAAGAAGACCGGCAGTGGCAAGTCGCCAGGTTTGGATGGTTTGCCCTATGAATTGTACTTGAGGATGTCGCACCTTTTTGTCCCGCTCTTGACTGTCGTGTTCAACCACTGGTTTCGGCAGGGGTCCATCCCCGGTCGGATCACCAGGGGCGTGATCACGCTGTTGGGAAAAGGCAAGAAGGTTGGGCGGGGATTAGATGATTACAGGCCCATAACTCTGCTAAACACAGAGTTAAAGATTTTGGCCAAGATCCTGACGAATCGCTTGCAGCTAGTTGCCGAGTCTCTGTTGGAACCGGATCAGACTTGTTCTGTGAAGGGACGAACAATTCAGAGCAACCTGCACTTGATCCGCACGATCGTAGAGGGTGTAGAAGACGACGAAGAGGCCGCGCTGATCAATTTGGATCAGTCCAAGGCATTTGATAGGATTGACCATGGCTACCTGGCTGCTGTCCTGCAGGCCGCCGGATTCAAACCCGACTTCAGCCGCTGGATTAGCCTTCTGTATCGCTCCCCCAAGGCTGTGGTACAGGTGAACGGGAAGCTGTCGAGCGCTTTCGCGCTGTCTAGGTCGGTCCGACAGGGTTGTCCACTGTCGCCTCTCCTTTACGTCCTGGCGTTGGAGCCCCTCCTTCGCCGGCTAAGGGACGAGACGTGCAGTCCGGTCCTGCGTGGAATTGCTGTCCCTGGTGGAGCTCGAGCCAGGGTTTCCGCGTACGCCGATGACGTAACGACCTTTGTGTCCTCCCGCAGGGACATAAGGGCGGTACAGAAGGCGCTTGAACGGTACGAACAGGTAACAGGGGCCAGAATTAACCGCGACAAGTCGTCCGGCTTGCGGTTAGGTGCCTGGAAGGGTGTTTCCCTCCCGGGGCCCTTCGACTGGACGGACGGGCCGGTCAAGCTCCTCGGAGTTTGGTTCGGTCCGGACTTACAGTTGGAGAAAAACTGGTCAGAAGTACAGGCAAAGGTCGGCGCGTCGGTCGAGATTTGGCGTCGACGGAGTCTCTCCGTGAAGGGTCTGGCGGAGGTGTGTAATACATACCTCTTTCCCAGAATCCTTTACCGGCTGTCTGTACTTCCCCTTTGTGACGATCATGAGAAGGCGCTCGAGCGTTTGCTATTCTCCTGTCTTTGGAGAGGACGCAAACACATGGTCGACAAAGGAGTCTGTTGCCTCCGTCCGTGTCAAGGGGGTCTGGGGATGCCACACTTGAGGAGCCACGTGCTCGCTTCGAGGTTGGCATTCCTCAGGCGCGCGTTGGAGGAAGATCGGTTGCTTGCGGGGGTAGTGAGGGACATGTTCCCTAGCCTCACTATCACTCCCCGCTCCTAAGGACTAGCAATAGGCCTTGGGGGCGGCCGAAATTCCTACTCGAATGTCTGACGGCCCTTCGGGCCATTCCATGGTCCAGTGACCTTTCACGGCCTAGGAGAATCTTCTATCGGGGATTAGTGGAGGGCGCCGTGAAGGATGAACTGTGGAGTAAGCTTGGCATGTCGAGAGAGGAGTATCGCTCTCATTGGTCTTGGGCGCCAGGTGCGGATTGGCTCAACAACTCTGAGTTTTCTCTGACCTGGCGATTGGCTCGGAATGGTTTGTCTCTCAACGACAAGCGGTTCGCAATGGGCCTGGCGGATTTGCCAGATTGTGAACGTTGCGTCCTTGGAATTAAGGAGACGTCTGCGCACGCCTTCTTCCATTGTTCGCGCGTTCGCCCGTTGTGGGCGCGTGTTGGCGAGTTGACTGCTCGTATCGCGCCGCGGGAGCTTGTGCTCATTGATCGCGCATACGCTGTGGACAATGTGTCGCCCCCGTACTCTGGAGTGAAGCGGATGGTGTTTCTGTCGCTACTGGCCACGGCTAGAATGGTGATTTGGATGACGCGTCTGGAGGAAGTCTTGCGGGGAGGTCGTCTTTCGGATCAGGATCTAATCCGATATTTTGAGCACCAGCTCAAAATTAAGATTAGAACTGAACGGAAACGGCTGCACCCGACAGAGTTCAGCGAAAGGTGGGTATATGCGGCGAGCCTGGTTCGCGTGACCGGGGCTAGCCTTGATTTTCTCTTTTAGATCTGCTAGTTGCATCGGGGTGGATTCCTTTGGAACCCCTCCCGTGGTTAAGGTAGAAGTTCTTTTTTGTGCCTAGTTAATGTGAGTGAATGTGTTTGTCCTGGCCTGTTCCCGGCTCCATTGCTTTTGTTATGATCCAGTTCGAGATTCCCATTGTCCATTGTTATTTTGTCCCGTTTTCATTCTCGGCTGGGTCAGCCTTATATATTCTCCAGTCCAATTTATTTTTTGTTCCCTGCTTCTCCATTCCCCTTAGAAAGAGAGCTGCTTGATTTTGTCTTTTATGGCAGAATACAGTGGCCTCTTTAATTATGTGGGTGTGTTTGGGTCTTACTAACATTGTGTATATATATTCATTTGAAATTGTCTTTTGTTTTGGGGATTTTTTGTTTCTTCATTCCCCCTTCCCATCATGTCATTTCATGAATAAAGTTTTAAATTTATTTTTGTACACTATTGTATATATTGTAAATAAACAAATTTTTAATTACATTTGGGGCGTTTTTAGGTCCCCGGTATGATTTTGCGGTATTTTGGTGCTTGATAGGTATGAGTGTTGATGGACAAATTTTTATGGTGAATGAGAAAATTGTAACGTATGTATGGGTCGTGAATCGGATTAGCTAGGTATAAGATAGTTACGGAAGACCAACCCAAGTTTTTGTACCCCCTCCCCATTGTTTGGCCTTGTGCCAGAATTTGTACTTTTTGACAAATAAATCAGTACCAACCATTTCCTACTCAGACTTTTTTGTGTTTGTGTGGTCGGGTTGGTTTGGATCAAAGTGTAGTATCTGTTCCATAGTGATACCTACTATTACTTTGGTCAAGTGTGGCATTGTGGTCTCCACCCAAGTTTATTGCTTGGGCTGCGTAAAGTAGCGACCTGCGAAGGACGCGAAACACCGGAGGCAGGTGTCTCGCGCTTAGCCTCTTAGGAGGCAATGGCCTCCGATAGGCCAAATGTGATCGTTCCTCCCACCACGGCCTCGGTGGGTGGAAAGGAGGGGGATTGGGCATTACCGCCTCGGGATAATCCCCCTTCAGTACCTAGAGTAGCAGCAGCAGTAGTACCAACGCCGGAAGGAGTGCCATCAGCTCCCGGGTCCCCCAAGCCTTCAACTTCTGGTTGGACAGGGGGAAAACCTATAAATAAGGATGAGGAGTACTACGAGAGGATGAGGATAAAGTACGCGGAATACATAAAAGGCACCGAGCTGGTCTCGGTCCCCGGAGAACTGGCGGACATCCAAACTAGAACTATTACTCTCATCACTAAGGATATCAAGTCCCAGAGATTAATTGCAGTGCCGAGGGATACTTTTGAAGAAGCAATTGGGGCACTTAAGATCAAGGCTAGGGCCGTAGCGAGGAAGAGTAGTGCCATGTGGGACGTCCTGCTGGGCACGACCGACGAAGCCAAACGTCTGGTCGGTGTGGTGCTGGAGACGAAAACTCTCCAGCTCCATACAGAATACATGGGTGCCCGGAAGGTTAAGGTCACTCTACACGGCGTCCCCATGGACATTACTGAGGACCACGTTGGCGCCTTCTTTGCTAACTTTGGAAAGGTGGCCGGAGTCTCCTCGCTGCGGTCTAAGGCAGGCTACATTACGGGAGACATGACCCTGCTGGTGACGATGTCTAGGGAGAAGATAGCCAAGGTTCCCAACACGCTCACTTGCAGAGGTAGGGTCATTTACGTGATAGTAGAAGGGAGGAAGCCGTGCTGTTGGGTCTGCGGGGCGGCGGACCATGTCGCGAGGGTCTGCCCGTCCAAGAATCCGACCCCAAAGACCCAACCAGCTCAACCAACTAAGCAGCAGCCAGCGGCAAAAGAAAAAAGAAGGCCCAAAAACAGCTTCACCCACGCAAGCTCCCGTGGGCAACAAGGAGGGCGAATGGCAGGTGGTGGGCAGAAAGAAGGGCAAAACTCCGTCCCCAGAGAAGGGGCCTCCACCTGCCAAGACGCCGGTGAAACCCAAGGAGTCGCCTCCTAAAAAGTCTCCCCCCAAACAAAGAAAGGAGAGGAGTCCTTCCCCGAAAAAGGATCTTCCAATGGAAGTTGATAGATCGGCTTCCCTAAAGCGGGGGAGAGAGGAGGAGGTGGAAGAACGAAAGGATACTCCCAAGGCCCGCAGAAGAAGTAGGAGCAGGGAAAAAAAGCCCAGCAGAGAAAAATGTGCCTCAGCTCCGGTGTCGCCTGCAAGAACTACTTATGCGGATAAGGCGAGAAGCCTTCCCGCGTCCCCGCGTAAAGCTGCCCAGTCCCCAACCCCCTTTTTGACCCCCCTTAGGAAAAGCAGTTCCTTAACTCCCACATCCTCCCCTGCTCCTATTCCCACTCCCAGTAAGGCGAAGAAGAAGATGGACCTCCCGCGTGGGGAGGCGCTGATGAAGGTGAAGGAGGACATTTCTTCGGGGTGGTCGTCACAGCGTCGTAAGCTGCTAAGACCACTCCTTAAGCTCACCTCAGTGGATGGGTTATCCACTGAGGACCCAAAGAACTTCTCCCAGGCCCCAGGTGTCATCACCCTGATAAGAAATACAGGTGGCAACCTGCGGGTCTGGGAGCACATTGCGGAAGCCCAAAGGAGCTTCCCAAATATTTGTATGGTCAGGGAAAAGACTCCTGAATTAAGAAAAATGTCGCTAAATTGTTCGGGGAGGTTCCCCGTTTTACTCCACCCCAGTTTATATAGGGTGGTAAAACTAACATATCCCACCGACGTCGGCGGGATTGTCCTAGACGGGCGGATTACGTCCGACATTGGTACAGGGTCCCTAGGACAGTCCGTCGGGGTCCCCTCTGCCCGAGATTTCTACCCCGTATGCGACTAGAGCCTTGTTGCATGTTTCTTTGTTTTTTTCTTTTTCAGAACTAAAAGATGTCTATTAAGATAGCCAGCTTGAATGCGAAGGGCCTGAGGGATCGGGGTAAGGCGGCTCGCCTGCTTCGTGACCTCTTGTCCTTCGGCGTGGATGTGGCCGCGATCCAAGAGACTCACTTTGTTTGCGAAGTCGACTCTTGTGTGCTGTCTAACGACTTTGTCGTCTATTCAGCATATGGGAGCCGGCAAGCCAGAGGTGTTTCTTTGCTGGTCAAGCGTACCCTGGACGCGAAGGTTGACCTTGTCCATGTCGGTGCCGAGGGCCGGCTGATCGTGGCCGATATTGCAGTGAAAAGCAGATTGTTCCGGCTGATTGCGGTTTATGCGCCCAATAAGCAAGGTGAGCGTGTCTCTTTCTTTCGGCTGTTGGAGCCCTTTATGGTGCATTCAACACGGCTAATCTTAGTTGGGGACTGGAATGCCATCCTAACCCCCAAATGGGATAGAGGGAGGGGCGCTAGCGGGAGGAATGATGATCGTAGCCTGGTTGATCTGATCGACGAATTTGGTCTCGTCGATAGATACCGGGTCGATCATCCGGATGGGAGTATGTGGACGTGGGCGCTTAATTGGCCTTCTACCCGGGTATCTGCGTACCTGGATAGGATGTTAGTGAGAGTGGCCGACATAGACTTCTTAGAATGTCCAACGTTCCACTGGCTAGGCTACACGGACCACAAACTCGTTTGTGCCCGTGTGGTGTTAGACTTTAGGCCTAGGTTGGCTGGTTATTGGAAGTTCAATCAGTCCTTACTGGACAGGCGGGACTTTCGTGACCAGCTGACAAAACTAGTTCAGCGGGCGTTAATTGGGCGAGTCATTGGGAATAAGTGGTGGGTTAACCTTAAGGACTCCATTAGGTCTTTCGCCACCAAATATAGCCAGCGGCTCAAACTAGATAAGGCTGCGGAGGCAAAGACACTTAGTGCTAATTTCGCCCGGGCGGAGGCTGGTGGGGATCCCCTAGAGATAGCCTTAGCCAGGGAGGCCCTGAGGCGCACGACTAGCGAGCGCTATATGGGCCAGGTATAGGGCTAAGTTAAGCAAGATGTCTTCCGAAGCTGTGAACATGGGCGCAGAACTGCGCAAGGAAGAAATTCGTCGGGCCGGCGATCGGTACATTCGAGAAGTGCGCGACCCGGAGGGGCATCTCCTTCGGTCCACCGACGACATGTGCGAGGCGTTCCGGCAGCATTTCGAACACCGGTTTACCAAGGAGCCTGGTCTCCGTGACGAGGAGTTTCGCAGCTATTTGGCTGACTTTCCCCGGCTTTTGCCGGCTGAAGCGGCTAGCTGCGAAGGGGAGATTACGGAGGACGAAGTCTACGCGGCTTTGAAGAAGACCGGCAGTGGCAAGTCGCCAGGTTTGGATGGTTTGCCCTATGAATTGTACTTGAGGATGTCGCACCTTTTTGTCCCGCTCTTGACTGTCGTGTTCAACCACTGGTTTCGGCAGGGGTCCATCCCCGGTCGGATCACCAGGGGCGTGATCACGCTGTTGGGAAAAGGCAAGAAGGTTGGGCGGGGATTAGATGATTACAGGCCCATAACTCTGCTAAACACAGAGTTAAAGATTTTGGCCAAGATCCTGACGAATCGCTTGCAGCTAGTTGCCGAGTCTCTGTTGGAACCGGATCAGACTTGTTCTGTGAAGGGACGAACAATTCAGAGCAACCTGCACTTGATCCGCACGATCGTAGAGGGTGTAGAAGACGACGAAGAGGCCGCGCTGATCAATTTGGATCAGTCCAAGGCATTTGATAGGATTGACCATGGCTACCTGGCTGCTGTCCTGCAGGCCGCCGGATTCAAACCCGACTTCAGCCGCTGGATTAGCCTTCTGTATCGCTCCCCCAAGGCTGTGGTACAGGTGAACGGGAAGCTGTCGAGCGCTTTCGCGCTGTCTAGGTCGGTCCGACAGGGTTGTCCACTGTCGCCTCTCCTTTACGTCCTGGCGTTGGAGCCCCTCCTTCGCCGGCTAAGGGACGAGACGTGCAGTCCGGTCCTGCGTGGAATTGCTGTCCCTGGTGGAGCTCGAGCCAGGGTTTCCGCGTACGCCGATGACGTAACGACCTTTGTGTCCTCCTGCAGGGACATAAGGGCGGTACAGAAGGCGCTTGAACGGTACGAACAGGTAACAGGGGCCAGAATTAACCGCGACAAGTCGTCCGGCTTGCGGTTAGGTGCCTGGAAGGGTGTTTCCCTCCCGGGGCCCTTCGACTGGACGGACGGGCCGGTCAAGCTCCTCGGAGTTTGGTTCGGTCCGGACTTACAGTTGGAGAAAAACTGGTCAGAAGTACAGGCAAAGGTCGGCGCGTCGGTCGAGATTTGGCGTCGACGGAGTCTCTCCGTGAAGGGTCTGGCGGAGGTGTGTAATACATACCTCTTTCCCAGAATCCTTTACCGGCTGTCTGTACTTCCCCTTTGTGACGATCATGAGAAGGCGCTCGAGCCTTTGCTATTCTCCTGTCTTTGGAGAGGACGCAAACACATGGTCGACAAAGGAGTCTGTTGCCTCCGTCCGTGTCAAGGGGGTCTGGGGATGCCACACTTGAGGAGCCACGTGCTCGCTTCGAGGTTGGCATTCCTCAGGCGCGCGTTGGAGGAAGATCGGTTGCTTGCGGGGGTAGTGAGGGACATGTTCCCTAGCCTCACTATCACTCCCCCGCTCCTAAGGACTAGCAATAGGCCTTGGGGGCGGCCGAAATTCCTACTCGAATGTCTGACGGCCCTTCGGGCCATTCCATGGTCCAGTGACCTTTCACGGCCTAGGAGAATCTTCTATCGGGGATTAGTGGAGGGCGCCGTGAAGGATGAACTGTGGAGTAAGCTTGGCATGTCGAGAGAGGAGTATCGCTCTCATTGGTCTTGGGCGCCAGGTGCGGATTGGCTCAACAACTCTGAGTTTTCTCTGACCTGGCGATTGGCTCGGAATGGTTTGTCTCTCAACGACAAGCGGTTCGCAATGGGCCTGGCGGATTTGCCAGATTGTGAACGTTGCGTCCTTGGAATTAAGGAGACGTCTGCGCACGCCTTCTTCCATTGTTCGCGCGTTCGCCCGTTGTGGGCGCGTGTTGGCGAGTTGACTGCTCGTATCGCGCCGCGGGAGCTTGTGCTCATTGATCGCGCATACGCTGTGGACAATGTGTCGCCCCCGTACTCTGGAGTGAAGCGGATGGTGTTTCTGTCGCTACTGGCCACGGCTAGAATGGTGATTTGGATGACGCGTCTGGAGGAAGTCTTGCGGGGAGGTCGTCTTTCGGATCAGGATCTAATCCGATATTTTGAGCACCAGCTCAAAATTAAGATTAGAACTGAACGGAAACGGCTGCACCCGACAGAGTTCAGCGAAAGGTGGGTATATGCGGCGAGCCTGGTTCGCGTGACCGGGGCTAGCCTTGATTTTCTCTTTTAGATCTGCTAGTTGCATCGGGGTGGATTCCTTTGGAACCCCTCCCGTGGTTAAGGTAGAAGTTCTTTTTTGTGCCTAGTTAATGTGAGTGAATGTGTTTGTCCTGGCCTGTTCCCGGCTCCATTGCTTTTGTTATGATCCAGTTCGAGATTCCCATTGTCCAAGTATTCTTTTGTCCCGTTTTCACTCTCGGCTGGGTCAGCCTTATACATTCTCCAGTCCAATTTATTTTGTTCCCTGCTTCTCCATTCCCCTTAGAAAGAGAGCTGCTTGATTTTGTTCTTTTTAAGGCAGAATACAGTGGCCTCTTTAATTACGTGGGTGTGTTTGGGTCTTACTAACATTGTGTATATATATTCATTTGAAATTGTTTTTTGTTTTGGGGTTTTTTGTTTCTTCATTCCCCCTCCCCATCATGTCATTTCATGAATAAAGTTTTAAATTTATTTTTGTAAGATATTGTATATATTGTAAAAATCAGAAATTTTTATGTACATTTGGGGTGTTTTTAGGTCCCTGGTATGATTTTGCGGTATTTTGGTGCTTGATAGGTATGAGTGTTGATGGACAAATTTTTATGGTGAATGAGAAAATTGTAACGTATGTATGGGTCGTGAATCTGATTAGCTAGGTATAAGATAGTTACGGAAGACCAACCCAAGTTTTTGTTCCCCCTCCCATTTGTTGGCCTTGTGCCAGAATTTATGTACTTTTTCATAAATAAATAAGTACCAACCATTTCCTACTCAGACTTTTTTGTGTTTGTGTGGTCGGGTTGGTTTGGATCAAAGTGTAGTATCTGTTCCATAGTGATACCTACTATTACTTTGGTCAAGTGTGGCATTGTGGTCTCCACCCAAGTTTATTGCTTGGGCTGCGTAAAGTAGCGACCTGCGAAGGACGCGAAACACCGGAGGCAGGTGTCTCGCGCTTAGCCTCTTAGGAGGCAATGGCCTCCGATAGGCCAGATGTGATCGTTCCTCCCACCACGGCCTCGGTGGGAGGAAAGGAGGGGGATTGGCGGTTGCCTGCCTCACCCCTCTCCTTGGAAAAAGGACCAGGAGTAGCAACCCTACCAGCAGCTCCTGCATCTCCGGTGCCCTCAACGTCGAAGGAAGATGGGCAGCGGTGTTCAGCAGACACGGTTTCCCCCGACAAGGCTTGGACTGGGGGGACCATCCAGAAAGTGCGGAAGGATTCAGCGTATTATGAGTCTCTAAAGGAGAAATACGCTAAATACGTGACAGGAGCGGAGATTATCTCGGTGCCCGAGACGCTCAGTAACATTGAGCCCAGGATCCTTTCCCTGCTGACCAGGGATCCGAAAAGTCGCAAACTTATCGGGGTCAGCAGGGACGTGGTGGAGGAGGCCATCAAGGCCTTGAAGATCAATGGAAAGATGGTGGCTAGGCGCAGCCACGCCGTGTGGGATGTTTTACTTGGCTCTGCGGAGGAAGCAAGAAAACTGGCCGGCTCCTTTATGGAAACAAAGACGTTGCGCCTGGATACAGAATACATGGGCATGCGCAGATCAAAGATCACTCTCCACGGCGTGCCCATGGACATCTCGTTAGACCATATCGGGGTGTTTTTCACACAATTCGGCATGGTCGAAGAGGTGAAGGCGCTCACCTCGAAGCAGGGCTTTCTCACCGGTGACGTCACCCTGCAGGTGACGGTCGAGCAAAAAAAGATCGGGAATATCCCCAACATTATCACCTGCAGGGGAAGATCAATTTACGTGATCGTTGAGGGGAGGAAGCCCTTCTGCTGGGTCTGCGGCGATTCCAATCACGTCGCCAAGGCGTGCCCGAAAAAGGATCCGGCCCCTGGGACCCAGCCAGCAAAGCAGCAGCAGGAGAAACCGGCAGCGAAACAACCAGAAGCTCCAACGGAGGCGAAATCGTCTGTTCCGGATAAGGTGAATGAGTGGCAGACGGTCGGCAAGAAAAAAAAGGCGAAGGCACTAGCGGAGAAATCGCCTTCTCCGGCCAAAACGCCTTCTCAGACCAAAACGCCTTCTCCGACCAAAACGCCCTCGCCACCTCAGGAGCCTTCGGAGTCAAAGGTGCCCTCATCACCCAAAGCAGCTACCAAGCAGGGGAAGGCAAAAAAACCTCCCCAAAATGAGGGCCCGAAGGAACAACCAAGGGAAGAGCCCATGGAGACTCAAAGATCGGCGTCGTTGAAACGCAGCCGGGAGGACGAAGAAGAGCAGCAAGAGAACTTCAAGAATCGGCGGAAGAGCAGAGAAAGGTGTTCGACAACACACAGGTGCTCCTCGCTTCCTGCCTCACCGGAGAGGCAAACGTATGCGCAAAAGGCAAGAAGCCTCCCCTCGTCCCCGCGGAAAGCTTCCCAGTCCCCTACCTTTAAATTAACCCCCCTGAGACCAGTTGCTTTATCCCCCACTCTCTCCCCTTCTCCTATGTCCACTCCCACTCGGGCAAAAAAGATAAAAGCCCTGCCCAAAGGGGAAGCGCTATTGAAAGTAGAGGAGGACATCTCTGCAGGGTGGTCGTCACAAAGACGAAAATTACTCAAACCACTGCTGAAGATGACCACAGTTGACGGTCTATCTACGGAGGACCCCAAAAACTTTCCCCAGGCCCCAGGAGTAATTACCCTCGTACGGAATACCGGGGGTAACCTGCGGGTCTGGGACCACATCGCGGAAGCGAAAAAACTTTATCCTAAACTAAGGATGTACATTGAAAGCTCAGCAGAACTTAGAAAAATGTCTAAAAATTGTTCGGGGAGGTTCCCTGTTTTACTCCACCCCAGTTTATATAGGGTGGTAAAACTAATGTACCCCACGGACGTCGGCGGTATTGTCTCAGACGGACGGATTACGTCCGACATAGGAACTGGTTCCCTGGGACAGTCCGTCGGGGTCCTGTCTGCCCGAGATTTTCGCCCCGTATGCATCTAGAGAGCCTTTGTTGCCTGTTTTTCTTTTTCTCTTTTTCAGGTTTAAAAGATGTCTATTAAGATAGCCAGCTTGAATGCGAAGGGCCTGAGGGATCGGGGTAAGGCGGCTCGCCTGCTTCGTGACCTCTTGTCCTTCGGCGTGGATGTGGCCGCGATCCAAGAGACTCACTTTGTTTGCGAAGTCGACTCTTGTGTGCTGTCTAACGACTTTGTCGTCTATTCAGCATATGGGAGCCGGCAAGCCAGAGGTGTTTCTTTGCTGGTCAAGCGTACCCTGGACGCGAAGGTTGACCTTGTCCATGTCGGTGCCGAGGGCCGGCTGATCGTGGCCGATATTGCAGTGAAAAGCAAATTGTTCCGGCTGATTGTGGTTTATGCGCCCAATAAGCAAGGTGAGCGTGTCTCTTTCTTTCGGCTGTTGGAGCCCTTTATGGTGCATTCAACACGGCTAATCTTAGTTGGGGACTGGAATGCCATCCTAACCCCCAAATGGGATAGAGGGAGGGGCGCTAGCGGGAGGAATGATGATCGTAGCCTGGTTGATCTGATCGACGAATTTGGTCTCGTCGATAGATACCGGGTCGATCATCCGGATGGGAGTATGTGGACGTGGGCGCTTAATTGGCCTTCTACCCGGGTATCTGCGTACCTGGATAGGATGTTAGTGAGAGTGGCCGACATAGACTTCTTAGAATGTCCAACGTTCCACTGGCTAGGCTACACGGACCACAAACTCGTTTGTGCCCGTGTGGTGTTAGACTTTAGGCCTAGGTTGGCTGGTTATTGGAAGTTCAATCAGTCCTTACTGGACAGGCGGGACTTTCGTGACCAGCTGACAAAACTAGTTCAGCGGGCGTTAATTGGGCGAGTCATTGGGAATAAGTGGTGGGTTAACCTTAAGGACTCCATTAGGTCTTTCGCCACCAAATATAGCCAGCGGCTCAAACTAGATAAGGCTGCGGAGGCAAAGACACTTAGTGCTAATTTCGCCCGGGCGGAGGCTGGTGGGGATCCCCTCGAGATAGCCTTAGCCAGGGAGGCCCTGAGGCGCACGACTAGCGAGCGCTATATGGGTCAGGTAATTAGAGCTAAGTTAAGCAAGATGTCTTCCGAAGCTGTGAACATGGGCGCAGAACTGCGCAAGGAAGAAATTCGTCGGGCCGGCGATCGGTACATTCGAGAAGTGCGCGACCCGGAGGGGCATCTCCTTCGGTCCACCGACGACATGTGCGAGGCGTTCCGGCGGCATTTCGAACACCGGTTTACCAAGGAGCCTGGTCTCCGTGACGAGGAGTTTCGCAGCTATTTGGCTGACTTTCCCCGGCTTTTGCCGGCTGAAGCGGCTAGCTGCGAAGGGGAGATTACGGAGGACGAAGTCTACGCGGCTTTGAAGAAGACCGGCAGTGGCAAGTCGCCAGGTTTGGATGGTTTGCCCTATGAATTGTACTTGAGGATGTCGCACCTTTTTGTCCCGCTCTTGACTGTCGTGTTCAACCACTGGTTTCGGCAGGGGTCCATCCCCGGTCGGATCACCAGGGGCGTGATCACGCTGTTGGGAAAAGGCAAGAAGGTTGGGCGGGGATTAGATGATTACAGGCCCATAACTCTGCTAAACACAGAGTTAAAGATTTTGGCCAAGATCCTGACGAATCGCTTGCAGCTAGTTGCCGAGTCTCTGTTGGAACCGGATCAGACTTGTTCTGTGAAGGGACGAACAATTCAGAGCAACCTGCACTTGATTCGCACGATCGTAGAGGGTGTAGAAGACGACGAAGAGGCCGCGCTGATCAATTTGGATCAGTCCAAGGCATTTGATAGGATTGACCATGGCTACCTGGCTGCTGTCCTGCAGGCCGCCGGATTCAAACCCGACTTCAGCCGCTGGATTAGCCTTCTGTATCGCTCCCCCAAGGCTGTGGTACAGGTGAACGGGAAGCTGTCGAGCGCTTTCGCGCTGTCTAGGTCGGTCCGACAGGGTTGTCCACTGTCGCCTCTCCTTTACGTCCTGGCGTTGGAGCCTCTCCTTCGCCGGCTAAGGGACGAGACGTGCAGTCCGGTCCTGCGTGGAATTGCTGTCCCTGGAGGAGCTCGAGCCAGGGTTTCCGCGTACGCCGATGACGTAACGACCTTTGTGTCCTCCCGCAGGGACATAAGGGCGGTACAGAAGGCGCTTGAACGGTACGAACAGGTAACAGGGGCCAGAATTAACCGCGACAAGTCGTCCGGCTTGCGGTTAGGTGCCTGGAAGGGTGTTTCCCTCCCGGGGCCCTTCGACTGGACGGACGGGCCGGTCAAGCTCCTCGGAGTTTGGTTCGGTCCGGACTTACAGTTGGAGAAAAACTGGTCAGAAGTGCAGGCAAAGGTCGGCGCGTCGGTCGAGATTTGGCGTCGACGGAGTCTCTCCGTGAAGGGTCTGGCGGAGGTGTGTAATACATACCTCTTTCCCAGAATCCTTTACCGGCTGTCTGTACTTCCCCTTTGTGACGATCATGAGAAGGCGCTCGAGCGTTTGCTATTCTCCTGTCTTTGGAGAGGACGCAAACACATGGTCGACAAAGGAGTCTGTTGCCTCCGTCCGTGTCAAGGGGGTCTGGGGATGCCACACTTGAGGAGCCACGTGCTCGCTTCGAGGTTGGCATTCCTCAGGCGCGCGTTGGAGGAAGATCGGTTGCTTGCGGGGGTAGTGAGGGACATGTTCCCTAGCCTCACTATCACTCCCCCGCTCCTAAGGACTAGCAATAGGCCTTGGGGGCGGCCGAAATTCCTACTCGAATGTCTGACGGCCCTTCGGGCCATTCCATGGTCCAGTGACCTTTCACGGCCTAGGAGAATCTTCTATCGGGGATTAGTGGAGGGCGCCGTGAAGGATGAACTGTGGAGTAAGCTTGGCATGTCGAGAGAGGAGTATCGCTCTCATTGGTCTTGGGCGCCAGGTGCGGATTGGCTCAACAACTCTGAGTTTTCTCTGACCTGGCGATTGGCTCGGAATGGTTTGTCTCTCAACGACAAGCGGTTCGCAATGGGCCTGGCGGATTTGCCAGATTGTGAACGTTGCGTCCTTGGAATTAAGGAGACGTCTGCGCACGCCTTCTTCCATTGTTCGCGCGTTCGCCCGTTGTGGGCGCGTGTTGGCGAGTTGACTGCTCGTATCGCGCCGCGGGAGCTTGTGCTCATTGATCGCGCATACGCTGTGGACAATGTGTCGCCCCCGTACTCTGGAGTGAAGCGGATGGTGTTTCTGTCGCTACTGGCCACGGCTAGAATGGTGATTTGGATGACGCGTCTGGAGGAAGTCTTGCGGGGAGGTCGTCTTTCGGATCAGGATCTAATCCGATATTTTGAGCACCAGCTCAAAATTAAGATTAGAACTGAACGGAAACGGCTGCACCCGACAGAGTTCAGCGAAAGGTGGGTATATGCGGCGAGCCTGGTTCGCGTGACCGGGGCTAGCCTTGATTTTCTCTTTTAGATCTGCTAGTTGCATCGGGGTGGATTCCTTTGGAACCCCTCCCGTGGTTAAGGTAGAAGTTCTTTTTTGTGCCTAGTTAATGTGAGTGAATGTGTTTGTCCTGGCCTGTTCCCGGCTCCATTGCTTTTGTTATGATCCAGTTCGAGATTCCCATTGTCCAAGTATTCTTTTGTCCCGTTTTCACTCTCGGCTGGGTCAGCCTTATACATTCTCCAGTCCAATTTATTTTGTTCCCTGCTTCTCCATTCCCCTTAGAAAGAGAGCTGCTTGATTTTGTTCTTTTTAAGGCAGAATACAGTGGCCTCTTTAATTACGTGGGTGTGTTTGGGTCTTACTAACCCATGTATATATATTCATTTGAAATTGTTTTTTGTTTTGGGGTTTTTTGTTTCTTCATTCCCCCTCCCCATCATGTCATTTCATGAATAAAGTTTTAAATTTATTTTTGTACACTATTGTAAATATTGTAAATACACAAATTTTTATGTACATTTGGGGCGTTTTTAGGTCCCTGGTATGTTACTGCGGTATTTTGGTGTATGATAGGTATGAGTGTTGATGGACAAATTTTTATGGTGAATGAGAAAATTGTAACGTATGTATGGGTCGTGAATCTGATTAGCTAGGTATAAGATAGTTACGGAAGACCAACCCAAGTTTTTGTTCCCCCTCCCCATTGTTTGGCCTTGTGCCAGAATTTGTACTTTGTTGGCAAATAAATAAGTACCAACCATTTCCTACTCAGACTTTTTTGTGTTTGTGTGGTCGGGTTGGTTTGGATCAAAGTGTAGTATCTGTTCCATAGTGATACCTACTATTACTTTGGTCAAGTGTGGCATTGTGGTCTCCACCCAAGTTTATTGCTTGGGCTGCGTAAAGTAGCGACCTGCGAAGGACGCGAAACACCGGAGGCAGGTGTCTCGCGCTTAGCCTCTTAGGAGGCAATGGCCTCCGATAGGCCAGATGTGATCGTTCCTCCCACCACGGCCTCGGTGGGAGGAAAGGAGGGGATTGGCGGTTGCCTGCCTCACCCCTCTCCTTGGAAAAAGGACCAGGAGTAGCAACCCTACCAGCAGCTCCTGCATCTCCGGTGCCCTCAACGTCGAAGGAAGATGGGCAGCGGTGTTCAGCAGACACGGTTTCCCCCGACAAGGCTTGGACTGGGGGGACCATCCAGAAAGTGCGGAAGGATTCAGCGTATTATGAGTCTCTAAAGGAGAAATACGCTAAATACGTGACAGGAGCGGAGATTATCTCGGTGCCCGAGACGCTCAGTAACATTGAGCCCAGGATCCTTTCCCTGCTGACCAGGGATCCGAAAAGTCGCAAACTTATCGGGGTCAGCAGGGACGTGGTGGAGGAGGCCATCAAGGCCTTGAAGATCAATGGAAAGATGGTGGCTAGGCGCAGCCACGCCGTGTGGGATGTTTTACTTGGCTCTGCGGAGGAAGCAAGAAAACTGGCCGGCTCCTTTATGGAAACAAAGACGTTGCGCCTGGATACAGAATACATGGGCATGCGCAGATCAAAGATCACTCTCCACGGCGTGCCCATGGACATCTCGTTAGACCATGTCGGGGTGTTTTTCACACAATTCGGCATGGTCGAAGAGGTGAAGGCGCTCACCTCGAAGCAGGGCTTTCTCACCGGTGACGTCACCCTGCAGGTGACGGTCGAGCAAAAAAAGATCGGGAATATCCCCAACATTATCACCTGCAGGGGAAGATCAATTTACGTGATCGTTGAGGGGAGGAAGCCCTTCTGCTGGGTCTGCGGCGATTCCAATCACGTCGCCAAGGCGTGCCCGAAAAAGGTTCCGGCCCCTGGGACCCAGCCAGCAAAGCAGCAGCAGGAGAAACCGGCAGCGAAACAACCAGAAGCTCCAACGGAGGCGAAATCGTCTGTTCCGGATAAGGTGAATGAGTGGCAGACGGTCGGCAAGAAAAAAAAGGCGAAGGCACTAGCGGAGAAATCGCCTTCTCCGGCCAAAACGCCTTCTCAGACCAAAACGCCTTCTCCGACCAAAACGCCCTCGCCACCTCAGGAGCCTTCGGAGTCAAAGGTGCCCTCATCACCCAAAGCAGCTACCAAGCAGGGGAAGGCAAAAAAACCTCCCCAAAATGAGGGCCCGAAGGAACAACCAAGGGAAGAGCCCATGGAGACTCAAAGATCGGCGTCGTTGAAACGCAGCCGGGAGGACGAAGAAGAGCAGCAAGAGAACTTCAAGAATCGGCGGAAGAGCAGAGAAAGGTGTTCGACAACACACAGGTGCTCCTCGCTTCCTGCCTCACCGGAGAGGCAAACGTATGCGCAAAAGGCAAGAAGCCTCCCCTCGTCCCCGCGGAAAGCTTCCCAGTCCCCTACCTTTAAATTAACCCCCCTGAGACCAGTTGCTTTATCCCCCACTCTCTCCCCTTCTCCTATGTCCACTCCCACTCGGGCAAAAAAGATAAAAGCCCTGCCCAAAGGGGAAGCGCTATTGAAAGTAGAGGAGGACATCTCTGCAGGGTGGTCGTCACAAAGACGAAAATTACTCAAACCACTGCTGAAGATGACCACAGTTGACGGTCTATCTACGGAGGACCCCAAAAACTTTCCCCAGGCCCCAGGAGTAATTACCCTCGTACGGAATACCGGGGGTAACCTGCGGGTCTGGGACCACATCGCGGAAGCGAAAAAACTTTATCCTAAACTAAGGATGTACATTGAAAGCTCAGCAGAACTTAGAAAAATGTCTAAAAATTGTTCGGGGAGGTTCCCTGTTTTACTCCACCCCAGTTTATATAGGGTGGTAAAACTAATGTACCCCACGGACGTCGGCGGTATTGTCTCAGACGGACGGATTACGTCCGACATAGGAACTGGTTCCCTGGGACAGTCCGTCGGGGTCCTGTCTGCCCGAGATTTTCGCCCCGTATGCATCTAGAGAGCCTTTGTTGCCTGTTTTTCTTTTTCTCTTTTTCAGGTTTAAAAGATGTCTATTAAGATAGCCAGCTTGAATGCGAAGGGCCTGAGGGATCGGGGTAAGGCGGCTCGCCTGCTTCGTGACCTCTTGTCCTTCGGCGTGGATGTGGCCGCGATCCAAGAGACTCACTTTGTTTGCGAAGTCGACTCTTGTGTGCTGTCTAACGACTTTGTCGTCTATTCAGCATATGGGAGCCGGCAAGCCAGAGGTGTTTCTTTGCTGGTCAAGCGTACCCTGGACGCGAAGGTTGACCTTGTCCATGTCGGTGCCGAGGGCCGGCTGATCGTGGCCGATATTGCAGTGAAAAGCAAATTGTTCCGGCTGATTGTGGTTTATGCGCCCAATAAGCAAGGTGAGCGTGTCTCTTTCTTTCGGCTGTTGGAGCCCTTTATGGTGCATTCAACACGGCTAATCTTAGTTGGGGACTGGAATGCCATCCTAACCCCCAAATGGGATAGAGGGAGGGGCGCTAGCGGGAGGAATGATGATCGTAGCCTGGTTGATCTGATCGACGAATTTGGTCTCGTCGATAGATACCGGGTCGATCATCCGGATGGGAGTATGTGGACGTGGGCGCTTAATTGGCCTTCTACCCGGGTATCTGCGTACCTGGATAGGATGTTAGTGAGAGTGGCCGACATAGACTTCTTAGAATGTCCAACGTTCCACTGGCTAGGCTACACGGACCACAAACTCGTTTGTGCCCGTGTGGTGTTAGACTTTAGGCCTAGGTTGGCTGGTTATTGGAAGTTCAATCAGTCCTTACTGGACAGGCGGGACTTTCGTGACCAGCTGACAAAACTAGTTCAGCGGGCGTTAATTGGGCGAGTCATTGGGAATAAGTGGTGGGTTAACCTTAAGGACTCCATTAGGTCTTTCGCCACCAAATATAGCCAGCGGCTCAAACTAGATAAGGCTGCGGAGGCAAAGACACTTAGTGCTAATTTCGCCCGGGCGGAGGCTGGTGGGGATCCCCTAGAGATAGCCTTAGCCAGGGAGGCCCTGAGGCGCACGACTAGCGAGCGCTATATGGGCCAGGTAATTAGGGCTAAGTTAAGCAAGATGTCTTCCGAAGCTGTGAACATGGGCGCAGAACTGCGCAAGGAAGAAATTCGTCGGGCCGGCGATCGGTACATTCGAGAGGTGCGCGACCCGGAGGGGCATCTCCTTCGGTCCACCGACGACATGTGCGAGGCGTTCCGGCAGCATTTCGAACACCGGTTTACCAAGGAGCCTGGTCTCCGTGACGAGGAGTTTCGCAGCTATTTGGCTGACTTTCCCCGGCTTTTGCCGGCTGAAGCGGCTAGCTGCGAAGGGGAGATTACGGAGGACGAAGTCTACGCGGCTTTGAAGAAGACCGGCAGTGGCAAGTCGCCAGGTTTGGATGGTTTGCCCTATGAATTGTACTTGAGGATGTCGCACCTTTTTGTCCCGCTCTTGACTGTCGTGTTCAACCACTGGTTTCGGCAGGGGTCCATCCCCGGTCGGATCACCAGGGGCGTGATCACGCTGTTGGGAAAAGGCAAGAAGGTTGGGCGGGGATTAGATGATTACAGGCCCATAACTCTGCTAAACACAGAGTTAAAGATTTTGGCCAAGATCCTGACGAATCGCTTGCAGCTAGTTGCCGAGTCTCTGTTGGAACCGGATCAGACTTGTTCTGTGAAGGGACGAACAATTCAGAGCAACCTGCACTTGATCCGCACGATCGTAGAGGGTGTAGAAGACGACGAAGAGGCCGCGCTGATCAATTTGGATCAGTCCAAGGCATTTGATAGGATTGACCATGGCTACCTGGCTGCTGTCCTGCAGGCCGCCGGATTCAAACCCGACTTCAGCCGCTGGATTAGCCTTCTGTATCGCTCCCCCAAGGCTGTGGTACAGGTGAACGGGAAGCTGTCGAGCGCTTTCGCGCTGTCTAGGTCGGTCCGACAGGGTTGTCCACTGTCGCCTCTCCTTTACGTCCTGGCGTTGGAGCCTCTCCTTCGCCGGCTAAGGGACGAGACGTGCAGTCCGGTCCTGCGTGGAATTGCTGTCCCTGGAGGAGCTCGAGCCAGGGTTTCCGCGTACGCCGATGACGTAACGACCTTTGTGTCCTCCCGCAGGGACATAAGGGCGGTACAGAAGGCGCTTGAACGGTACGAACAGGTAACAGGGGCCAGAATTAACCGCGACAAGTCGTCCGGCTTGCGGTTAGGTGCCTGGAAGGGTGTTTCCCTCCCGGGGCCCTTCGACTGGACGGACGGGCCGGTCAAGCTCCTCGGAGTTTGGTTCGGTCCGGACTTACAGTTGGAGAAAAACTGGTCAGAAGTACAGGCAAAGGTCGGCGCGTCGGTCGAGATTTGGCGTCGACGGAGTCTCTCCGTGAAGGGTCTGGCGGAGGTGTGTAATACATACCTCTTTCCCAGAATCCTTTACCGGCTGTCTGTACTTCCCCTTTGTGACGATCATGAGAAGGCGCTCGAGCGTTTGCTATTCTCCTGTCTTTGGAGAGGACGCAAACACATGGTCGACAAAGGAGTCTGTTGCCTCCGTCCGTGTCAAGGGGGTCTGGGGATGCCACACTTGAGGAGCCACGTGCTCGCTTCGAGGTTGGCATTCCTCAGGCGCGCGTTGGAGGAAGATCGGTTGCTTGCGGGGGTAGTGAGGGACATGTTCCCTAGCCTCACTATCACTCCCCCGCTCCTAAGGACTAGCAATAGGCCTTGGGGGCGGCCGAAATTCCTACTCGAATGTCTGACGGCCCTTCGGGCCATTCCATGGTCCAGTGACCTTTCACGGCCTAGGAGAATCTTCTATCGGGGATTAGTGGAGGGCGCCGTGAAGGATGAACTGTGGAGTAAGCTTGGCATGTCGAGGGAGGAGTATCGCTCTCATTGGTCTTGGGCGCCAGGTGCGGATTGGCTCAACAACTCTGAGTTTTCTCTGACCTGGCGATTGGCTCGGAATGGTTTGTCTCTCAACGACAAGCGGTTCGCAATGGGCCTGGCGGATTTGCCAGATTGTGAACGTTGCGTCCTTGGAATTAAGGAGACGTCTGCGCACGCCTTCTTCCATTGTTCGCGCGTTCGCCCGTTGTGGGCGCGTGTTGGCGAGTTGACTGCTCGTATCGCGCCGCGGGAGCTTGTGCTCATTGATCGCGCATACGCTGTGGACAATGTGTCGCCCCCGTACTCTGGAGTGAAGCGGATGGTGTTTCTGTCGCTACTGGCCACGGCTAGAATGGTGATTTGGATGACGCGTCTGGAGGAAGTCTTGCGGGGAGGTCGTCTTTCGGATCAGGATCTAATCCGATATTTTGAGCACCAGCTCAAAATTAAGATTAGAACTGAACGGAAACGGCTGCACCCGACAGAGTTCAGCGAAAGGTGGGTATATGCGGCGAGCCTGGTTCGCGTGACCGGGGCTAGCCTTGATTTTCTCTTTTAGATCTGCTAGTTGCATCGGGGTGGATTCCTTTGGAACCCCTCCCGTGGTTAAGGTAGAAGTTCTTTTTTGTGCCTAGTTAATGTGAGTGAATGTGTTTGTCCTGGCCTGTTCCCGGCTCCATTGCTTTTGTTATGATCCAGTTCGAGATTCCCATTGTCCAAGTATTCTTTTGTCCCGTTTTCACTCTCGGCTGGGTCAGCCTTATACATTCTCCAGTCCAATTTATTTTGTTCCCTGCTTCTCCATTCCCCTTAGAAAGAGAGCTGCTTGATTTTGTTCTTTTTAAGGCAGAATACAGTGGCCTCTTTAATTACGTGGGTGTGTTTGGGTCTTACTAACCCATGTATATATATTCATTTGAAATTGTTTTTTGTTTTGGGGATTTTTTGTTTCTTCATTCCCCCTCCCCATCATGTCATTTCATGAATAAAGTTTTAAATTATTTTTGTAAGATATTGTATATATTGTAAAAATCAGAAATTTTTATGTACATTTGGGGTGTTTTTAGGTCCCCGGTATGATTTTGCGGTATTTTGGTGCTTGATAGGTATGAGTGTTGATGGACAAATTTTTATGGTGAATGAGAAAATTGTAACGTATGTATGGGTCGTGAATCGGATTAGCTAGGTATAAGATAGTTACGGAAGACCAACCCAAGTTTTTGTACCCCCTCCCCATTGTTTGGCCTTGTGCCAGAATTTGTACTTTTTGACAAATAAATCAGTACCAACCATTTCCTACTCAGACTTTTTGTGTTTGTGTGGTCGGGTTGGTTTGGATCAAAGTGTAGTATCTGTTCCATAGTGATACCTACTATTACTTTGGTCAAGTGTGGCATTGTGGTCTCCACCCAAGTTTATTGCTTGGGCTGCGTAAAGTAGCGACCTGCGAAGGACGCGAAACACCGGAGGCAGGTGTCTCGCGCTTAGCCTCTTAGGAGGCAATGGCCTCCGATAGGCCAGATGTGATCGTTCCTCCCACCACGGCCTCGGTGGGAGGAAAGGAGGGGGATTGGCGGTTGCCTGCCTCACCCCTCTCCTTGGAAAAAGGACCAGGAGTAGCAACCCTACCAGCAGCTCCTGCATCTCCGGTGCCCTCAACGTCGAAGGAAGATGGGCAGCGGTGTTCAGCAGACACGGTTTCCCCCGACAAGGCTTGGACTGGGGGGACCATCCAGAAAGTGCGGAAGGATTCAGCGTATTATGAGTCTCTAAAGGAGAAATACGCTAAATACGTGACAGGAGCGGAGATTATCTCGGTGCCCGAGACGCTCAGTAACATTGAGCCCAGGATCCTTTCCCTGCTGACCAGGGATCCGAAAAGTCGCAAACTTATCGGGGTCAGCAGGGACGTGGTGGAGGAGGCCATCAAGGCCTTGAAGATCAATGGAAAGATGGTGGCTAGGCGCAGCCACGCCGTGTGGGATGTTTTACTTGGCTCTGCGGAGGAAGCAAGAAAACTGGCCGGCTCCTTTATGGAAACAAAGACGTTGCGCCTGGATACAGAATACATGGGCATGCGCAGATCAAAGATCACTCTCCACGGCGTGCCCATGGACATCTCGTTAGACCATGTCGGGGTGTTTTTCACACAATTCGGCATGGTCGAAGAGGTGAAGGCGCTCACCTCGAAGCAGGGCTTTCTCACCGGTGACGTCACCCTGCAGGTGACGGTCGAGCAAAAAAAGATCGGGAATATCCCCAACATTATCACCTGCAGGGGAAGATCAATTTACGTGATCGTTGAGGGGAGGAAGCCCTTCTGCTGGGTCTGCGGCGATTCCAATCACGTCGCCAAGGCGTGCCCGAAAAAGGATCCGGCCCCTGGGACCCAGCCAGCAAAGCAGCAGCAGGAGAAACCGGCAGCGAAACAACCAGAAGCTCCAACGGAGGCGAAATCGTCTGTTCCGGATAAGGTGAATGAGTGGCAGACGGTCGGCAAGAAAAAAGGCGAAGGCACTAGCGGAGAAATCGCCTTCTCCGGCCAAAACGCCTTCTCAGACCAAAACGCCTTCTCCGACCAAAACGCCCTCGCCACCTCAGGAGCCTTCGGAGTCAAAGGTGCCCTCATCACCCAAAGCAGCTACCAAGCAGGGGAAGGCAAAAAAACCTCCCCAAAATGAGGGCCCGAAGGAACAACCAAGGGAAGAGCCCATGGAGACTCAAAGATCGGCGTCGTTGAAACGCAGCCGGGAGGACGAAGAAGAGCAGCAAGAGAACTTCAAGAATCGGCGGAAGAGCAGAGAAAGGTGTTCGACAACACACAGGTGCTCCTCGCTTCCTGCCTCACCGGAGAGGCAAACGTATGCGCAAAAGGCAAGAAGCCTCCCCTCGTCCCCGCGGAAAGCTTCCCAGTCCCCTACCTTTAAATTAACCCCCCTGAGACCAGTTGCTTTATCCCCCACTCTCTCCCCTTCTCCTATGTCCACTCCCACTCGGGCAAAAAAGATAAAAGCCCTGCCCAAAGGGGAAGCGCTATTGAAAGTAGAGGAGGACATCTCTGCAGGGTGGTCGTCACAAAGACGAAAATTACTCAAACCACTGCTGAAGATGACCACAGTTGACGGTCTATCTACGGAGGACCCCAAAAACTTTCCCCAGGCCCCAGGAGTAATTACCCTCGTACGGAATACCGGGGGTAACCTGCGGGTCTGGGACCACATCGCGGAAGCGAAAAAACTTTATCCTAAACTAAGGATGTACATTGAAAGCTCAGCAGAACTTAGAAAAATGTCTAAAAATTGTTCGGGGAGGTTCCCTGTTTTACTCCACCCCAGTTTATATAGGGTGGTAAAACTAATGTACCCCACGGACGTCGGCGGTATTGTCTCAGACGGACGGATTACGTCCGACATAGGAACTGGTTCCCTGGGACAGTCCGTCGGGGTCCTGTCTGCCCGAGATTTTCGCCCCGTATGCATCTAGAGAGCCTTTGTTGCCTGTTTTTCTTTTTCTCTTTTTCAGGTTTAAAAGATGTCTATTAAGATAGCCAGCTTGAATGCGAAGGGCCTGAGGGATCGGGGTAAGGCGGCTCGCCTGCTTCGTGACCTCTTGTCCTTCGGCGTGGATGTGGCCGCGATCCAAGAGACTCACTTTGTTTGCGAAGTCGACTCTTGTGTGCTGTCTAACGACTTTGTCGTCTATTCAGCATATGGGAGCCGGCAAGCCAGAGGTGTTTCTTTGCTGGTCAAGCGTACCCTGGACGCGAAGGTTGACCTTGTCCATGTCGGTGCCGAGGGCCGGCTGATCGTGGCCGATATTGCAGTGAAAAGCAAATTGTTCCGGCTGATTGTGGTTTATGCGCCCAATAAGCAAGGTGAGCGTGTCTCTTTCTTTCGGCTGTTGGAGCCCTTTATGGTGCATTCAACACGGCTAATCTTAGTTGGGGACTGGAATGCCATCCTAACCCCCAAATGGGATAGAGGGAGGGGCGCTAGCGGGAGGAATGATGATCGTAGCCTGGTTGATCTGATCGACGAATTTGGTCTCGTCGATAGATACCGGGTCGATCATCCGGATGGGAGTATGTGGACGTGGGCGCTTAATTGGCCTTCTACCCGGGTATCTGCGTACCTGGATAGGATGTTAGTGAGAGTGGCCGACATAGACTTCTTAGAATGTCCAACGTTCCACTGGCTAGGCTACACGGACCACAAACTCGTTTGTGCCCGTGTGGTGTTAGACTTTAGGCCTAGGTTGGCTGGTTATTGGAAGTTCAATCAGTCCTTACTGGACAGGCGGGACTTTCGTGACCAGCTGACAAAACTAGTTCAGCGGGCGTTAATTGGGCGAGTCATTGGGAATAAGTGGTGGGTTAACCTTAAGGACTCCATTAGGTCTTTCGCCACCAAATATAGCCAGCGGCTCAAACTAGATAAGGCTGCGGAGGCAAAGACACTTAGTGCTAATTTCGCCCGGGCGGAGGCTGGTGGGGATCCCCTAGAGATAGCCTTAGCCAGGAGGCCCTGAGGCGCACGACTAGCGAGCGCTATATGGGCCAGGTAATTAGGGCTAAGTTAAGCAAGATGTCTTCCGAAGCTGTGAACATGGGCGCAGAACTGCGCAAGGAAGAAATTCGTCGGGCCGGCGATCGGTACATTCGAGAGGTGCGCGACCCGGAGGGGCATCTCCTTCGGTCCACCGACGACATGTGCGAGGCGTTCCGGCAGCATTTCGAACACCGGTTTACCAAGGAGCCTGGTCTCCGTGACGAGGAGTTTCGCAGCTATTTGGCTGACTTTCCCCGGCTTTTGCCGGCTGAAGCGGCTAGCTGCGAAGGGGAGATTACGGAGGACGAAGTCTACGCGGCTTTGAAGAAGACCGGCAGTGGCAAGTCGCCAGGTTTGGATGGTTTGCCCTATGAATTGTACTTGAGGATGTCGCACCTTTTTGTCCCGCTCTTGACTGTCGTGTTCAACCACTGGTTTCGGCAGGGGTCCATCCCCGGTCGGATCACCAGGGGCGTGATCACGCTGTTGGGAAAAGGCAAGAAGGTTGGGCGGGGATTAGATGATTACAGGCCCATAACTCTGCTAAACACAGAGTTAAAGATTTTGGCCAAGATCCTGACGAATCGCTTGCAGCTAGTTGCCGAGTCTCTGTTGGAACCGGATCAGACTTGTTCTGTGAAGGGACGAACAATTCAGAGCAACCTGCACTTGATTCGCACGATCGTAGAGGGTGTAGAAGACGACGAAGAGGCCGCGCTGATCAATTTGGATCAGTCCAAGGCATTTGATAGGATTGACCATGGCTACCTGGCTGCTGTCCTGCAGGCCGCCGGATTCAAACCCGACTTCAGCCGCTGGATTAGCCTTCTGTATCGCTCCCCCAAGGCTGTGGTACAGGTGAACGGGAAGCTGTCGAGCGCTTTCGCGCTGTCTAGGTCGGTCCGACAGGGTTGTCCACTGTCGCCTCTCCTTTACGTCCTGGCGTTGGAGCCTCTCCTTCGCCGGCTAAGGGACGAGACGTGCAGTCCGGTCCTGCGTGGAATTGCTGTCCCTGGAGGAGCTCGAGCCAGGGTTTCCGCGTACGCCGATGACGTAACGACCATTGTGTCCTCCCGCAGGGACATAAGGGCGGTACAGAAGGCGCTTGAACGGTACGAACAGGTAACAGGGGCCAGAATTAACCGCGACAAGTCGTCCGGCTTGCGGTTAGGTGCCTGGAAGGGTGTTTCCCTCCCGGGGCCCTTCGACTGGACGGACGGGCCGGTCAAGCTCCTCGGAGTTTGGTTCGGTCCGGACTTACAGTTGGAGAAAAACTGGTCAGAAGTACAGGCAAAGGTCGGCGCGTCGGTCGAGATTTGGCGTCGACGGAGTCTCTCCGTGAAGGGTCTGGCGGAGGTGTGTAATACATACCTCTTTCCCAGAATCCTTTACCGGCTGTCTGTACTTCCCCTTTGTGACGATCATGAGAAGGCGCTCGAGCGTTTGCTATTCTCCTGTCTTTGGAGAGGACGCAAACACATGGTCGACAAAGGAGTCTGCTGCCTCCGTCCGTGTCAAGGGGGTCTGGGGATGCCACACTTGAGGAGCCACGTGCTCGCTTCGAGGTTGGCATTCCTCAGGCGCGCGTTGGAGGAAGATCGGTTGCTTGCGGGGGTAGTGAGGGACATGTTCCCTAGCCTCACTATCACTCCCCCGCTCCTGAGGACTAGCAATAGGCCTTGGGGGCGGCCGAAATTCCTGCTCGAATGTCTGACGGCCCTTCGGGCCATTCCATGGTCCAGTGACCTTTCACGGCCTAGGAGAATCTTCTATCGGGGATTAGTGGAGGGCGCCGTGAAGGATGAACTGTGGAGTAAGCTCGGCATGTCGAGGGAGGAGTATCGCTCTCATTGGTCTTGGGCGCCAGGTGCGGATTGGCTCAACAACTCTGAGTTTTCTCTGACCTGGCGATTGGCTCGGAATGGTTTGTCTCTCAACGACAAGCGTTTCGCAATGGGCCTGGCGGATTTGCCAGATTGTGAACGTTGCGTCCTTGGAATTAAGGAGACGTCTGCGCACGCCTTCTTCCATTGTTCGCGCGTTCGCCCGTTGTGGGCGCGTGTTGGCGAGTTGACTGCTCGTATCGCGCCGCGGGAGCTTGTGCTCATTGATCGCGCATACGCTGTGGACAATGTGTCGCCCCCGTACTCTGGAGTGAAGCGGATGGTGTTTCTGTCGCTACTGGCCACGGCTAGAATGGTGATTTGGATGACGCGTCTGGAGGAAGTCTTGCGGGGCGGTCGTCTTTCGGATCAGGATCTAATCCGATATTTTGAGCACCAGCTCAAAATTAAGATTAGAACTGAACGAAAACGGCTGCACCCGACAGAGTTCAGCGAAAGGTGGGTATATGCGGCGAGCCTGGTTCGCGTGACCGGGGCTAGCCTTGATTTTCTCTTTTAGATCTGCTAGTTGCATCGGGGTGGATTCCTTTGGAACCCCTCCCGTGGTTAAGGTAGAAGTTCTTTTTGTGCCTAGTTAATGTGAGTGAATGTGTTTGTCCTGGCCTGTTCCCGGCTCCATTACTTTTGTTATGATCCAGTTCGAGATTCCCATTGTCCATTGTTATTTTGTCCCGTTTTTATTCTCGGCTGGGTCAGCCTTATATATTCTCCAGTCCAATTTATTTTGTTCCCTGCTTCTCCATTCCCCTTAGAAAGAGAGCTGCTTGATTTTGTTCCTTTTAAGGCAGAATACAGTGGCCTCTTTTAATTATGTGGGTGTGTTTGGGTCTTACTAACATTGTGTATATATATTCATTTGAAATTGTTTTTTGTTTTGGGGATTTTTTGTTTCTTCATTCCCCCTCCCCATCATGTCATTTCATGAATAAAGTTTTAAATTATTTTTGTAAGATATTGTATATATTGTAAAAATCAGAAATTTTTATGTACATTTGGGGTGTTTTTAGGTCCCCGGTATGATTTTGCGGTATTTTGGTGCTTGATAGGTATGAGTGTTGATGGACAAATTTTTATGGTGAATGAGAAAATTGTAACGTATGTATGGGTCGTGAATCGGATTAGCTAGGTATAAGATAGTTACGGAAGACCAACCCAAGTTTTTGTACCCCCTCCCCATTGTTTGGCCTTGTGCCAGAATTTGTACTTTTTGACAAATAAATCAGTACCAACCATTTCCTACTCAGACTTTTTTGTGTTTGCGTGGTCGGGTTGGTTTGGATCAAAGTGTAGTATCTGTTCCATAGTGATACCTACTATTACTTTGGTCAAGTGTGGCATTGTGGTCTCCACCCAAGTTTATTGCTTGGGCTGCGTAAAGTAGCGACCTGCGAAGGACGCGAAACACCGGAGGCAGGTGTCTCGCGCTTAGCCTCTTAGGAGGCAATGGCCTCCGATAGGCCAGATGTGATCGCTCCTCCCACCACGGCCTCGGTGGGAGGAAAGGAGGGGGATTGGCGGTTGCCTGCCTCACCCCTCTCCTTGGAAAAAGGACCAGGAGTAGCAACCCTACCAGCAGCTCCTGCATCTCCGGTGCCCTCAACGTCGAAGGAAGATGGGCAGCGGTGTTCAGCAGACACGGTTTCCCCCGACAAGGCTTGGACTGGGGGGACCATCCAGAAAGTGCGGAAGGATTCAGCGTATTATGAGTCTCTAAAGGAGAAATACGCTAAATACGTGACAGGAGCGGAGATTATCTCGGTGCCCGAGACGCTCAGTAACATTGAGCCCAGGATCCTTTCCCTGCTGACCAGGGATCCGAAAAGTCGCAAACTTATCGGGGTCAGCAGGGACGTGGTGGAGGAGGCCATCAAGGCCTTGAAGATCAATGGAAAGATGGTGGCTAGGCGCAGCCACGCCGTGTGGGATGTTCTACTTGGCTCTGCGGAGGAAGCAAGAAAACTGGCCGGCTCCTTTATGGAAACAAAGACGTTGCGCCTGGATACAGAATACATGGGCATGCGCAGATCAAAGATCACTCTCCACGGCGTGCCCATGGACATCTCGTTAGACCATGTCGGGGTGTTTTTCACACAATTCGGCATGGTCGAAGAGGTGAAGGCGCTCACCTCGAAGCAGGGCTTTCTCACCGGTGACGTCACCCTGCAGGTGACGGTCGAGCAAAAAAAGATCGGGAATATCCCCAACATTATCACCTGCAGGGGAAGATCAATTTACGTGATCGTTGAGGGGAGGAAGCCCTTCTGCTGGGTCTGCGGCGATTCCAATCACGTCGCCAAGGCGTGCCCGAAAAAGGATCCGGCCCCTGGGACCCAGCCAGCAAAGCAGCAGCAGGAGAAACCGGCAGCGAAACAACCAGAAGCTCCAACGGAGGCGAAATCGTCTGTGCCGGATAAGGTGAATGAGTGGCAGACGGTCGGCAAGAAAAAGAAGGCGAAGGCACTAGCGGAGAAATCGCCTTCTCCGGCCAAAACGCCTTCTCAGACCAAAACGCCTTCTCCGACCAAAACGCCCTCGCCACCTCAGGAGCCTTCGGAGTCAAAGGTGCCCTCATCACCCAAAGCAGCGACCAAGCAGGGGAAGGCAAAAAAACCTCCCCAAAATGAGGGCCCGAAGGAACAACCAAGGGAAGAGCCCATGGAGACTCAAAGATCGGCGTCGTTGAAACGCAGCCGGGAGGACGAAGAAGAGCAGCAAGAGAACTTCAAGAATCGGCGGAAGAGCAGAGAAAGGAGTTCGACAACACACAGGTGCTCCTCGCTTCCTGCCTCACCGGAGAGGCAAACGTATGCGCAAAAGGCAAGAAGCCTCCCCTCGTCCCCGCGGAAAGCTTCCCCAGTCCCCTACCTTTAAATTAACCCCCCTGAGACCAGTTGCTTTATCCCCCACTCTCTCCCCTTCTCCTATGTCCACTCCCACTCGGGCAAAAAAGATAAAAGCCCTGCCCAAAGGGGAAGCGCTATTGAAAGTAGAGGAGGACATCTCTGCAGGGTGGTCGTCACAAAGACGAAAACTACTCAAACCACTGCTGAAGATGACCACAGTTGACGGTCTATCTACGGAGGACCCCAAAAACTTTCCCCAGGCCCCAGGAGTAATTACCCTCGTACGGAATACCGGGGGTAACCTGCGGGTCTGGGACCACATCGCGGAAGCGAAAAAACTTTATCCTAAACTAAGGATGTACATTGAAAGCTCAGCAGAACTTAGAAAAATGTCTAAAAATTGTTCGGGGAGGTTCCCTGTTTTACTCCACCCCAGTTTATATAGGGTGGTAAAACTAATGTACCCCACGGACGTCGGCGGTATTGTCTCAGACGGACGGATTACGTCCGACATAGGAACTGGTTCCCTGGGACAGTCCGTCGGGGTCCTGTCTGCCCGAGATTTTCGCCCCGTATGCATCTAGAGAGCCTTTGTTGCCTGTTTTTCTTTTTCTCTTTTTTCAGGTTTAAAAGATGTCTATTAAGATAGCCAGCTTGAATGCGAAGGGCCTGAGGGATCGGGGTAAGGCGGCTCGCCTGCTTCGTGACCTCTTGTCCTTCGGCGTGGATGTGGCCGCGATCCAAGAGACTCACTTTGTTTGCGAAGTCGACTCTTGTGTGCTGTCTAACGACTTTGTCGTCTATTCAGCATATGGGAGCCGGCAAGCCAGAGGTGTTTCTTTGCTGGTCAAGCGTACCCTGGACGCGAAGGTTGACCTTGTCCATGTCGGTGCCGAGGGCCGGCTGATCGTGGCCGATATTGCAGTGAAAAGCAGATTGTTCCGGCTGATTGTGGTTTATGCGCCCAATAAGCAAGGTGAGCGTGTCTCTTTCTTTCGGCTGTTGGAGCCCTTTATGGTGCATTCAACACGGCTAATCTTAGTTGGGGACTGGAATGCCATCCTAACCCCCAAATGGGATAGAGGGAGGGGCGCTAGCGGGAGGAATGATGATCGTAGCCTGGTTGATCTGATCGACGAATTTGGTCTCGTCGATAGATACCGGGTCGATCATCCGGATGGGAGTATGTGGACGTGGGCGCTTAATTGGCCTTCTACCCGGGTATCTGCGTACCTGGATAGGATGTTAGTGAGAGTGGCCGACATAGACTTCTTAGAATGTCCAACGTTCCACTGGCTAGGCTACACGGACCACAAACTCGTTTGTGCCCGTGTGGTGTTAGACTTTAGGCCTAGGTTGGCTGGTTATTGGAAGTTCAATCAGTCCTTACTGGACAGGCGGGACTTTCGTGACCAGCTGACAAAACTAGTTCAGCGGGCGTTAATTGGGCGAGTCATTGGGAATAAGTGGTGGGTTAACCTTAAGGACTCCATTAGGTCTTTCGCCACCAAATATAGCCAGCGGCTCAAACTAGATAAGGCTGCGGAGGCAAAGACACTTAGTGCTAATTTCGCCCGGGCGGAGGCTGGTGGGGATCCCCTAGAGATAGCCTTAGCCAGGGAGGCCCTGAGGCGCACGACTAGCGAGCGCTATATGGGTCAGGTAATTAGAGCTAAGTTAAGCAAGATGTCTTCCGAAGCTGTGAACATGGGCGCAGAACTGCGCAAGGAAGAAATTCGTCGGGCCGGCGATCGGTACATTCGAGAAGTGCGCGACCCGGAGGGGCATCTCCTTCGGTCCACCGACGACATGTGCGAGGCGTTCCGGCAGCATTTCGAACACCGGTTTACCAAGGAGCCTGGTCTCCGTGACGAGGAGTTTCGCAGCTATTTGGCTGACTTTCCCCGGCTTTTGCCGGCTGAAGCGGCTAGCTGCGAAGGGGAGATTACGGAGGACGAAGTCTACGCGGCTTTGAAGAAGACCGGCAGTGGCAAGTCGCCAGGTTTGGATGGTTTGCCCTATGAATTGTACTTGAGGATGTCGCACCTTTTTGTCCCGCTCTTGACTGTCGTGTTCAACCACTGGTTTCGGCAGGGGTCCATCCCCGGTCGGATCACCAGGGGCGTGATCACGCTGTTGGGAAAAGGCAAGAAGGTTGGGCGGGGATTAGATGATTACAGGCTCCATAACTCTGCTAAACACAGAGTTAAAGATTTTGGCCAAGATCCTGACGAATCGCTTGCAGCTAGTTGCCGAGTCTCTGTTGGAACCGGATCAGACTTGTTCTGTGAAGGGACGAACAATTCAGAGCAACCTGCACTTGATTCGCACGATCGTAGAGGGTGTAGAAGACGACGAAGAGGCCGCGCTGATCAATTTGGATCAGTCCAAGGCATTTGATAGGATTGACCATGGCTACCTGGCTGCTGTCCTGCAGGCCGCCGGATTCAAACCCGACTTCAGCCGCTGGATTAGCCTTCTGTATCGCTCCCCCAAGGCTGTGGTACAGGTGAACGGGAAGCTGTCGAGCGCTTTCGCGCTGTCTAGGTCGGTCCGACAGGGTTGTCCACTGTCGCCTCTCCTTTACGTCCTGGCGTTGGAGCCCCTCCTTCGCCGGCTAAGGGACGAGACGTGCAGTCCGGTCCTGCGTGGAATTGCTGTCCCTGGTGGAGCTCGAGCCAGGGTTTCCGCGTACGCCGATGACGTAACGACCTTTGTGTCCTCCCGCAGGGACATAAGGGCGGTACAGAAGGCGCTTGAACGGTACGAACAGGTAACAGGGGCCAGAATTAACCGCGACAAGTCGTCCGGCTTGCGGTTAGGTGCCTGGAAGGGTGTTTCCCTCCCGGGGCCCTTCGACTGGACGGACGGGCCGGTCAAGCTCCTCGGAGTTTGGTTCGGTCCGGACTTACAGTTGGAGAAAAACTGGTCAGAAGTACAGGCAAAGGTCGGCGCGTCGGTCGAGATTTGGCGTCGACGGAGTCTCTCCGTGAAGGGTCTGGCGGAGGTGTGTAATACATACCTCTTTCCCAGAATCCTTTACCGGCTGTCTGTACTTCCCCTTTGTGACGATCATGAGAAGGCGCTCGAGCGTTTGCTATTCTCCTGTCTTTGGAGAGGACGCAAACACATGGTCGACAAAGGAGTCTGTTGCCTCCGTCCGTGTCAAGGGGGTCTGGGGATGCCACACTTGAGGAGCCACGTGCTCGCTTCGAGGTTGGCATTCCTCAGGCGCGCGTTGGAGGAAGATCGGTTGCTTGCGGGGGTAGTGAGGGACATGTTCCCTAGCCTCACTATCACTCCCCCGCTCCTAAGGACTAGCAATAGGCCTTGGGGGCGGCCGAAATTCCTGCTCGAATGTCTGACGGCCCTTCGGGCCATTCCATGGTCCAGTGACCTTTCACGGCCTAGGAGAATCTTCTATCGGGGATTAGTGGAGGGCGCCGTGAAGGATGAACTGTGGAGTAAGCTCGGCATGTCGAGAGAGGAGTATCGCTCTCATTGGTCTTGGGCGCCAGGTGCGGATTGGCTCAACAACTCTGAGTTTTCTCTGACCTGGCGATTGGCTCGGAATGGTTTGTCTCTCAACGACAAGCGTTTCGCAATGGGCCTGGCGGATTTGCCAGATTGTGAACGTTGCGTCCTTGGAATTAAGGAGACGTCTGCGCACGCCTTCTTCCATTGTTCGCGCGTTCGCCCGTTGTGGGCGCGTGTTGGCGAGTTGACTGCTCGTATCGCGCCGCGGGAGCTTGTGCTCATTGATCGCGCATACGCTGTGGACAATGTGTCGCCCCCGTACTCTGGAGTGAAGCGGATGGTGTTTCTGTCGCTACTGGCCACGGCTAGAATGGTGATTTGGATGACGCGTCTGGAGGAAGTCTTGCGGGGCGGTCGTCTTTCGGATCAGGATCTAATCCGATATTTTGAGCACCAGCTCAAAATTAAGATTAGAACTGAACGAAAACGGCTGCACCCGACAGAGTTCAGCGAAAGGTGGGTATATGCGGCGAGCCTGGTTCGCGTGACCGGGGCTAGCCTTGATTTTCTCTTTTAGATCTGCTAGTTGCATCGGGGTGGATTCCTTTGGAACCCCTCCCGTGGTTAAGGTAGAAGTTCTTTTTGTGCCTAGTTAATGTGAGTGAATGTGTTTGTCCTGGCCTGTTCCCGGCTCCATTACTTTTGTTATGATCCAGTTCGAGATTCCCATTGTCCATTGTTATTTTGTCCCGTTTTTATTCTCGGCTGGGTCAGCCTTATATATTCTCCAGTCCAATTTATTTTGTTCCCTGCTTCTCCATTCCCCTTAGAAAGAGAGCTGCTTGATTTTGTTCCTTTTAAGGCAGAATACAGTGGCCTCTTTAATTATGTGGGTGTGTTTGGGTCTTACTAACATTGTGTATATATATTCATTTGAAATTGTTTTTTGTTTTGGGGATTTTTGTTTCTTCATTCCCCCTCCCCATCATGTCATTTCATGAATAAAGTTTTAAATTATTTTTGTAAGATATTGTATATATTGTAAAAATCAGAAATTTTTATGTACATTTGGGGTGTTTTTAGGTCCACGGTATGATTTTGCGGTATTTTGGTGCTTGATAGGTATGAGTGTTGATGGACAAATTTTTATGGTGAATGAGAAAATTGTAACGTATGTATGGGTCGTGAATCGGATTAGCTAGGTATAAGATAGTTACGGAAGACCAACCCAAGTTTTTGTACCCCCTCCCCATTTGTTTGGCCTTGTGCCAGAATTTGTACTTTTTGACAAATAAATCAGTACCAACCATTTCCTACTCAGACTTTTTTGTGTTTGTGTGGTCGGGTTGGTTTGGATCAAAGTGTAGTATCTGTTCCATAGTGATACTTACTATTACTTTGGTCAAGTGTGGCATTGTGGTCTCCACCCAAGTTTATTGCTTGGGCTGCGTAAAGTAGCGACCTGCGAAGGACGCGAAACACCGGAGGCAGGTGTCTCGCGCTTAGCCTCTTAGGAGGCAATGGCCTCCGATAGGCCCGATGTGATCGTTCCTCCCACCACGGCCTCGGTGGGTGGAAAGGAGGGGGATTGGCGGTTGCCTGCCTCACCCCTCTCCTTGGAAAAAGGACCAGGAGTAGCAACCCTACCAGCAGCTCCTGCATCTCCGGTGCCCTCAACGTCGAAGGAAGATGGGCAGCGGTGTCTAGCAGCAACGGTTACCCCTGGCAAGGCGTGGACCGGGGAGACCATCCGGAAAGTGCGAAGGGATTCTGCGTATTATGAGTCCCTTAAGGATAAATACGCCAAATTTGTGACAGGTACGGAGATTCTCTCGGTTCCCGAGACGCTCAGTGTCATTGAGCCCAGGATCCTATCCCTGCTGACCAGGGATCCGAAAAGCCGCAAACTGATCGGGGTCAGCAGGGACGTGGTGGAGGAGGCCATTGTGGCCCTGAAAATTAACGGTAGGATGGTGGCCAGGCGCAGCCACACCGTATGGGATGTTTTGCTGGACTCTGCGGAGGAAGCGAGAAAGCTGGCTGGTTCCATTTGGGAAACAAAGACGTTGCGCCTGGACACGGAATATATGGGCATGCGTAGATCAAAGATCACTCTTCACGGCGTGCCCATGGAGATTTCATTGGACCACGTTGGGGTGTTCTTCACACAATTTGGCAAGGTCGAGGAGGTGAAGGCACTCACTTCGAAGCAGGGCTTTCTGACTGGTGATGTCATCCTGCAGGTGACGGTCGAGCAAAAGAAGATCGGCAATATCCCCAACATTATCACCTGCAGGGGAAGGTCAATTTATGTGATCGTCGAGGGAAGAAAGCCCTTCTGCTGGGTTTGTGGCGATTCCAATCACGTCGCCAAGGCGTGCCCGAAAAAGGATCCGGCCACAGGGACCCAGCCGGCAAAGCAGCAGCAGGAGAAACCGGTTGTAAAGCAACCAGAAGTGTCGAAGGAGGCAGTTCCGGATAAGGTGAATGAGTGGCAGACTGTCGGAAAGAAAAAGAAGGCGAAGGTGCCAGCGGAGAAATCGCCTTCTCCGACCAAAATGCCCTCACCACCTCAGGAGCCTTCGGAGTCAAGGGAGCCCTCATCACCCAAGGCCGCTACCAAGCAGGGGAAGGCAAAAAAACCTCCCCAAAATGAGGGCCCGAAGGATAAGGAAGAACCGATGGAAACACAAAGATCGGGGTCGTTAAAACGCAGCCGGGAGGACGAAGAGGAGCAGCAAGAGATCTCCAAAAATCGGCGAAAGAGCAGAGAAAGGAGGTCAACATCACACAGGTGCTCCTCGCTTCCTGTCTCGCCGGAGAGGCAGACGTACGCGCAAAAGGCAAGGAGCCTCCCCTCGTCCCCGCTGAAGGCTTCCCAGTCCCCTACCTTTAAATTGACCCCCCTAAGACCAGTTGCTTTAACCCCCACTCCCTCCCCTTCTCCCATGTCCACTCCCACTCGGGCAAAAAAGAAAAAAGCCCTGCCCAGAGGGGAAGCGCTATTGAAGGTGGAAGAGGACGTCTCTGCAGATTGGTCGTCGCAAAGACGCAAATTACTCAAGCCACTGCTGAAGATGACCTCTGTGGATGGTCTATCGACGGAGGACCCCAATAACTTTTCCCAGGCCCCAGGAGTAATTACCCTCGTACGGAACACCGGGGGTAACCTGCGGGTCTGGGACCACATCGCAGAAGCGAAAAAGTGTTATCCTAAATTAAGGATGTGTATCGAGAATTCAGCTGAACTAAGGAAAATGTCCAAAAATTGTTCGGGGAGGTTCCCGGTTTTGCTCCACCCCAGTTTATATAGGGTGGTAAAACTAATGTACCCCACGGACGTCGGCGGCATTGTCCTAGACGGACGGATTACGTCCGACGTAGGAACAGGGTCCCTAGGACAGTCCGTCGGGGTCCTAACTGCCAAAGATTTCCGTCCCGTATGCAATTAGAGAGCCTTTGTTGCCTGTTTTTTTCTTTTTCTTTTTCAGGTTTAAAAGATGTCTATTAAGATAGCCAGCTTGAATGCGAAGGGCCTGAGGGATCGGGGTAAGGCGGCTCGCCTGCTTCGTGACCTCTTGTCCTTCGGCGTGGATGTGGCCGCGATCCAAGAGACTCACTTTGTTTGCGAAGTCGACTCTTGTGTGCTGTCTAACGACTTTGTCGTCTATTCAGCATATGGGAGCCGGCAAGCCAGAGGTGTTTCTTTGCTGGTCAAGCGTACCCTGGACGCGAAGGTTGACCTTGTCCATGTCGGTGCCGAGGGCCGGCTGATCGTGGCCGATATTGCAGTGAAAAGCAAATTGTTCCGGCTGATTGTGGTTTATGCGCCCAATAAGCAAGGTGAGCGTGTCTCTTTCTTTCGGCTGTTGGAGCCCTTTATGGTGCATTCAACACGGCTAATCTTAGTTGGGGACTGGAATGCCATCCTAACCCCCAAATGGGATAGAGGGAGGGGCGCTAGCGGGAGGAATGATGATCGTAGCCTGGTTGATCTGATCGACGAATTTGGTCTCGTCGATAGATACCGGGTCGATCATCCGGATGGGAGTATGTGGACGTGGGCGCTTAATTGGCCTTCTACCCGGGTATCTGCGTACCTGGATAGGATGTTAGTGAGAGTGGCCGACATAGACTTCTTAGAATGTCCAACGTTCCACTGGCTAGGCTACACGGACCACAAACTCGTTTGTGCCCGTGTGGTGTTAGACTTTAGGCCTAGGTTGGCTGGTTATTGGAAGTTCAATCAGTCCTTACTGGACAGGCGGGACTTTCGTGACCAGCTGACAAAACTAGTTCAGCGGGCGTTAATTGGGCGAGTCATTGGGAATAAGTGGTGGGTTAACCTTAAGGACTCCATTAGGTCTTTCGCCACCAAATATAGCCAGCGGCTCAAACTAGATAAGGCTGCGGAGGCAAGGACACTTAGTGCTAATTTCGCCCGGGCGGAGGCTGGTGGGGATCCCCTAGAGATAGCCTTAGCCAGGGAGGCCCTGAGGCGCACGACTAGCGAGCGCTATATGGGCCAGGTAATTAGAGCTAAGTTAAGCAAGATGTCTTCCGAAGCTGTGAACATGGGCGCAGAACTGCGCAAGGAAGAAATTCGTCGGGCCGGCGATCGGTACATTCGAGAGGTGCGCGACCCGGAGGGGCATCTCCTTCGGTCCACCGACGACATGTGCGAGGCGTTCCGGCAGCATTTCGAACACCGGTTTACCAAGGAGCCTGGTCTCCGTGACGAGGAGTTTCGCAGCTATTTGGCTGACTTTCCCCGGCTTTTGCCGGCTGAAGCGGCTAGCTGCGAAGGGGAGATTACGGAGGACGAAGTCTACGCGGCTTTGAAGAAGACCGGCAGTGGCAAGTCGCCAGGTTTGGATGGTTTGCCCTATGAATTGTACTTGAGGATGTCGCACCTTTTTGTCCCGCTCTTGACTGTCGTGTTCAACCACTGGTTTCGGCAGGGGTCCATCCCCGGTCGGATCACCAGGGGCGTGATCACGCTGTTGGGAAAAGGCAAGAAGGTTGGGCGGGGATTAGATGATTACAGGCCCATAACTCTGCTAAACACAGAGTTAAAGATTTTGGCCAAGATCCTGACGAATCGCTTGCAGCTAGTTGCCGAGTCTCTGTTGGAACCGGATCAGACTTGTTCTGTGAAGGGACGAACAATTCAGAGCAACCTGCACTTGATCCGCACGATCGTAGAGGGTGTAGAAGACGACGAAGAGGCCGCGCTGATCAATTTGGATCAGTCCAAGGCATTTGATAGGATTGACCATGGCTACCTGGCTGCTGTCCTGCAGGCCGCCGGATTCAAACCCGACTTCAGCCGCTGGATTAGCCTTCTGTATCGCTCCCCCAAGGCTGTGGTACAGGTGAACGGGAAGCTGTCGAGCGCTTTCGCGCTGTCTAGGTCGGTCCGACAGGGTTGTCCACTGTCGCCTCTCCTTTACGTCCTGGCGTTGGAGCCCTTCCTTCGCCGGCTAAGGGACGAGACGTGCAGTCCGGTCCTGCGTGGAATTGCTGTCCCTGGTGGAGCTCGAGCCAGGGTTTCCGCGTACGCCGATGACGTAACGACCTTTGTGTCCTCCCGCAGGGACATAAGGGCGGTACAGAAGGCGCTTGAACGGTACGAACAGGTAACAGGGGCCAGAATTAACCGCGACAAGTCGTCCGGCTTGCGGTTAGGTGCCTGGAAGGGTGTTTCCCTCCCGGGGCCCTTCGACTGGACGGACGGGCCGGTCAAGCTCCTCGGAGTTTGGTTCGGTCCGGACTTACAGTTGGAGAAAAACTGGTCAGAAGTACAGGCAAAGGTCGGCGCGTCGGTCGAGATTTGGCGTCGACGGAGTCTCTCCGTGAAGGGTCTGGCGGAGGTGTGTAATACATACCTCTTTCCCAGAATCCTTTACCGGCTGTCTGTACTTCCCCTTTGTGACGATCATGAGAAGGCGCTCGAGCGTTTGCTATTCTCCTGTCTTTGGAGAGGACGCAAACACATGGTCGACAAAGGAGTCTGCTGCCTCCGTCCGTGTCAAGGGGGTCTGGGGATGCCACACTTGAGGAGCCACGTGCTCGCTTCGAGGTTGGCATTCCTCAGGCGCGCGTTGGAGGAAGATCGGTTGCTTGCGGGGGTAGTGAGGGACATGTTCCCTAGCCTCACTATCACTCCCCCGCTCCTAAGGACTAGCAATAGGCCTTGGGGGCGGCCGAAATTCCTACTCGAATGTCTGACGGCCCTTCGGGCCATTCCATGGTCCAGTGACCTTTCACGGCCTAGGAGAATCTTCTATCGGGGATTAGTGGAGGGCGCCGTGAAGGATGAACTGTGGAGTAAGCTTGGCATGTCGAGAGAGGAGTATCGCTCTCATTGGTCTTGGGCGCCAGGTGCGGATTGGCTCAACAACTCTGAGTTTTCTCTGACCTGGCGATTGGCTCGGAATGGTTTGTCTCTCAACGACAAGCGGTTCGCAATGGGCCTGGCGGATTTGCCAGATTGTGAACGTTGCGTCCTTGGAATTAAGGAGACGTCTGCGCACGCCTTCTTCCATTGTTCGCGCGTTCGCCCGTTGTGGGCGCGTGTTGGCGAGTTGACTGCTCGTATCGCGCCGCGGGAGCTTGTGCTCATTGATCGCGCATACGCTGTGGACAATGTGTCGCCCCCGTACTCTGGAGTGAAGCGGATGGTGTTTCTGTCGCTACTGGCCACGGCTAGAATGGTGATTTGGATGACGCGTCTGGAGGAAGTCTTGCGGGGAGGTCGTCTTTCGGATCAGGATCTAATCCGATATTTTGAGCACCAGCTCAAAATTAAGATTAGAACTGAACGGAAACGGCTGCACCCGACAGAGTTCAGCGAAAGGTGGGTGTATGCGGCGAGCCTGGTTCGCGTGACCGGGGCTAGCCTTGATTTTCTCTTTTAGATCTGCTAGTTGCATCGGGGTGGATTCCTTTGGAACCCCTCCCGTGGTTAAGGTAGAAGTTCTTTTTTGTGCCTAGTTAATGTGAGTGAATGTGTTTGTCCTGGCCTGTTCCCGGCTCCATTGCTTTTGTTATGATCCAGTTCGAGATTCCCATTGTCCAAGTATTCTTTTGCCCCGTTTTCACTCTCGGCTGGGTCAGCCTTATACATTCTCCAGTCCAATTTATTTTGTTCCCTGCTTCTCCATTCCCCTTAGAAAGAGAGCTGCTTGATTTTGTTCTTTTTAAGGCAGAATACAGTGGCCTCTTTAATTACGTGGGTGTGTTTGGGTCTTACTAACCCATGTATATATATTCATTTGAAATTGTTTTTTGTTTTGGGGTTTTTTGTTTCTTCATTCCCCCTCCCCATCATGTCATTTCATGAATAAAGTTTTAAATTTATTTTTGTACACTATTGTAAATATTGTAAATACACAAATTTTTATGTACATTTGGGGCGTTTTTAGGTCCCTGGTATGTTACTGCGGTATTTTGGTGTATGATAGGTATGAGTGTTGATGGACAAATTTTTATGGTGAATGAGAAAATTGTAACGTATGTATGGGTCGTGAATCTGATTAGCTAGGTATAAGATAGTTACGGAAGACCAACCCAAGTTTTTGTTCCCCCTCCCCATTGTTTGGCCTTGTGCCAGAATTTGTACTTTGTTGGCAAATAAATAAGTACCAACCATTTCCTACTCAGACTTTTTTGTGTTTGCGTGGTCGGGTTGGTTTGGATCAAAGTGTAGTATCTGTTCCATAGTGATACCTACTATTACTTTGGTCAAGTGTGGCATTGTGGTCTCCACCCAAGTTTATTGCTTGGGCTGCGTAAAGTAGCGACCTGCGAAGGACGCGAAACACCGGAGGCAGGTGTCTCGCGCTTAGCCTCTTAGGAGGCAATGGCCTCCGATAGGCCAAATGTGATCGTTCCTCCCACCACGGCCTCGGTGGGAGGAAAGGAGGGGGATTGGGCATTACCGCCTCGGGATAATCCCCCTTCAGTACCTAGAGTAGCAGCAGCAGTAGTACCAACGCCGGAAGGAGTGCCATCAGCTCCCGGGTCCCCCAAGCCTTCAACTTCTGGTTGGACAGGAGGAAAACCTATAAATAAGGATGAGGAGTACTACGAGAGGATGAGGTTAAAGTACGCTGAATACATCAAAGGCACCGAGCTGGTCTCGGTCCCCGGAGAATTGGCGGATATCCAAACCAGGACTATTACTCTTATCACTAAGGATATCAAGTCCCAAAGATTAATTGCAGTGCCGAGGGATACTTTTGAAGAAGCAATTGGGGCACTTAAGATCAAGGCTAGGGCCGTAGCGAGGAAGAGTAGTGCCATGTGGGACGTCCTGCTGGGCACGACCGACGAAGCCAAACGTCTGGTCGGTGTGGTGCTGGAGACGAAAACTCTCCAGCTCCATACAGAATACATGGGTGCCCGGAAGGTTAAGGTCACTCTACACGGCGTCCCCATGGACATTACTGAGGACCACGTTGGCGCCTTCTTTGCTAACTTTGGAAAGGTGGCCGGAGTCTCCTCGCTACGGTCTAAGGCAGGCTACATTACGGGAGACATGACCCTGCTGGTGACGATGTCTAAGGAGAAGATAGCCAAAGTTCCCAACACGCTCACTTGCAGAGGTAGGGTCATTTACGTGATAGTAGAAGGGAGGAAGCCGTGCTGTTGGGTCTGCGGGGCGGCGGACCATGTCGCGAGGGTCTGCCCGTCCAAGAATCCGACCCCAAAGACCCAACCAGCTCAACCAACTAAGCAGCAGCCAGCGGCAAAAGAAAAAGAAGGCCCAAAAACAGCTTCACCCACGCAAGCTCCCGTGGGCAACAAGGAGGGCGAATGGCAGGTGGTGGGCAGAAAGAAGGGCAAAACTCCGTCCCCAGAGAAGGTGCCTCCACCTGCCAAGACGCCGGTGAAACCCAAGGAGTCGCCTCCTAAAAAGTCTCCCCCCAAACAAAGAAAGGAGAGGAGTCCTTCCCCGAAAAAGGATCTTCCAATGGAAGTTGATAGATCGGCTTCCCTAAAGCGGGGGAGAGAGGAGGAGGTGGAAGAACGAAAGGATACTCCCAAGGCCCGCAGAAGAAGTAGGAGCAGGGAAAAAAAGCCCAGCAGAGAAAAATGTGCCTCAGCTCCGGTGTCACCTGCAAGAACTACTTATGCGGATAAGGCGAGAAGCCTTCCCGCGTCCCCGCGTAAAGCTGCCCAGTCCCCAACCCCCTTTTTGACCCCCCTTAGGAAAAGCAGTTCCTTAACTCCCACATCCTCCCCTGCTCCTATTCCCACTCCCAGTAAGGCGAAGAAGAAGATGGACCTCCCGCGTGGGGAGGCGCTGATGAAGGTGAAGGAGGACATTTCTTCGGGGTGGTCGTCACAGCGTCGTAAGCTGCTAAGACCACTCCTTAAGCTCACCTCAGTGGATGGGTTATCCACTGAGGACCCAAAGAACTTCTCCCAGGCCCCAGGTGTCATCACCCTGATAAGAAATACAGGTGGCAACCTGCGGGTCTGGGAGCACATTGCGGAAGCCCAAAGGAGCTTCCCAAATATTTGTATGGTCAGGGAAAAGACTCCTGAATTAAGAAAAATGTCTCTAAATTGTTCGGGGAGGTTCCCCGTTTTACTCCACCCCAGTTTATATAGGGTGGTAAAACTAACATATCCCACCGACGTCGGCGGGATTGTCCTAGACGGACGGATTACGTCCGACATTGGTACAGGGTCCCTAGGACAGTCCGTCGGGGTCCCCTCTGCCCGAGATTTCTACCCCGTGTGCGACTAGAGCCTTGTTGCATGTTTCTTTGTTTTTTCTTTTTCAGAACTAAAAGATGTCTATTAAGATAGCCAGCTTGAATGCGAAGGGCCTGAGGGATCGGGGTAAGGCGGCTCGCCTGCTTCGTGACCTCTTGTCCTTCGGCGTGGATGTGGCCGCGATCCAAGAGACTCACTTTGTTTGCGAAGTCGACTCTTGTGTGCTGTCTAACGACTTTGTCGTCTATTCAGCATATGGGAGCCGGCAAGCCAGAGGTGTTTCTTTGCTGGTCAAGCGTACCCTGGACGCGAAGGTTGACCTTGTCCATGTCGGTGCCGAGGGCCGGCTGATCGTGGCCGATATTGCAGTGAAAAGCAAATTGTTCCGGCTGATTGTGGTTTATGCGCCCAATAAGCAAGGTGAGCGTGTCTCTTTCTTTCGGCTGTTGGAGCCCTTTATGGTGCATTCAACACGGCTAATCTTAGTTGGGGACTGGAATGCCATCCTAACCCCCAAATGGGATAGAGGGAGGGGCGCTAGCGGGAGGAATGATGATCGTAGCCTGGTTGATCTGATCGACGAATTTGGTCTCGTCGATAGATACCGGGTCGATCATCCGGATGGGAGTATGTGGACGTGGGCGCTTAATTGGCCTTCTACCCGGGTATCTGCGTACCTGGATAGGATGTTAGTGAGAGTGGCCGACATAGACTTCTTAGAATGTCCAACGTTCCACTGGCTAGGCTACACGGACCACAAACTCGTTTGTGCCCGTGTGGTGTTAGACTTTAGGCCTAGGTTGGCTGGTTATTGGAAGTTCAATCAGTCCTTACTGGACAGGCGGGACTTTCGTGACCAGCTGACAAAACTAGTTCAGCGGGCGTTAATTGGGCGAGTCATTGGGAATAAGTGGTGGGTTAACCTTAAGGACTCCATTAGGTCTTTCGCCACCAAATATAGCCAGCGGCTCAAACTAGATAAGGCTGCGGAGGCAAAGACACTTAGTGCTAATTTCGCCCGGGCGGAGGCTGGTGGGGATCCCCTAGAGATAGCCTTAGCCAGGGAGGCCCTGAGGCGCACGACTAGCGAGCGCTATATGGGTCAGGTAATTAGGGCTAAGTTAAGCAAGATGTCTTCCGAAGCTGTGAACATGGGCGCAGAACTGCGCAAGGAAGAAATTCGTCGGGCCGGCGATCGGTACATTCGAGAAGTGCGCGACCCGGAGGGGCATCTCCTTCGGTCCACCGACGACATGTGTGAGGCGTTCCGGCAGCATTTCGAACACCGGTTTACCAAGGAGCCTGGTCTCCGTGACGAGGAGTTTCGCAGCTATTTGGCTGACTTTCCCCGGCTTTTGCCGGCTGAAGCGGCTAGCTGCGAAGGGGAGATTACGGAGGACGAAGTCTACGCGGCTTTGAAGAAGACCGGCAGTGGCAAGTCGCCAGGTTTGGATGGTTTGCCCTATGAATTGTACTTGAGGATGTCGCACCTTTTTGTCCCGCTCTTGACTGTCGTGTTCAACCACTGGTTTCGGCAGGGGTCCATCCCCGGTCGGATCACCAGGGGCGTGATCACGCTGTTGGGAAAAGGCAAGAAGGTTGGGCGGGGATTAGATGATTACAGGCCCATAACTCTGCTAAACACAGAGTTAAAGATTTTGGCCAAGATCCTGACGAATCGCTTGCAGCTAGTTGCCGAGTCTCTGTTGGAACCGGATCAGACTTGTTCTGTGAAGGGACGAACAATTCAGAGCAACCTGCACTTGATTCGCACGATCGTAGAGGGTGTAGAAGACGACGAAGAGGCCGCGCTGATCAATTTGGATCAGTCCAAGGCATTTGATAGGATTGACCATGGCTACCTGGCTGCTGTCCTGCAGGCCGCCGGATTCAAACCCGACTTCAGCCGCTGGATTAGCCTTCTGTATCGCTCCCCCAAGGCTGTGGTACAGGTGAACGGGAAGCTGTCGAGCGCTTTCGCGCTGTCTAGGTCGGTCCGACAGGGTTGTCCACTGTCGCCTCTCCTTTACGTCCTGGCGTTGGAGCCTCTCCTTCGCCGGCTAAGGGACGAGACGTGCAGTCCGGTCCTGCGTGGAATTGCTGTCCCTGGAGGAGCTCGAGCCAGGGTTTCCGCGTACGCCGATGACGTAACGACCTTTGTGTCCTCCCGCAGGGACATAAGGGCGGTACAGAAGGCGCTTGAACGGTACGAACAGGTAACAGGGGCCAGAATTAACCGCGACAAGTCGTCCGGCTTGCGGTTAGGTGCCTGGAAGGGTGTTTCCCTCCCGGGGCCCTTCGACTGGACGGACGGGCCGGTCAAGCTCCTCGGAGTTTGGTTCGGTCCGGACTTACAGTTGGAGAAAAACTGGTCAGAAGTACAGGCAAAGGTCGGCGCGTCGGTCGAGATTTGGCGTCGACGGAGTCTCTCCGTGAAGGGTCTGGCGGAGGTGTGTAATACATACCTCTTTCCCAGAATCCTTTACCGGCTGTCTGTACTTCCCCTTTGTGACGATCATGAGAAGGCGCTCGAGCGTTTGCTATTCTCCTGTCTTTGGAGAGGACGCAAACACATGGTCGACAAAGGAGTCTGCTGCCTCCGTCCGTGTCAAGGGGGTCTGGGGATGCCACACTTGAGGAGCCACGTGCTCGCTTCGAGGTTGGCATTCCTCAGGCGCGCGTTGGAGGAAGATCGGTTGCTTGCGGGGGTAGTGAGGGACATGTTCCCTAGCCTCACTATCACTCCCCCGCTCCTAAGGACTAGCAATAGGCCTTGGGGGCGGCCGAAATTCCTGCTCGAATGTCTGACGGCCCTTCGGGCCATTCCATGGTCCAGTGACCTTTCACGGCCTAGGAGAATCTTCTATCGGGGATTAGTGGAGGGCGCCGTGAAGGATGAACTGTGGAGTAAGCTCGGCATGTCGAGAGAGGAGTATCGCTCTCATTGGTCTTGGGCGCCAGGTGCGGATTGGCTCAACAACTCTGAGTTTTCTCTGACCTGGCGATTGGCTCGGAATGGTTTGTCTCTCAATGACAAGCGGTTCGCAATGGGCCTGGCGGATTTGCCAGATTGTGAACGTTGCGTCCTTGGAATTAAGGAGACGTCTGCGCACGCCTTCTTCCATTGTTCGCGCGTTCGCCCGTTGTGGGCGCGTGTCGGCGAGTTGACTGCTCGTATCGCGCCGCGGGAGCTTGTGCTCATTGATCGCGCATACGCTGTGGACAATGTGTCGCCCCCGTACTCTGGAGTGAAGCGGATGGTGTTTCTGTCGCTACTGGCCACGGCTAGAATGGTGATTTGGATGACGCGTCTGGAGGAAGTCTTGCGGGGCGGTCGTCTTTCGGATCAGGATCTAATCCGATATTTTGAGCACCAGCTCAAAATTAAGATTAGAACTGAACGAAAACGGCTGCACCCGACAGAGTTCAGCGAAAGGTGGGTATATGCGGCGAGCCTGGTTCGCGTGACCGGGGCTAGCCTTGATTTTCTCTTTTAGATCTGCTAGTTGCATCGGGGTGGATTCCTTTGGAACCCCTCCCGTGGTTAAGGTAGAAGTTCTTTTTTGTGCCTAGTTAATGTGAGTGAATGTGTTTGTCCTGGCCTGTTCCCGGCTCCATTGCTTTTGTTATGATCCAGTTCGAGATTCCCATTGTCCAAGTATTCTTTTGTCCCGTTTTCACTCTCGGCTGGGTCAGCCTTATACATTCTCCAGTCCAATTTATTTTGTTCCCTGCTTCTCCATTCCCCTTAGAAAGAGAGCTGCTTGATTTTGTTCCTTTTAAGGCAGAATACAGTGGCCTCTTTAATTACGTGGGTGTGTTTGGGTCTTACTAACCCATGTATATATATTCATTTGAAATTGTTTTTTGTTTTGGGGTTTTTTGTTTCTTCATTCCCCCTCCCCATCATGTCATTTCATGAATAAAGTTTTAAATTTATTTTTGTACACTATTGTAAATATTGTAAATACACAAATTTTTATGTACATTTGGGGCGTTTTTAGGTCCCTGGTATGTTACTGCGGTATTTTGGTGTATGATAGGTATGAGTGTTGATGGACAAATTTTTATGGTGAATGAGAAAATTGTAACGTATGTATGGGTCGTGAATCTGATTAGCTAGGTATAAGATAGTTACGGAAGACCAACCCAAGTTTTTGTTCCCCCTCCCCATTGTTTGGCCTTGTGCCAGAATTTGTACTTTGTTGGCAAATAAATAAGTACCAACCATTTCCTACTCAGACTTTTTTGTGTTTGCGTGGTCGGGTTGGTTTGGATCAAAGTGTAGTATCTGTTCCATAGTGATACCTACTATTACTTTGGTCAAGTGTGGCATTGTGGTCTCCACCCAAGTTTATTGCTTGGGCTGCGTAAAGTAGCGACCTGCGAAGGACGCGAAACACCGGAGGCAGGTGTCTCGCGCTTAGCCTCTTAGGAGGCAATGGCCTCCGATAGGCCAAATGTGATCGTTCCTCCCACCACGGCCTCGGTGGGAGGAAAGGAGGGGGGATTGGGCATTACCGCCTCGGGATAATCCCCCTTCAGTACCTAGAGTAGCAGCAGCAGTAGTACCAACGCCGGAAGGAGTGCCATCAGCTCCCGGGTCCCCCAAGCCTTCAACTTCTGGTTGGACAGGAGGAAAACCTATAAATAAGGATGAGGAGTACTACGAGAGGATGAGGTTAAAGTACGCTGAATACATCAAAGGCACCGAGCTGGTCTCGGTCCCCGGAGAATTGGCGGATATCCAAACCAGGACTATTACTCTTATCACTAAGGATATCAAGTCCCAAAGATTAATTGCAGTGCCGAGGGATACTTTTGAAGAAGCAATTGGGGCACTTAAGATCAAGGCTAGGGCCGTAGCGAGGAAGAGTAGTGCCATGTGGGACGTCCTGCTGGGCACGACCGACGAAGCCAAACGTCTGGTCGGTGTGGTGCTGGAGACGAAAACTCTCCAGCTCCATACAGAATACATGGGTGCCCGGAAGGTTAAGGTCACTCTACACGGCGTCCCCATGGACATTACTGAGGACCACGTTGGCGCCTTCTTTGCTAACTTTGGAAAGGTGGCCGGAGTCTCCTCGCTACGGTCTAAGGCAGGCTACATTACGGGAGACATGACCCTGCTGGTGACGATGTCTAAGGAGAAGATAGCCAAAGTTCCCAACACGCTCACTTGCAGAGGTAGGGTCATTTACGTGATAGTAGAAGGGAGGAAGCCGTGCTGTTGGGTCTGCGGGGCGGCGGACCATGTCGCGAGGGTCTGCCCGTCCAAGAATCCGACCCCAAAGACCCAACCAGCTCAACCAACTAAGCAGCAGCCAGCGGCAAAGAAAAAGAAGGCCCAAAAACAGCTTCACCCACGCAAGCTCCCGTGGGCAACAAGGAGGGCGAATGGCAGGTGGTGGGCAGAAAGAAGGGCAAAACTCCGTCCCCAGAGAAGGTGCCTCCACCTGCCAAGACGCCGGTGAAACCCAAGGAGTCGCCTCCTAAAAAGTCTCCCCCCAAACAAAGAAAGGAGAGGAGTCCTTCCCCGAAAAAGGATCTTCCAATGGAAGTTGATAGATCGGCTTCCCTAAAGCGGGGGAGAGAGGAGGAGGTGGAAGAACGAAAGGATACTCCCAAGGCCCGCAGAAGAAGTAGGAGCAGGGAAAAAAAGCCCAGCAGAGAAAAATGTGCCTCAGCTCCGGTGTCACCTGCAAGAACTACTTATGCGGATAAGGCGAGAAGCCTTCCCGCGTCCCCGCGTAAAGCTGCCCAGTCCCCAACCCCCTTTTTGACCCCCCTTAGGAAAAGCAGTTCCTTAACTCCCACATCCTCCCCTGCTCCTATTCCCACTCCCAGTAAGGCGAAGAAGAAGATGGACCTCCCGCGTGGGGAGGCGCTGATGAAGGTGAAGGAGGACATTTCTTCGGGGTGGTCGTCACAGCGTCGTAAGCTGCTAAGACCACTCCTTAAGCTCACCTCAGTGGATGGGTTATCCACTGAGGACCCAAAGAACTTCTCCCAGGCCCCAGGTGTCATCACCCTGATAAGAAATACAGGTGGCAACCTGCGGGTCTGGGAGCACATTGCGGAAGCCCAAAGGAGCTTCCCAAATATTTGTATGGTCAGGGAAAAGACTCCTGAATTAAGAAAAATGTCTCTAAATTGTTCGGGGAGGTTCCCCGTTTTACTCCACCCCAGTTTATATAGGGTGGTAAAACTAACATATCCCACCGACGTCGGCGGGATTGTCCTAGACGGACGGATTACGTCCGACATTGGTACAGGGTCCCTAGGACAGTCCGTCGGGGTCCCCTCTGCCCGAGATTTCTACCCCGTGTGCGACTAGAGCCTTGTTGCATGTTTCTTTGTTTTTTCTTTTTCAGAACTAAAAGATGTCTATTAAGATAGCCAGCTTGAATGCGAAGGGCCTGAGGGATCGGGGTAAGGCGGCTCGCCTGCTTCGTGACCTCTTGTCCTTCGGCGTGGATGTGGCCGCGATCCAAGAGACTCACTTTGTTTGCGAAGTCGACTCTTGTGTGCTGTCTAACGACTTTGTCGTCTATTCAGCATATGGGAGCCGGCAAGCCAGAGGTGTTTCTTTGCTGGTCAAGCGTACCCTGGACGCGAAGGTTGACCTTGTCCATGTCGGTGCCGAGGGCCGGCTGATCGTGGCCGATATTGCAGTGAAAAGCAAATTGTTCCGGCTGATTGTGGTTTATGCGCCCAATAAGCAAGGTGAGCGTGTCTCTTTCTTTCGGCTGTTGGAGCCCTTTATGGTGCATTCAACACGGCTAATCTTAGTTGGGGACTGGAATGCCATCCTAACCCCCAAATGGGATAGAGGGAGGGGCGCTAGCGGGAGGAATGATGATCGTAGCCTGGTTGATCTGATCGACGAATTTGGTCTCGTCGATAGATACCGGGTCGATCATCCGGATGGGAGTATGTGGACGTGGGCGCTTAATTGGCCTTCTACCCGGGTATCTGCGTACCTGGATAGGATGTTAGTGAGAGTGGCCGACATAGACTTCTTAGAATGTCCAACGTTCCACTGGCTAGGCTACACGGACCACAAACTCGTTTGTGCCCGTGTGGTGTTAGACTTTAGGCCTAGGTTGGCTGGTTATTGGAAGTTCAATCAGTCCTTACTGGACAGGCGGGACTTTCGTGACCAGCTGACAAAACTAGTTCAGCGGGCGTTAATTGGGCGAGTCATTGGGAATAAGTGGTGGGTTAACCTTAAGGACTCCATTAGGTCTTTCGCCACCAAATATAGCCAGCGGCTCAAACTAGATAAGGCTGCGGAGGCAAAGACACTTAGTGCTAATTTCGCCCGGGCGGAGGCTGGTGGGGATCCCCTAGAGATAGCCTTAGCCAGGGAGGCCCTGAGGCGCACGACTAGCGAGCGCTATATGGGTCAGGTAATTAGGGCTAAGTTAAGCAAGATGTCTTCCGAAGCTGTGAACATGGGCGCAGAACTGCGCAAGGAAGAAATTCGTCGGGCCGGCGATCGGTACATTCGAGAAGTGCGCGACCCGGAGGGGCATCTCCTTCGGTCCACCGACGACATGTGCGAGGCGTTCCGGCAGCATTTCGAACACCGGTTTACCAAGGAGCCTGGTCTCCGTGACGAGGAGTTTCGCAGCTATTTGGCTGACTTTCCCCGGCTTTTGCCGGCTGAAGCGGCTAGCTGCGAAGGGGAGATTACGGAGGACGAAGTCTACGCGGCTTTGAAGAAGACCGGCAGTGGCAAGTCGCCAGGTTTGGATGGTTTGCCCTATGAATTGTACTTGAGGATGTCGCACCTTTTTGTCCCGCTCTTGACTGTCGTGTTCAACCACTGGTTTCGGCAGGGGTCCATCCCCGGTCGGATCACCAGGGGCGTGATCACGCTGTTGGGAAAAGGCAAGAAGGTTGGGCGGGGATTAGATGATTACAGGCCCATAACTCTGCTAAACACAGAGTTAAAGATTTTGGCCAAGATCCTGACGAATCGCTTGCAGCTAGTTGCCGAGTCTCTGTTGGAACCGGATCAGACTTGTTCTGTGAAGGGACGAACAATTCAGAGCAACCTGCACTTGATTCGCACGATCGTAGAGGGTGTAGAAGACGACGAAGAGGCCGCGCTGATCAATTTGGATCAGTCCAAGGCATTTGATAGGATTGACCATGGCTACCTGGCTGCTGTCCTGCAGGCCGCCGGATTCAAACCCGACTTCAGCCGCTGGATTAGCCTTCTGTATCGCTCCCCCAAGGCTGTGGTACAGGTGAACGGGAAGCTGTCGAGCGCTTTCGCGCTGTCTAGGTCGGTCCGACAGGGTTGTCCACTGTCGCCTCTCCTTTACGTCCTGGCGTTGGAGCCTCTCCTTCGCCGGCTAAGGGACGAGACGTGCAGTCCGGTCCTGCGTGGAATTGCTGTCCCTGGAGGAGCTCGAGCCAGGGTTTCCGCGTACGCCGATGACGTAACGACCTTTGTGTCCTCCCGCAGGGACATAAGGGCGGTACAGAAGGCGCTTGAACGGTACGAACAGGTAACAGGGGCCAGAATTAACCGCGACAAGTCGTCCGGCTTGCGGTTAGGTGCCTGGAAGGGTGTTTCCCTCCCGGGGCCCTTCGACTGGACGGACGGGCCGGTCAAGCTCCTCGGAGTTTGGTTCGGTCCGGACTTACAGTTGGAGAAAAACTGGTCAGAAGTACAGGCAAAGGTCGGCGCGTCGGTCGAGATTTGGCGTCGACGGAGTCTCTCCGTGAAGGGTCTGGCGGAGGTGTGTAATACATACCTCTTTCCCAGAATCCTTTACCGGCTGTCTGTACTTCCCCTTTGTGACGATCATGAGAAGGCGCTCGAGCGTTTGCTATTCTCCTGTCTTTGGAGAGGACGCAAACACATGGTCGACAAAGGAGTCTGCTGCCTCCGTCCGTGTCAAGGGGGGTCTGGGGATGCCACACTTGAGGAGCCACGTGCTCGCTTCGAGGTTGGCATTCCTCAGGCGCGCGTTGGAGGAAGATCGGTTGCTTGCGGGGGTAGTGAGGGACATGTTCCCTAGCCTCACTATCACTCCCCCGCTCCTAAGGACTAGCAATAGGCCTTGGGGGCGGCCGAAATTCCTGCTCGAATGTCTGACGGCCCTTCGGGCCATTCCATGGTCCAGTGACCTTTCACGGCCTAGGAGAATCTTCTATCGGGGATTAGTGGAGGGCGCCGTGAAGGATGAACTGTGGAGTAAGCTCGGCATGTCGAGAGAGGAGTATCGCTCTCATTGGTCTTGGGCGCCAGGTGCGGATTGGCTCAACAACTCTGAGTTTTCTCTGACCTGGCGATTGGCTCGGAATGGTTTGTCTCTCAATGACAAGCGGTTCGCAATGGGCCTGGCGGATTTGCCAGATTGTGAACGTTGCGTCCTTGGAATTAAGGAGACGTCTGCGCACGCCTTCTTCCATTGTTCGCGCGTTCGCCCGTTGTGGGCGCGTGTCGGCGAGTTGACTGCTCCGTATCGCGCCGCGGGAGCTTGTGCTCATTGATCGCGCATACGCTGTGGACAATGTGTCGCCCCCGTACTCTGGAGTGAAGCGGATGGTGTTTCTGTCGCTACTGGCCACGGCTAGAATGGTGATTTGGATGACGCGTCTGGAGGAAGTCTTGCGGGGCGGTCGTCTTTCGGATCAGGATCTAATCCGATATTTTGAGCACCAGCTCAAAATTAAGATTAGAACTGAACGAAAACGGCTGCACCCGACAGAGTTCAGCGAAAGGTGGGTATATGCGGCGAGCCTGGTTCGCGTGACCGGGGCTAGCCTTGATTTTCTCTTTTAGATCTGCTAGTTGCATCGGGGTGGATTCCTTTGGAACCCCTCCCGTGGTTAAGGTAGAAGTTCTTTTTTGTGCCTAGTTAATGTGAGTGAATGTGTTTGTCCTGGCCTGTTCCCGGCTCCATTGCTTTTGTTATGATCCAGTTCGAGATTCCCATTGTCCAAGTATTCTTTTGTCCCGTTTTCACTCTCGGCTGGGTCAGCCTTATACATTCTCCAGTCCAATTTATTTTGTTCCCTGCTTCTCCATTCCCCTTAGAAAGAGAGCTGCTTGATTTTGTTCCTTTTAAGGCAGAATACAGTGGCCTCTTTAATTACGTGGGTGTGTTTGGGTCTTACTAACCCATGTATATATATTCATTTGAAATTGTTTTTTGTTTTGGGGTTTTTTGTTTCTTCATTCCCCCTCCCCATCATGTCATTTCATGAATAAAGTTTTAAATTTATTTTTGTACACTATTGTAAATATTGTAAATACACAAATTTTTATGTACATTTGGGGCGTTTTTAGGTCCCTGGTATGTTACTGCGGTATTTTGGTGTATGATAGGTATGAGTGTTGATGGACAAATTTTTATGGTGAATGAGAAAATTGTAACGTATGTATGGGTCGTGAATCTGATTAGCTAGGTATAAGATAGTTACGGAAGACCAACCCAAGTTTTTGTTCCCCCTCCCCATTGTTTGGCCTTGTGCCAGAATTTGTACTTTGTTGGCAAATAAATAAGTACCAACCATTTCCTACTCAGACTTTTTTGTGTTTGCGTGGTCGGGTTGGTTTGGATCAAAGTGTAGTATCTGTTCCATAGTGATACCTACTATTACTTTGGTCAAGTGTGGCATTGTGGTCTCCACCCAAGTTTATTGCTTGGGCTGCGTAAAGTAGCGACCTGCGAAGGACGCGAAACACCGGAGGCAGGTGTCTCGCGCTTAGCCTCTTAGGAGGCAATGGCCTCCGATAGGCCAAATGTGATCGTTCCTCCCACCACGGCCTCGGTGGGAGGAAAGGAGGGGGATTGGGCATTACCGCCTCGGGATAATCCCCCTTCAGTACCTAGAGTAGCAGCAGCAGTAGTACCAACGCCGGAAGGAGTGCCATCAGCTCCCGGGTCCCCCAAGCCTTCAACTTCTGGTTGGACAGGAGGAAAACCTATAAATAAGGATGAGGAGTACTACGAGAGGATGAGGTTAAAGTACGCTGAATACATCAAAGGCACCGAGCTGGTCTCGGTCCCCGGAGAATTGGCGGATATCCAAACCAGGACTATTACTCTTATCACTAAGGATATCAAGTCCCAAAGATTAATTGCAGTGCCGAGGGATACTTTTGAAGAAGCAATTGGGGCACTTAAGATCAAGGCTAGGGCCGTAGCGAGGAAGAGTAGTGCCATGTGGGACGTCCTGCTGGGCACGACCGACGAAGCCAAACGTCTGGTCGGTGTGGTGCTGGAGACGAAAACTCTCCAGCTCCATACAGAATACATGGGTGCCCGGAAGGTTAAGGTCACTCTACACGGCGTCCCCATGGACATTACTGAGGACCACGTTGGCGCCTTCTTTGCTAACTTTGGAAAGGTGGCCGGAGTCTCCTCGCTACGGTCTAAGGCAGGCTACATTACGGGAGACATGACCCTGCTGGTGACGATGTCTAAGGAGAAGATAGCCAAAGTTCCCAACACGCTCACTTGCAGAGGTAGGGTCATTTACGTGATAGTAGAAGGGAGGAAGCCGTGCTGTTGGGTCTGCGGGGCGGCGGACCATGTCGCGAGGGTCTGCCCGTCCAAGAATCCGACCCCAAAGACCCAACCAGCTCAACCAACTAAGCAGCAGCCAGCGGCAAAAGAAAAAGAAGGCCCAAAAACAGCTTCACCCACGCAAGCTCCCGTGGGCAACAAGGAGGGCGAATGGCAGGTGGTGGGCAGAAAGAAGGGCAAAACTCCGTCCCCAGAGAAGGTGCCTCCACCTGCCAAGACGCCGGTGAAACCCAAGGAGTCGCCTCCTAAAAAGTCTCCCCCCAAACAAAGAAAGGAGAGGAGTCCTTCCCCGAAAAAGGATCTTCCAATGGAAGTTGATAGATCGGCTTCCCTAAAGCGGGGGAGAGAGGAGGAGGTGGAAGAACGAAAGGATACTCCCAAGGCCCGCAGAAGAAGTAGGAGCAGGGAAAAAAAGCCCAGCAGAGAAAAATGTGCCTCAGCTCCGGTGTCACCTGCAAGAACTACTTATGCGGATAAGGCGAGAAGCCTTCCCGCGTCCCCGCGTAAAGCTGCCCAGTCCCCAACCCCCTTTTTGACCCCCCTTAGGAAAAGCAGTTCCTTAACTCCCACATCCTCCCCTGCTCCTATTCCCACTCCCAGTAAGGCGAAGAAGAAGATGGACCTCCCGCGTGGGGAGGCGCTGATGAAGGTGAAGGAGGACATTTCTTCGGGGTGGTCGTCACAGCGTCGTAAGCTGCTAAGACCACTCCTTAAGCTCACCTCAGTGGATGGGTTATCCACTGAGGACCCAAAGAACTTCTCCCAGGCCCCAGGTGTCATCACCCTGATAAGAAATACAGGTGGCAACCTGCGGGTCTGGGAGCACATTGCGGAAGCCCAAAGGAGCTTCCCAAATATTTGTATGGTCAGGGAAAAGACTCCTGAATTAAGAAAAATGTCTCTAAATTGTTCGGGGAGGTTCCCCGTTTTACTCCACCCCAGTTTATATAGGGTGGTAAAACTAACATATCCCACCGACGTCGGCGGGATTGTCCTAGACGGACGGATTACGTCCGACATTGGTACAGGGTCCCTAGGACAGTCCGTCGGGGTCCCCTCTGCCCGAGATTTCTACCCCGTGTGCGACTAGAGCCTTGTTGCATGTTTCTTTGTTTTTTCTTTTTCAGAACTAAAAGATGTCTATTAAGATAGCCAGCTTGAATGCGAAGGGCCTGAGGGATCGGGGTAAGGCGGCTCGCCTGCTTCGTGACCTCTTGTCCTTCGGCGTGGATGTGGCCGCGATCCAAGAGACTCACTTTGTTTGCGAAGTCGACTCTTGTGTGCTGTCTAACGACTTTGTCGTCTATTCAGCATATGGGAGCCGGCAAGCCAGAGGTGTTTCTTTGCTGGTCAAGCGTACCCTGGACGCGAAGGTTGACCTTGTCCATGTCGGTGCCGAGGGCCGGCTGATCGTGGCCGATATTGCAGTGAAAAGCAGATTGTTCCGGCTGATTGCGGTTTATGCGCCCAATAAGCAAGGTGAGCGTGTCTCTTTCTTTCGGCTGTTGGAGCCCTTTATGGTGCATTCAACACGGCTAATCTTAGTTGGGGACTGGAATGCCATCCTAACCCCCAAATGGGATAGAGGGAGGGGCGCTAGCGGGAGGAATGATGATCGTAGCCTGGTTGATCTGATCGACGAATTTGGTCTCGTCGATAGATACCGGGTCGATCATCCGGATGGGAGTATGTGGACGTGGGCGCTTAATTGGCCTTCTACCCGGGTATCTGCGTACCTGGATAGGATGTTAGTGAGAGTGGCCGACATAGACTTCTTAGAATGTCCAACGTTCCACTGGCTAGGCTACACGGACCACAAACTCGTTTGTGCCCGTGTGGTGTTAGACTTTAGGCCTAGGTTGGCTGGTTATTGGAAGTTCAATCAGTCCTTACTGGACAGGCGGGACTTTCGTGACCAGCTGACAAAACTAGTTCAGCGGGCGTTAATTGGGCGAGTCATTGGGAATAAGTGGTGGGTTAACCTTAAGGACTCCATTAGGTCTTTCGCCACCAAATATAGCCAGCGGCTCAAACTAGATAAGGCTGCGGAGGCAAAGACACTTAGTGCTAATTTCGCCCGGGCGGAGGCTGGTGGGGATCCCCTCGAGATAGCCTTAGCCAGGGAGGCCCTGAGGCGCACGACTAGCGAGCGCTATATGGGCCAGGTAATTAGGGCTAAGTTAAGCAAGATGTCTTCCGAAGCTGTGAACATGGGCGCAGAACTGCGCAAGGAAGAAATTCGTCGGGCCGGCGATCGGTACATTCGAGAGGTGCGCGACCCGGAGGGACATCTCCTTCGGTCCACCGACGACATGTGCGAGGCGTTCCGGCAGCATTTCGAACACCGGTTTACCAAGGAGCCTGGTCTCCGTGACGAGGAGTTTCGCAGCTATTTGGCTGACTTTCCCCGGCTTTTGCCGGCTGAAGCGGCTAGCTGCGAAGGGGAGATTACGGAGGACGAAGTCTACGCGGCTTTGAAGAAGACCGGCAGTGGCAAGTCGCCAGGTTTGGATGGTTTGCCCTATGAATTGTACTTGAGGATGTCGCACCTTTTTGTCCCGCTCTTGACTGTCGTGTTCAACCACTGGTTTCGGCAGGGGTCCATCCCCGGTCGGATCACCAGGGGCGTGATCACGCTGTTGGGAAAAGGCAAGAAGGTTGGGCGGGGATTAGATGATTACAGGCCCATAACTCTGCTAAACACAGAGTTAAAGATTTTGGCCAAGATCCTGACGAATCGCTTGCAGCTAGTTGCCGAGTCTCTGTTGGAACCGGATCAGACTTGTTCTGTGAAGGGACGAACAATTCAGAGCAACCTGCACTTGATCCGCACGATCGTAGAGGGTGTAGAAGACGACGAAGAGGCCGCGCTGATCAATTTGGATCAGTCCAAGGCATTTGATAGGATTGACCATGGCTACCTGGCTGCTGTCCTGCAGGCCGCCGGATTCAAACCCGACTTCAGCCGCTGGATTAGCCTTCTGTATCGCTCCCCCAAGGCTGTGGTACAGGTGAACGGGAAGCTGTCGAGCGCTTTCGCGCTGTCTAGGTCGGTCCGACAGGGTTGTCCACTGTCGCCTCTCCTTTACGTCCTGGCGTTGGAGCCTCCTCCTTCGCCGGCTAAGGGACGAGACGTGCAGTCCGGTCCTGCGTGGAATTGCTGTCCCTGGAGGAGCTCGAGCCAGGGTTTCCGCGTACGCCGATGACGTAACGACCTTTGTGTCCTCCCGCAGGGACATAAGGGCGGTACAGAAGGCGCTTGAACGGTACGAACAGGTAACAGGGGCCAGAATTAACCGCGACAAGTCGTCCGGCTTGCGGTTAGGTGCCTGGAAGGGTGTTTCCCTCCCGGGGCCCTTCGACTGGACGGACGGGCCGGTCAAGCTCCTCGGAGTTTGGTTCGGTCCGGACTTACAGTTGGAGAAAAACTGGTCAGAAGTACAGGCAAAGGTCGGCGCGTCGGTCGAGATTTGGCGTCGACGGAGTCTCTCCGTGAAGGGTCTGGCGGAGGTGTGTAATACATACCTCTTTCCCAGAATCCTTTACCGGCTGTCTGTACTTCCCCTTTGTGACGATCATGAGAAGGCGCTCGAGCGTTTGCTATTCTCCTGTCTTTGGAGAGGACGCAAACACATGGTCGACAAAGGAGTCTGTTGCCTCCGTCCGTGTCAAGGGGGTCTGGGGATGCCACACTTGAGGAGCCACGTGCTCGCTTCGAGGTTGGCATTCCTCAGGCGCGCGTTGGAGGAAGATCGGTTGCTTGCGGGGGTAGTGAGGGACATGTTCCCTAGCCTCACTATCACTCCCCCGCTCCTAAGGACTAGCAATAGGCCTTGGGGGCGGCCGAAATTCCTGCTCGAATGTCTGACGGCCCTTCGGGCCATTCCATGGTCCAGTGACCTTTCACGGCCTAGGAGAATCTTCTATCGGGGATTAGTGGAGGGCGCCGTGAAGGATGAACTGTGGAGTAAGCTTGGCATGTCGAGAGAGGAGTATCGCTCTCATTGGTCTTGGGCGCCAGGTGCGGATTGGCTCAACAACTCTGAGTTTTCTCTGACCTGGCGATTGGCTCGGAATGGTTTGTCTCTCAACGACAAGCGGTTCGCAATGGGCCTGGCGGATTTGCCAGATTGTGAACGTTGCGTCCTTGGAATTAAGGAGACGTCTGCGCACGCCTTCTTCCATTGTTCGCGCGTTCGCCCGTTGTGGGCGCGTGTTGGCGAGTTGACTGCTCGTATCGCGCCGCGGGAGCTTGTGCTCATTGATCGCGCATACGCTGTGGACAATGTGTCGCCCCCGTACTCTGGAGTGAAGCGGATGGTGTTTCTGTCGCTACTGGCCACGGCTAGAATGGTGATTTGGATGACGCGTCTGGAGGAAGTCTTGCGGGGCGGTCGTCTTTCGGATCAGGATCTAATCCGATATTTTGAGCACCAGCTCAAAATTAAGATTAGAACTGAACGGAAACGGCTGCACCCGACAGAGTTCAGCGAAAGGTGGGTATATGCGGCGAGCCTGGTTCGCGTGACCGGGGCTAGCCTTGATTTTCTCTTTTAGATCTGCTAGTTGCATCGGGGTGGATTCCTTTGGAACCCCTCCCGTGGTTAAGGTAGAAGTTCTTTTTTGTGCCTAGTTAATGTGAGTGAATGTGTTTGTCCTGGCCTGTTCCCGGCTCCATTACTTTTGTTATGATCCAGTTCGAGATTCCCATTGTCCATTGGTATTTTGTCCCGTTTTTATTCTCGGCTGGGTCAGCCTTATATATTCTCCAGTCCAATTTATTTTGTTCCCTGCTTCTCCATTCCCCTTAGAAAGAGAGCTGCTTGATTTTGTTCCTTTTAAGGCAGAATACAGTGGCCTCTTTAATTGTGTGGGTGTGTTTGGGTCTTACTAACATTGTGTATATATATTCATTTGAAATTGTTTTTTGTTTTGGGGATTTTTTGTTTCTTCATTCCCCCTCCCCATCATGTCATTTCATGAATAAAGTTTTAAATTATTTTTGTAAGATATTGTATATATTGTAAAAATCAGAAATTTTTATGTACATTTGGGGTGTTTTTTAGGTCCCCGGTATGATTTTGCGGTATTTTGGTGCTTGATAGGTATGAGTGTTGATGGACAAATTTTTATGGTGAATGAGAAAATTGTAACGTATGTATGGGTCGTGAATCGGATTAGCTAGGTATAAGATAGTTACGGAAGACCAACCCAAGTTTTTGTACCCCCTCCCCATTGTTTGGCCTTGTGCCAGAATTTGTACTTTTTGACAAATAAATCAGTACCAACCATTTCCTACTCAGACTTTTTTGTGTTTGTGTGGTCGGGTTGGTTTGGATCAAAGTGTAGTATCTGTTCCATAGTGATACTTACTATTACTTTGGTCAAGTGTGGCATTGTGGTCTCCACCCAAGTTTATTGCTTGGGCTGCGTAAAGTAGCGACCTGCGAAGGACGCGAAACACCGGAGGCAGGTGTCTCGCGCTTAGCCTCTTAGGAGGCAATGGCCTCCGATAGGCCAGATGTGATCGTTCCTCCCATCACGGCCTCGGTGGGTGGAAAGGAGGGGGATTGGGCATTACCGCCTCGGGATAATCCCCCTTCAGTACCTAGAGTAGCAGCAGCAGTAGTACCAACGCCGGAAGGAGTGCCATCAGCTCCCGGGTCCCCCAAGCCTTCAACTTCTGGTTGGACAGGAGGAAAACCTATAAATAAGGATGAGGAGTACTACGAGAGGATGAGGTTAAAGTACGCTGAATACATCAAAGGCACCGAGCTGGTCTCGGTCCCCGGAGAATTGGCGGATATCCAAACCAGGACTATTACTCTTATCACTAAGGATATCAAGTCCCAAAGATTAATCGCAGTGCCGAGGGATACGTTTGAGGAAGCAATTGGGGCACTTAAGATCAAGGCGAAGGCCGTAGCGAGGAAGAGTAGTGCCATGTGGGACGTCCTGCTGGGCACGACCGACGAAGCCAAACGTCTGGTCGGTGTGGTGCTGGAGACGAAAACTCTCCAGCTCCATACAGAATACATGGGTGCCCGGAAGGTTAAGGTCACTCTACACGGCGTCCCCATGGACATTACTGAGGACCACGTTGGCGCCTTCTTTGCTAACTTTGGAAAGGTGGCCGGAGTCTCCTCGCTACGGTCTAAGGCAGGCTACATTACGGGAGACATGACCCTGCTGGTGACGATGTCTAAGGAGAAGATAGCCAAAGTTCCCAACACGCTCACTTGCAGAGGTAGGGTCATTTACGTGATAGTAGAAGGGAGGAAGCCGTGCTGTTGGGTCTGCGGGGCGGCGGACCATGTCGCGAGGGTCTGCCCGTCCAAGAATCCGACCCCAAAGACCCAACCAGCTCAACCAACTAAGCAGCAGCCAGCGGCAAAAGAAAAAGAAGGCCCAAAACAGCTTCACCCACGCAAGCTCCCGTGGGCAACAAGGAGGGCGAATGGCAGGTGGTGGGCAGAAAGAAGGGCAAAACTCCGTCCCCAGAGAAGGTGCCTCCACCTGCCAAGACGCCGGTGAAACCCAAGGAGTCGCCTCCTAAAAAGTCTCCCCCCAAACAAAGAAAGGAGAGGAGTCCTTCCCCGAAAAAGGATCTTCCAATGGAAGTTGATAGATCGGCTTCCCTAAAGCGGGGGAGAGAGGAGGAGGTGGAAGAACGAAAGGATACTCCCAAGGCCCGCAGAAGAAGTAGGAGCAGGGAAAAAAAGCCCAGCAGAGAAAAATGTGCCTCAGCTCCGGTGTCACCTGCAAGAACTACTTATGCGGATAAGGCGAGAAGCCTTCCCGCGTCCCCGCGTAAAGCTGCCCAGTCCCCAACCCCCTTTTTGACCCCCCTTAGGAAAAGCAGTTCCTTAACTCCCACATCCTCCCCTGCTCCTATTCCCACTCCCAGTAAGGCGAAGAAGAAGATGGACCTCCCGCGTGGGGAGGCGCTGATGAAGGTGAAGGAGGACATTTCTTCGGGGTGGTCGTCACAGCGTCGTAAGCTGCTAAGACCACTCCTTAAGCTCACCTCAGTGGATGGGTTATCCACTGAGGACCCAAAGAACTTCTCCCAGGCCCCAGGTGTCATCACCCTGATAAGAAATACCGGTGGCAACCTGCGGGTCTGGGAGCACATTGCGGAAGCCCAAAGGAGCTTCCCAAATATTTGTATGGTCAGGGAAAAGACTCCTGAACTAAGAAAAATGTCTCTAAATTGTTCGGGGAGGTTCCCCGTTTTGCTCCACCCCAGTTTATATAGGGTGGTAAAACTAACATATCCCACCGACGTCGGCGGGATTGTCCTAGACGGACGGATTACGTCCGACATTGGTACAGGGTCCCTAGGACAGTCCGTCGGGGTCCCCTCTGCCCGAGATTTCTACCCCGTATGCGACTAGAGCCTTGTTGCATGTTTCTTTGTTTTTTCTTTTTCAGAACTAAAAGATGTCTATTAAGATAGCCAGCTTGAATGCGAAGGGCCTGAGGGATCGGGGTAAGGCGGCTCGCCTGCTTCGTGACCTCTTGTCCTTCGGCGTGGATGTGGCCGCGATCCAAGAGACTCACTTTGTTTGCGAAGTCGACTCTTGTGTGCTGTCTAACGACTTTGTCGTCTATTCAGCATATGGGAGCCGGCAAGCCAGAGGTGTTTCTTTGCTGGTCAAGCGTACCCTGGACGCGAAGGTTGACCTTGTCCATGTCGGTGCCGAGGGCCGGCTGATCGTGGCCGATATTGCAGTGAAAAGCAAATTGTTCCGGCTGATTGTGGTTTATGCGCCCAATAAGCAAGGTGAGCGTGTCTCTTTCTTTCGGCTGTTGGAGCCCTTTATGGTGCATTCAACACGGCTAATCTTAGTTGGGGACTGGAATGCCATCCTAACCCCCAAATGGGATAGAGGGAGGGGCGCTAGCGGGAGGAATGATGATCGTAGCCTGGTTGATCTGATCGACGAATTTGGTCTCGTCGATAGATACCGGGTCGATCATCCGGATGGGAGTATGTGGACGTGGGCGCTTAATTGGCCTTCTACCCGGGTATCTGCGTACCTGGATAGGATGTTAGTGAGAGTGGCCGACATAGACTTCTTAGAATGTCCAACGTTCCACTGGCTAGGCTACACGGACCACAAACTCGTTTGTGCTCGTGTGGTGTTAGACTTTAGGCCTAGGTTGGCTGGTTATTGGAAGTTCAATCAGTCCTTACTGGACAGGCGGGACTTTCGTGACCAGCTGACAAAACTAGTTCAGCGGGCGTTAATTGGGCGAGTCATTGGGAATAAGTGGTGGGTTAACCTTAAGGACTCCATTAGGTCTTTCGCCACCAAATATAGCCAGCGGCTCAAACTAGATAAGGCTGCGGAGGCAAAGACACTTAGTGCTAATTTCGCCCGGGCGGAGGCTGGTGGGGATCCCCTAGAGATAGCCTTAGCCAGGGAGGCCCTGAGGCGCACGACTAGCGAGCGCTATATGGGTCAGGTAATTAGAGCTAAGTTAAGCAAGATGTCTTCCGAAGCTGTGAACATGGGCGCAGAACTGCGCAAGGAAGAAATTCGTCGGGCCGGCGATCGGTACATTCGAGAGGTGCGCGACCCGGAGGGGCATCTCCTTCGGTCCACCGACGACATGTGCGAGGCGTTCCGGCAGCATTTCGAACACCGGTTTACCAAGGAGCCTGGTCTCCGTGACGAGGAGTTTCGCAGCTATTTGGCTGACTTTCCCCGGCTTTTGCCGGCTGAAGCGGCTAGCTGCGAAGGGGAGATTACGGAGGACGAAGTCTACGCGGCTTTGAAGAAGACCGGCAGTGGCAAGTCGCCAGGTTTGGATGGTTTGCCCTATGAATTGTACTTGAGGATGTCGCACCTTTTTGTCCCGCTCTTGACTGTCGTGTTCAACCACTGGTTTCGGCAGGGGTCCATCCCCGGTCGGATCACCAGGGGCGTGATCACGCTGTTGGGAAAAGGCAAGAAGGTTGGGCGGGGATTAGATGATTACAGGCCCATAACTCTGCTAAACACAGAGTTAAAGATTTTGGCCAAGATCCTGACGAATCGCTTGCAGCTAGTTGCCGAGTCTCTGTTGGAACCGGATCAGACTTGTTCTGTGAAGGGACGAACAATTCAGAGCAACCTGCACTTGATCCGCACGATCGTAGAGGGTGTAGAAGACGACGAAGAGGCCGCGCCTGATCAATTTGGATCAGTCCAAGGCATTTGATAGGATTGACCATGGCTACCTGGCTGCTGTCCTGCAGGCCGCCGGATTCAAACCCGACTTCAGCCGCTGGATTAGCCTTCTGTATCGCTCCCCCAAGGCTGTGGTACAGGTGAACGGGAAGCTGTCGAGCGCTTTCGCGCTGTCTAGGTCGGTCCGACAGGGTTGTCCACTGTCGCCTCTCCTTTACGTCCTGGCGTTGGAGCCCCTCCTTCGCCGGCTAAGGGACGAGACGTGCAGTCCGGTCCTGCGTGGAATTGCTGTCCCTGGTGGAGCTCGAGCCAGGGTTTCCGCGTACGCCGATGACGTAACGACCTTTGTGTCCTCCCGCAGGGACATAAGGGCGGTACAGAAGGCGCTTGAACGGTACGAACAGGTAACAGGGGCCAGAATTAACCGCGACAAGTCGTCCGGCTTGCGGTTAGGTGCCTGGAAGGGTGTTTCCCTCCCGGGGCCCTTCGACTGGACGGACGGGCCGGTCAAGCTCCTCGGAGTTTGGTTCGGTCCGGACTTACAGTTGGAGAAAAACTGGTCAGAAGTACAGGCAAAGGTCGGCGCGTCGGTCGAGATTTGGCGTCGACGGAGTCTCTCCGTGAAGGGTCTGGCGGAGGTGTGTAATACATACCTCTTTCCCAGAATCCTTTACCGGCTGTCTGTACTTCCCCTTTGTGACGATCATGAGAAGGCGCTCGAGCGTTTGCTATTCTCCTGTCTTTGGAGAGGACGCAAGCACATGGTCGACAAAGGAGTCTGCTGCCTCCGTCCGTGTCAAGGGGGTCTGGGGATGCCACACTTGAGGAGCCACGTGCTCGCTTCGAGGTTGGCATTCCTCAGGCGCGCGTTGGAGGAAGATCGGTTGCTTGCGGGGGTAGTGAGGGACATGTTCCCTAGCCTCACTATCACTCCCCCGCTCCTAAGGACTAGCAATAGGCCTTGGGGGCGGCCGAAATTCCTACTCGAATGTCTGACGGCCCTTCGGGCCATTCCATGGTCCAGTGACCTTTCACGGCCTAGGAGAATCTTCTATCGGGGATTAGTGGAGGGCGCCGTGAAGGATGAACTGTGGAGTAAGCTTGGCATGTCGAGGGAGGAGTATCGCTCTCATTGGTCTTGGGCGCCAGGTGCGGATTGGCTCAACAACTCTGAGTTTTCTCTGACCTGGCGATTGGCTCGGAATGGTTTGTCTCTCAACGACAAGCGGTTCGCAATGGGCCTGGCGGATTTGCCAGATTGTGAACGTTGCGTCCTTGGAATTAAGGAGACGTCTGCGCACGCCTTCTTCCATTGTTCGCGCGTTCGCCCGTTGTGGGCGCGTGTTGGCGAGTTGACTGCTCGTATCGCGCCGCGGGAGCTTGTGCTCATTGATCGCGCATACGCTGTGGACAATGTGTCGCCCCCGTACTCTGGAGTGAAGCGGATGGTGTTTCTGTCGCTACTGGCCACGGCTAGAATGGTGATTTGGATGACGCGTCTGGAGGAAGTCTTGCGGGGAGGTCGTCTTTCGGATCAGGATCTAATCCGATATTTTGAGCACCAGCTCAAAATTAAGATTAGAACTGAACGGAAACGGCTGCACCCGACAGAGTTCAGCGAAAGGTGGGTATATGCGGCGAGCCTGGTTCGCGTGACCGGGGCTAGCCTTGATTTTCTCTTTTAGATCTGCTAGTTGCATCGGGGTGGATTCCTTTGGAACCCCTCCCGTGGTTAAGGTAGAAGTTCTTTTTTGTGCCTAGTTAATGTGAGTGAATGTGTTTGTCCTGGCCTGTTCCCGGCTCCATTGCTTTTGTTATGATCCAGTTCGAGATTCCCATTGTCCAAGTATTATTTTGTCCCGTTTTCACTCTCGGCTGGGTCAGCCTTATACATTCTCCAGTCCAATTTATTTTTGCCCCCTGCTTATCCATTCCCCTTAGAAAGAGAGCTGCTTGATTTTGTTCTTTTTTAAGGCAGAATACAGTGGCCTCTTTAATTATGTGGGTGTGTTTGGGTCTTACTAACATTGTGTATATATATTCATTTGAAATTGTTTTTTGTTTTGGGGATTTTTTTGTTTCTTCATTCCCCCTCCCCATCATGTCATTTCATGAATAAAGTTTTAAATTATTTTTGTAAGATATTGTATATATTGTAAAAATCAGAAATTTTTATGTACATTTGGGGTGTTTTTAGGTCCCCGGTATGATTTTGCGGTATTTTGGTGCTTGATAGGTATGAGTGTTGATGGACAAATTTTTATGGTGAATGAGAAAATTGTAACGTATGTATGGGTCGTGAATCGGATTAGCTAGGTATAAGATAGTTACTGAAGACCATCCCAAGTTTTTGTTCCCCCTCCCCATTGTTTGGCCTTGTGCCAGAATTTGTACTTTGTTGGCAAATAAATAAGTACCAACCATTTCCTACTCAGACTTTTTTGTGTTTGCGTGGTCGGGTTGGTTTGGATCAAAGTGTAGTATCTGTTCCATAGTGATACCTACTATTACTTTGGTCAAGTGTGGCATTGTGGTCTCCACCCAAGTTTATTGCTTGGGCTGCGTAAAGTAGCGACCTGCGAAGGACGCGAAACACCGGAGGCAGGTGTCTCGCGCTTAGCCTCTTAGGAGGCAATGGCCTCCGATAGGCCAAATGTGATCGTTCCTCCCACCACGGCCTCGGTGGGAGGAAAGGAGGGGATTGGGCATTACCGCCTCGGGATAATCCCCCTTCAGTACCTAGAGTAGCAGCAGCAGTAGTACCAACGCCGGAAGGAGTGCCATCAGCTCCCGGGTCCCCCAAGCCTTCAACTTCTGGTTGGACAGGAGGAAAACCTATAAATAAGGATGAGGAGTACTACGAGAGGATGAGGTTAAAGTACGCTGAATACATCAAAGGCACCGAGCTGGTCTCGGTCCCCGGAGAATTGGCGGATATCCAAACCAGGACTATTACTCTTATCACTAAGGATATCAAGTCCCAAAGATTAATTGCAGTGCCGAGGGATACTTTTGAAGAAGCAATTGGGGCACTTAAGATCAAGGCTAGGGCCGTAGCGAGGAAGAGTAGTGCCATGTGGGACGTCCTGCTGGGCACGACCGACGAAGCCAAACGTCTGGTCGGTGTGGTGCTGGAGACGAAAACTCTCCAGCTCCATACAGAATACATGGGTGCCCGGAAGGTTAAGGTCACTCTACACGGCGTCCCCATGGACATTACTGAGGACCACGTTGGCGCCTTCTTTGCTAACTTTGGAAAGGTGGCCGGAGTCTCCTCGCTACGGTCTAAGGCAGGCTACATTACGGGAGACATGACCCTGCTGGTGACGATGTCTAAGGAGAAGATAGCCAAAGTTCCCAACACGCTCACTTGCAGAGGTAGGGTCATTTACGTGATAGTAGAAGGGAGGAAGCCGTGCTGTTGGGTCTGCGGGGCGGCGGACCATGTCGCGAGGGTCTGCCCGTCCAAGAATCCGACCCCAAAGACCCAACCAGCTCAACCAACTAAGCAGCAGCCAGCGGCGAAAAGAAAAAGAAGGCCCAAAAACAGCTTCACCCACGCAAGCTCCCGTGGGCAACAAGGAGGGCGAATGGCAGGTGGTGGGCAGAAAGAAGGGCAAAACTCCGTCCCCAGAGAAGGTGCCTCCACCTGCCAAGACGCCGGTGAAACCCAAGGAGTCGCCTCCTAAAAAGTCTCCCCCCAAACAAAGAAAGGAGAGGAGTCCTTCCCCGAAAAAGGATCTTCCAATGGAAGTTGATAGATCGGCTTCCCTAAAGCGGGGGAGAGAGGAGGAGGTGGAAGAACGAAAGGATACTCCCAAGGCCCGCAGAAGAAGTAGGAGCAGGGAAAAAAGCCCAGCAGAGAAAAATGTGCCTCAGCTCCGGTGTCACCTGCAAGAACTACTTATGCGGATAAGGCGAGAAGCCTTCCCGCGTCCCCGCGTAAAGCTGCCCAGTCCCCAACCCCCTTTTTGACCCCCCTTAGGAAAAGCAGTTCCTTAACTCCCACATCCTCCCCTGCTCCTATTCCCACTCCCAGTAAGGCGAAGAAGAAGATGGACCTCCCGCGTGGGGAGGCGCTGATGAAGGTGAAGGAGGACATTTCTTCGGGGTGGTCGTCACAGCGTCGTAAGCTGCTAAGACCACTCCTTAAGCTCACCTCAGTGGATGGGTTATCCACTGAGGACCCAAAGAACTTCTCCCAGGCCCCAGGTGTCATCACCCTGATAAGAAATACAGGTGGCAACCTGCGGGTCTGGGAGCACATTGCGGAAGCCCAAAGGAGCTTCCCAAATATTTGTATGGTCAGGGAAAAGACTCCTGAATTAAGAAAAATGTCTCTAAATTGTTCGGGGAGGTTCCCCGTTTTACTCCACCCCAGTTTATATAGGGTGGTAAAACTAACATATCCCACCGACGTCGGCGGGATTGTCCTAGACGGACGGATTACGTCCGACATTGGTACAGGGTCCCTAGGACAGTCCGTCGGGGTCCCCTCTGCCCGAGATTTCTACCCCGTGTGCGACTAGAGCCTTGTTGCATGTTTCTTTGTTTTTTCTTTTTCAGAACTAAAAGATGTCTATTAAGATAGCCAGCTTGAATGCGAAGGGCCTGAGGGATCGGGGTAAGGCGGCTCGCCTGCTTCGTGACCTCTTGTCCTTCGGCGTGGATGTGGCCGCGATCCAAGAGACTCACTTTGTTTGCGAAGTCGACTCTTGTGTGCTGTCTAACGACTTTGTCGTCTATTCAGCATATGGGAGCCGGCAAGCCAGAGGTGTTTCTTTGCTGGTCAAGCGTACCCTGGACGCGAAGGTTGACCTTGTCCATGTCGGTGCCGAGGGCCGGCTGATCGTGGCCGATATTGCAGTGAAAAGCAGATTGTTCCGGCTGATTGCGGTTTATGCGCCCAATAAGCAAGGTGAGCGTGTCTCTTTCTTTCGGCTGTTGGAGCCCTTTATGGTGCATTCAACACGGCTAATCTTAGTTGGGGACTGGAATGCCATCCTAACCCCCAAATGGGATAGAGGGAGGGGCGCTAGCGGGAGGAATGATGATCGTAGCCTGGTTGATCTGATCGACGAATTTGGTCTCGTCGATAGATACCGGGTCGATCATCCGGATGGGAGTATGTGGACGTGGGCGCTTAATTGGCCTTCTACCCGGGTATCTGCGTACCTGGATAGGATGTTAGTGAGAGTGGCCGACATAGACTTCTTAGAATGTCCAACGTTCCACTGGCTAGGCTACACGGACCACAAACTCGTTTGTGCCCGTGTGGTGTTAGACTTTAGGCCTAGGTTGGCTGGTTATTGGAAGTTCAATCAGTCCTTACTGGACAGGCGGGACTTTCGTGACCAGCTGACAAAACTAGTTCAGCGGGCGTTAATTGGGCGAGTCATTGGGAATAAGTGGTGGGTTAACCTTAAGGACTCCATTAGGTCTTTCGCCACCAAATATAGCCAGCGGCTCAAACTAGATAAGGCTGCGGAGGCAAAGACACTTAGTGCTAATTTCGCCCGGGCGGAGGCTGGTGGGGATCCCCTCGAGATAGCCTTAGCTTGAGGGAGGCCCTGAGGCGCACGACTAGCGAGCGCTATATGGGCCAGGTAATTAGGGCTAAGTTAAGCAAGATGTCTTCCGAAGCTGTGAACATGGGCGCAGAACTGCGCAAGGAAGAAATTCGTCGGGCCGGCGATCGGTACATTCGAGAGGTGCGCGACCCGGAGGGACATCTCCTTCGGTCCACCGACGACATGTGCGAGGCGTTCCGGCAGCATTTCGAACACCGGTTTACCAAGGAGCCTGGTCTCCGTGACGAGGAGTTTCGCAGCTATTTGGCTGACTTTCCCCGGCTTTTGCCGGCTGAAGCGGCTAGCTGCGAAGGGGAGATTACGGAGGACGAAGTCTACGCGGCTTTGAAGAAGACCGGCAGTGGCAAGTCGCCAGGTTTGGATGGTTTGCCCTATGAATTGTACTTGAGGATGTCGCACCTTTTTGTCCCGCTCTTGACTGTCGTGTTCAACCACTGGTTTCGGCAGGGGTCCATCCCCGGTCGGATCACCAGGGGCGTGATCACGCTGTTGGGAAAAGGCAAGAAGGTTGGGCGGGGATTAGATGATTACAGGCCCATAACTCTGCTAAACACAGAGTTAAAGATTTTGGCCAAGATCCTGACGAATCGCTTGCAGCTAGTTGCCGAGTCTCTGTTGGAACCGGATCAGACTTGTTCTGTGAAGGGACGAACAATTCAGAGCAACCTGCACTTGATCCGCACGATCGTAGAGGGTGTAGAAGACGACGAAGAGGCCGCGCTGATCAATTTGGATCAGTCCAAGGCATTTGATAGGATTGACCATGGCTACCTGGCTGCTGTCCTGCAGGCCGCCGGATTCAAACCCGACTTCAGCCGCTGGATTAGCCTTCTGTATCGCTCCCCCAAGGCTGTGGTACAGGTGAACGGGAAGCTGTCGAGCGCTTTCGCGCTGTCTAGGTCGGTCCGACAGGGTTGTCCACTGTCGCCTCTCCTTTACGTCCTGGCGTTGGAGCCTCTCCTTCGCCGGCTAAGGGACGAGACGTGCAGTCCGGTCCTGCGTGGAATTGCTGTCCCTGGAGGAGCTCGAGCCAGGGTTTCCGCGTACGCCGATGACGTAACGACCTTTGTGTCCTCCCGCAGGGACATAAGGGCGGTACAGAAGGCGCTTGAACGGTACGAACAGGTAACAGGGGCCAGAATTAACCGCGACAAGTCGTCCGGCTTGCGGTTAGGTGCCTGGAAGGGTGTTTCCCTCCCGGGGCCCTTCGACTGGACGGACGGGCCGGTCAAGCTCCTCGGAGTTTGGTTCGGTCCGGACTTACAGTTGGAGAAAAACTGGTCAGAAGTACAGGCAAAGGTCGGCGCGTCGGTCGAGATTTGGCGTCGACGGAGTCTCTCCGTGAAGGGTCTGGCGGAGGTGTGTAATACATACCTCTTTCCCAGAATGCTTTACCGGCTGTCTGTACTTCCCCTTTGTGACGATCATGAGAAGGCGCTCGAGCGTTTGCTATTCTCCTGTCTTTGGAGAGGACGCAAACACATGGTCGACAAAGGAGTCTGTTGCCTCCGTCCGTGTCAAGGGGGTCTGGGGATGCCACACTTGAGGAGCCACGTGCTCGCTTCGAGGTTGGCATTCCTCAGGCGCGCGTTGGAGGAAGATCGGTTGCTTGCGGGGGTAGTGAGGGACATGTTCCCTAGCCTCACTATCACTCCCCCGCTCCTAAGGACTAGCAATAGGCCTTGGGGGCGGCCGAAATTCCTGCTCGAATGTCTGACGGCCCTTCGGGCCATTCCATGGTCCAGTGACCTTTCACGGCCTAGGAGAATCTTCTATCGGGGATTAGTGGAGGGCGCCGTGAAGGATGAACTGTGGAGTAAGCTCGGCATGTCGAGAGAGGAGTATCGCTCTCATTGGTCTTGGGCGCCAGGTGCGGATTGGCTCAACAACTCTGAGTTTTCTCTGACCTGGCGATTGGCTCGGAATGGTTTGTCTCTCAACGACAAGCGTTTCGCAATGGGCCTGGCGGATTTGCCAGATTGTGAACGTTGCGTCCTTGGAATTAAGGAGACGTCTGCGCACGCCTTCTTCCATTGTTCGCGCGTTCGCCCGTTGTGGGCGCGTGTTGGCGAGTTGACTGCTCGTATCGCGCCGCGGGAGCTTGTGCTCATTGATCGCGCATACGCTGTGGACAATGTGTCGCCCCCGTACTCTGGAGTGAAGCGGATGGTGTTTCTGTCGCTACTGGCCACGGCTAGAATGGTGATTTGGATGACGCGTCTGGAGGAAGTCTTGCGGGGAGGTCGTCTTTCGGATCAGGATCTAATCCGATATTTTGAGCACCAGCTCAAAATTAAGATTAGAACTGAACGGAAACGGCTGCACCCGACAGAGTTCAGCGAAAGGTGGGTATATGCAGCGAGCCTGGTTCGCGTGACCGGGGCTAGCCTTGATTTTCTCTTTTAGATCTGCTAGTTGCATCGGGGTGGATTCCTTTGGAACCCCGCCCGTGGTTAAGGTAGAAGTCTCTTTTGTGCCTAGTTAATGTGAGTGAATGTGTTTGTCCTGGCCTGTTCCCGGCTTCATTGCTTTTGTTATGATCCAGTTCGAGATTCCCATTGTCCAAGTATTATTTTGTCCCGTTTTCACCTCTCGGCTGGGTCAGCCTTATACATTCTCCAGTCCAATTTATTTTTGCCCCATGCTTATCCATTCCCCTTAGAAAGAGAGCTGCTTGATTTTGTCCTTTTTTAAGGCAGAATACAGTGGCCTCTTTAATTATGTGGGTGTGTTTGGGTCTTACTAACATTGTGTATATATATTCATTTGAAATTGTTTTTGTTTTGGGGACTTTTGTTTCTTCATTCCCCCTTCCCATCATGTCATTTCATGAATAAAGTTTTAAATTTATTTTTGTACACTATTGTATATATTGTAAAAATCAGAAATTTTTATGTACATTTGGGGTGTTTTTAGGTCCCCGGTATGATTTTGCGGTATTTTGGTGCTTGATAGGTATGAGTGTTGATGGACAAATTTTTATGGTGAATGAGAAAATTGTAACGTATGTATGGGTCGTGAATCGGATTAGCTAGGTATAAGATAGTTACTGAAGACCATCCCAAGTTTTTGTTCCCCCTCCCATTTGTTGGCCTTGTGCCAGAATTTGTAATTTATTGCAAATAAATAATTACCAACCATTTCCTACTCAGACTTTTTTGTGTTTGCGTGGTCGGGTTGGTTTGGATCAAAGTGTAGTATCTGTTCCATAGTGATACCTACTATTACTTTGGTCAAGTGTGGCATTGTGGTCTCCACCCAAGTTTATTGCTTGGGCTGCGTAAAGTAGCGACCTGCGAAGGGACGCGAAACACCGGAGGCAGGTGTCTCGCGCTTAGCCTCTTAGGAGGCAATGGCCTCCGATAGGCCAAATGTGATCGTTCCTCCCACCACGGCCTCGGTGGGAGGAAAGGAGGGGGATTGGGCATTACCGCCTCGGGATAATCCCCCTTCAGTACCTAGAGTAGCAGCAGCAGTAGTACCAACGCCGGAAGGAGTGCCATCAGCTCCCGGGTCCCCCAAGCCTTCAACTTCTGGTTGGACAGGAGGAAAACCTATAAATAAGGATGAGGAGTACTACGAGAGGATGAGGTTAAAGTACGCTGAATACATCAAAGGCACCGAGCTGGTCTCGGTCCCCGGAGAATTGGCGGATATCCAAACCAGGACTATTACTCTTATCACTAAGGATATCAAGTCCCAAAGATTAATTGCAGTGCCGAGGGATACTTTTGAAGAAGCAATTGGGGCACTTAAGATCAAGGCTAGGGCCGTAGCGAGGAAGAGTAGTGCCATGTGGGACGTCCTGCTGGGCACGACCGACGAAGCCAAACGTCTGGTCGGTGTGGTGCTGGAGACGAAAACTCTCCAGCTCCATACAGAATACATGGGTGCCCGGAAGGTTAAGGTCACTCTACACGGCGTCCCCATGGACATTACTGAGGACCACGTTGGCGCCTTCTTTGCTAACTTTGGAAAGGTGGCCGGAGTCTCCTCGCTACGGTCTAAGGCAGGCTACATTACGGGAGACATGACCCTGCTGGTGACGATGTCTAAGGAGAAGATAGCCAAAGTTCCCAACACGCTCACTTGCAGAGGTAGGGTCATTTACGTGATAGTAGAAGGGAGGAAGCCGTGCTGTTGGGTCTGCGGGGCGGCGGACCATGTCGCGAGGGTCTGCCCGTCCAAGAATCCGACCCCAAAGACCCAACCAGCTCAACCAACTAAGCAGCAGCCAGCGGCAAAAGAAAAAGAAGGCCCAAAAACAGCTTCACCCACGCAAGCTCCCGTGGGCAACAAGGAGGGCGAATGGCAGGTGGTGGGCAGAAAGAAGGGCAAAACTCCGTCCCCAGAGAAGGTGCCTCCACCTGCCAAGACGCCGGTGAAACCCAAGGAGTCGCCTCCTAAAAAGTCTCCCCCCAAACAAAGAAAGGAGAGGAGTCCTTCCCCGAAAAAGGATCTTCCAATGGAAGTTGATAGATCGGCTTCCCTAAAGCGGGGGAGAGAGGAGGAGGTGGAAGAACGAAAGGATACTCCCAAGGCCCGCAGAAGAAGTAGGAGCAGGGAAAAAAGCCCAGCAGAGAAAAATGTGCCTCAGCTCCGGTGTCACCTGCAAGAACTACTTATGCGGATAAGGCGAGAAGCCTTCCCGCGTCCCCGCGTAAAGCTGCCCAGTCCCCAACCCCCTTTTTGACCCCCCTTAGGAAAAGCAGTTCCTTAACTCCCACATCCTCCCCTGCTCCTATTCCCACTCCCAGTAAGGCGAAGAAGAAGATGGACCTCCCGCGTGGGGAGGCGCTGATGAAGGTGAAGGAGGACATTTCTTCGGGGTGGTCGTCACAGCGTCGTAAGCTGCTAAGACCACTCCTTAAGCTCACCTCAGTGGATGGGTTATCCACTGAGGACCCAAAGAACTTCTCCCAGGCCCCAGGTGTCATCACCCTGATAAGAAATACAGGTGGCAACCTGCGGGTCTGGGAGCACATTGCGGAAGCCCAAAGGAGCTTCCCAAATATTTGTATGGTCAGGGAAAAGACTCCTGAATTAAGAAAAATGTCTCTAAATTGTTCGGGGAGGTTCCCCGTTTTACTCCACCCCAGTTTATATAGGGTGGTAAAACTAACATATCCCACCGACGTCGGCGGGATTGTCCTAGACGGACGGATTACGTCCGACATTGGTACAGGGTCCCTAGGACAGTCCGTCGGGGTCCCCTCTGCCCGAGATTTCTACCCCGTATGCGACTAGAGCCTTGTTGCATGTTTCTTTGTTTTTTCTTTTTCAGAACTAAAAGATGTCTATTAAGATAGCCAGCTTGAATGCGAAGGGCCTGAGGGATCGGGGTAAGGCGGCTCGCCTGCTTCGTGACCTCTTGTCCTTCGGCGTGGATGTGGCCGCGATCCAAGAGACTCACTTTGTTTGCGAAGTCGACTCTTGTGTGCTGTCTAACGACTTTGTCGTCTATTCAGCATATGGGAGCCGGCAAGCCAGAGGTGTTTCTTTGCTGGTCAAGCGTACCCTGGACGCGAAGGTTGACCTTGTCCATGTCGGTGCCGAGGGCCGGCTGATCGTGGCCGATATTGCAGTGAAAAGCAGATTGTTCCGGCTGATTGCGGTTTATGCGCCCAATAAGCAAGGTGAGCGTGTCTCTTTCTTTCGGCTGTTGGAGCCCTTTATGGTGCATTCAACACGGCTAATCTTAGTTGGGGACTGGAATGCCATCCTAACCCCCAAATGGGATAGAGGGAGGGGCGCTAGCGGGAGGAATGATGATCGTAGCCTGGTTGATCTGATCGACGAATTTGGTCTCGTCGATAGATACCGGGTCGATCATCCGGATGGGAGTATGTGGACGTGGGCGCTTAATTGGCCTTCTACCCGGGTATCTGCGTACCTGGATAGGATGTTAGTGAGAGTGGCCGACATAGACTTCTTAGAATGTCCAACGTTCCACTGGCTAGGCTACACGGACCACAAACTCGTTTGTGCCCGTGTGGTGTTAGACTTTAGGCCTAGGTTGGCTGGTTATTGGAAGTTCAATCAGTCCTTACTGGACAGGCGGGACTTTCGTGACCAGCTGACAAAACTAGTTCAGCGGGCGTTAATTGGGCGAGTCATTGGGAATAAGTGGTGGGTTAACCTTAAGGACTCCATTAGGTCTTTCGCCACCAAATATAGCCAGCGGCTCAAACTAGATAAGGCTGCGGAGGCAAAGACACTTAGTGCTAATTTCGCCCGGGCGGAGGCTGGTGGGGATCCCCTAGAGATAGCCTTAGCCAGGGAGGCCCTGAGGCGCACGACTAGCGAGCGCTATATGGGCCAGGTAATTGGGGCTAAGTTAAGCAAGATGTCTTCCGAAGCTGTGAACATGGGCGCAGAACTGCGCAAGGAAGAAATTCGTCGGGCCGGCGATCGGTACATTCGAGAAGTGCGCGACCCGGAGGGGCATCTCCTTCGGTCCACCGACGACATGTGCGAGGCGTTCCGGCAGCATTTCGAACACCGGTTTACCAAGGAGCCTGGTCTCCGTGACGAGGAGTTTCGCAGCTATTTGGCTGACTTTCCCCGGCTTTTGCCGGCTGAAGCGGCTAGCTGCGAAGGGGAGATTACGGAGGACGAAGTCTACGCGGCTTTGAAGAAGACCGGCAGTGGCAAGTCGCCAGGTTTGGATGGTTTGCCCTATGAATTGTACTTGAGGATGTCGCACCTTTTTGTCCCGCTCTTGACTGTCGTGTTCAACCACTGGTTTCGGCAGGGGTCCATCCCCGGTCGGATCACCAGGGGCGTGATCACGCTGTTGGGAAAAGGCAAGAAGGTTGGGCGGGGATTAGATGATTACAGGCCCATAACTCTGCTAAACACAGAGTTAAAGATTTTGGCCAAGATCCTGACGAATCGCTTGCAGCTAGTTGCCGAGTCTCTGTTGGAACCGGATCAGACTTGTTCTGTGAAGGGACGAACAATTCAGAGCAACCTGCACTTGATCCGCACGATCGTAGAGGGTGTAGAAGACGACGAAGAGGCCGCGCTGATCAATTTGGATCAGTCCAAGGCATTTGATAGGATTGACCATGGCTACCTGGCTGCTGTCCTGCAGGCCGCCGGATTCAAACCCGACTTCAGCCGCTGGATTAGCCTTCTGTATCGCTCCCCCAAGGCTGTGGTACAGGTGAACGGGAAGCTGTCGGGCGCTTTCGCGCTGTCTAGGTCGGTCCGACAGGGTTGTCCACTGTCGCCTCTCCTTTACGTCCTGGCGTTGGAGCCCCTCCTTCGCCGGCTAAGGGACGAGACGTGCAGTCCGGTCCTGCGTGGAATTGCTGTCCCTGGTGGAGCTCGAGCCAGGGTTTCCGCGTACGCCGATGACGTAACGACCTTTGTGTCCTCCCGCAGGGACATAAGGGCGGTACAGAAGGCGCTTGAACGGTACGAACAGGTAACAGGGGCCAGAATTAACCGCGACAAGTCGTCCGGCTTGCGGTTAGGTGCCTGGAAGGGTGTTTCCCTCCCGGGGCCCTTCGACTGGACGGACGGGCCGGTCAAGCTCCTCGGAGTTTGGTTCGGTCCGGACTTACAGTTGGAGAAAAACTGGTCAGAAGTACAGGCAAAGGTCGGCGCGTCGGTCGAGATTTGGCGTCGACGGAGTCTCTCCGTGAAGGGTCTGGCGGAGGTGTGTAATACATACCTCTTTCCCAGAATCCTTTACCGGCTGTCTGTACTTCCCCTTTGTGACGATCATGAGAAGGCGCTCGAGCGTTTGCTATTCTCCTGTCTTTGGAGAGGACGCAAACACATGGTCGACAAAGGAGTCTGTTGCCTCCGTCCGTGTCAAGGGGGTCTGGGGATGCCACACTTGAGGAGCCACGTGCTCGCTTCGAGGTTGGCATTCCTCAGGCGCGCGTTGGAGGAAGATCGGTTGCTTGCGGGGGTAGTGAGGGACATGTTCCCTAGCCTCACTATCACTCCCCCGCTCCTAAGGACTAGCAATAGGCCTTGGGGGCGGCCGAAATTCCTGCTCGAATGTCTGACGGCCCTTCGGGCCATTCCATGGTCCAGTGACCTTTCACGGCCTAGGAGAATCTTCTATCGGGGATTAGTGGAGGGCGCCGTGAAGGATGAACTGTGGAGTAAGCTTGGCATGTCGAGAGAGGAGTATCGCTCTCATTGGTCTTGGGCGCCAGGTGCGGATTGGCTCAACAACTCTGAGTTTTCTCTGACCTGGCGATTGGCTCGGAATGGTTTGTCTCTCAACGACAAGCGGTTCGCAATGGGCCTGGCGGATTTGCCAGATTGTGAACGTTGCGTCCTTGGAATTAAGGAGACGTCTGCGCACGCCTTCTTCCATTGTTCGCGCGTTCGCCCGTTGTGGGCGCGTGTTGGCGAGTTGACTGCTCGTATCGCGCCGCGGGAGCTTGTGCTCATTGATCGCGCATACGCTGTGGACAATGTGTCGCCCCCGTACTCTGGAGTGAAGCGGATGGTGTTTCTGTCGCTACTGGCCACGGCTAGAATGGTGATTTGGATGACGCGTCTGGAGGAAGTCTTGCGGGGAGGTCGTCTTTCGGATCAGGATCTAATCCGATATTTTGAGCACCAGCTCAAAATTAAGATGAGAACTGAACGGAAACGGCTGCACCCGACAGAGTTCAGCGAAAGGTGGGTATATGCGGCGAGCCTGGTTCGCGTGACCGGGGCTAGCCTTGATTTTCTCTTTTAGATCTGTTATTGCATCGGGGTGGATTCCTTTGGAACCCCTCCCGTGGTTAAGGTAGAAGTTCTTTTTTGTGCCTAGTTAATGTGAGTGAATGTGTTTGTCCTGGCCTGTTCCCGGCTCCATTGCTTTTGTTATGATCCAGTTCGAGATTCCCATTGTCCAAGTATTCTTTTGTCCCGTTTTCACTCTCGGCTGGGTCAGCCTTATACATTCTCCAGTCCAATTTATTTTGTTCCCTGCTTCTCCATTCCCCTTAGAAAGAGAGCTGCTTGATTTTGTTCTTTTTAAGGCAGAATACAGTGGCCTCTTTAATTACGTGGGTGTGTTTGGGTCTTACTAACCCATGTATATATATTCATTTGAAATTGTTTTTTGTTTTGGGGTTTTTTGTTTCTTCATTCCCCCTCCCCATCATGTCATTTCATGAATAAAGTTTTAAATTTATTTTTGTACACGATTGTAAATATTGTAAATACACAAATTTTTATGTACATTTGGGGCGTTTTTAGGTCCCTGGTATGTTACTGCGGTATTTTGGTGTATGATAGGTATGAGTGTTGATGGACAAATTTTTATGGTGAATGAGAAAATTGTAACGTATGTATGGGTCGTGAATCTGATTAGCTAGGTATAAGATAGTTACGGAAGACCAACCCAAGTTTTTGTTCCCCCTCCCCATTGTTTGGCCTTGTGCCAGAATTTGTACTTTGTTGGCAAATAAATAAGTACCAACCATTTCCTACTCAGACTTTTTTGTGTTTGCGTGGTCGGGTTGGTTTGGATCAAAGTGTAGTATCTGTTCCATAGTGATACCTACTATTACTTTGGTCAAGTGTGGCATTGTGGTCTCCACCCAAGTTTATTGCTTGGGCTGCGTAAAGTAGCGACCTGCGAAGGACGCGAAACACCGGAGGCAGGTGTCTCGCGCTTAGCCTCTTAGGAGGCAATGGCCTCCGATAGGCCAAATGTGATCGTTCCTCCCACCACGGCCTCGGTGGGAGGAAAGGAGGGGGATTGGGCATTACCGCCTCGGGATAATCCCCCTTCAGTACCTAGAGTAGCAGCAGCAGTAGTACCAACGCCGGAGGGAGTGCCATCAGCTCCCGGCTCCCCCAAGCCTTCAACTTCGGGTTGGACAGGAGGAAAACCTATAAATAAGGATGAGGAGTACTACGAGAGGATGAGGTTAAAGTACGCTGAATACATCAAAGGCACCGAGCTGGTCTCGGTCCCCGGAGAACTGGCGGACATCCAAACTAGAACTATTACTCTCATCACTAAGGATATCAAGTCCCAGAGATTAATTGCAGTGCCGAGGGATACTTTTGAAGAAGCAATTGGGGCACTTAAGATCAAGGCTAGGGCCGTAGCGAGGAAGAGTAGTGCCATGTGGGACGTCCTGCTGGGCACGACCGACGAAGCCAAACGTCTGGTCGGTGTGGTGCTGGAGACGAAAACTCTCCAGCTCCATACAGAATACATGGGTGCCCGGAAGGTTAAGGTCACTCTACACGGCGTCCCCATGGACATTACTGAGGACCACGTTGGCGCCTTCTTTGCTAACTTTGGAAAGGTGGCCGGAGTCTCCTCGCTACGGTCTAAGGCAGGCTACATTACGGGAGACATGACCCTGCTGGTGACGATGTCTAAGGAGAAGATAGCCAAAGTTCCCAACACGCTCACTTGCAGAGGTAGGGTCATTTACGTGATAGTAGAAGGGAGGAAGCCGTGCTGTTGGGTCTGCGGGGCGGCGGACCATGTCGCGAGGGTCTGCCCGTCCAAGAATCCGACCCCAAAGACCCAACCAGCTCAACCAACTAAGCAGCAGCCAGCGGCAAAAGAAAAGAAGGCCCAAAAACAGCTTCACCCACGCAAGCTCCCGTGGGCTACAAGGAGGGCGAATGGCAGGTGGTGGGCAGAAAGAAGGGCAAAACTCCGTCCCCAGAGAAGGTGCCTCCACCTGCCAAGACGCCGGTGAAACCCAAGGAGTCGCCTCCTAAAAAGTCTCCCCCCAAACAAAGGAAGGAGAGGACTCCTTCCCCGCAACAAATGGAAGTTGATAGGTCGGCTTCCCTAAAGCGGGGGAGAGAGGAGGAGGCGGAAGAACGAAAGGATACTCCCAAGGCCCGCAGAAGAAGTAGGAGCAGGGAAAAAAAGCCCAGCAGAGAAAAATGTGCCTCAGCTCCGGTGTCGCCTGCAAGATCTACATATGCGGATAAGGCGAGAAGTCTTCCCGCGTCCCCGCGTAAAGCTGCCCAGTCCCCAACCCCCTTTTTGACCCCCCTTAGGAAAATCAGTTCCTTAACTCCCACATCCTCCCCTGCCCCTATTCCCACTCCCAGTAAGGCGAAGAAGAAGATGGACCTCCCGCGTGGGGAGGCGCTGATGAAGGTGAAGGAGGACATTTCTTCGGGGTGGTCGTCACAGCGTCGTAAGCTGCTAAGACCACTCCTTAAGCTCACCTCAGTGGATGGGTTATCCACTGAGGACCCAAAGAACTTCTCCCAGGCCCCAGGTGTCATCACCCTGATAAGAAATACCGGTGGCAACCTGCGGGTCTGGGAGCACATTGCGGAAGCCCAAAGGAGCTTCCCAAATATTTGTATGATCAGGGAAAAGACTCCTGAATTAAGAAAAATGTCGCAAAATTGTTCGGGGAGGTTCCCCGTTTTACTCCACCCCAGTTTATATAGGGTGGTAAAACTAACATATCCCACCGACGTCGGCGGGATTGTCCTAGACGGACGGATTACGTCCGACATTGGTACAGGGTCCCTAGGACAGTCCGTCGGGGTCCCCTCTGCCCGAGATTTCTACCCCGTATGCGACTAGAGCCTTGTTGCATGTTTCTTTGTTTTTTCTTTTTCAGAACTAAAAGATGTCTATTAAGATAGCCAGCTTGAATGCGAAGGGCCTGAGGGATCGGGGTAAGGCGGCTCGCCTGCTTCGTGACCTCTTGTCCTTCGGCGTGGATGTGGCCGCGATCCAAGAGACTCACTTTGTTTGCGAAGTCGACTCTTGTGTGCTGTCTAACGACTTTGTCGTCTATTCAGCATATGGGAGCCGGCAAGCCAGAGGTGTTTCTTTGCTGGTCAAGCGTACCCTGGACGCGAAGGTTGACCTTGTCCATGTCGGTGCCGAGGGCCGGCTGATCGTGGCCGATATTGCAGTGAAAAGCAAATTGTTCCGGCTGATTGTGGTTTATGCGCCCAATAAGCAAGGTGAGCGTGTCTCTTTCTTTCGGCTGTTGGAGCCCTTTATGGTGCATTCAACACGGCTAATCTTAGTTGGGGACTGGAATGCCATCCTAACCCCCAAATGGGATAGAGGGAGGGGCGCTAGCGGGAGGAATGATGATCGTAGCCTGGTTGATCTGATCGACGAATTTGGTCTCGTCGATAGATACCGGGTCGATCATCCGGATGGGAGTATGTGGACGTGGGCGCTTAATTGGCCTTCTACCCGGGTATCTGCGTACCTGGATAGGATGTTAGTGAGAGTGGCCGACATAGACTTCTTAGAATGTCCAACGTTCCACTGGCTAGGCTACACGGACCACAAACTCGTTTGTGCCCGTGTGGTGTTAGACTTTAGGCCTAGGTTGGCTGGTTATTGGAAGTTCAATCAGTCCTTACTGGACAGGCGGGACTTTCGTGACCAGCTGACAAAACTAGTTCAGCGGGCGTTAATTGGGCGAGTCATTGGGAATAAGTGGTGGGTTAACCTTAAGGACTCCATTAGGTCTTTCGCCACCAAATATAGCCAGCGGCTCAAACTAGATAAGGCTGCGGAGGCAAAGACACTTAGTGCTAATTTCGCCCGGGCGGAGGCTGGTGGGGATCCCCTAGAGATAGCCTTAGCCAGGGAGGCCCTGAGGCGCACGACTAGCGAGCGCTATATGGGCCAGGTAATTAGGGCTAAGTTAAGCAAGATGTCTTCCGAAGCTGTGAACATGGGCGCAGAACTGCGCAAGGAAGAAATTCGTCGGGCCGGCGATCGGTACATTCGAGAAGTGCGTGACCCGGAGGGGCATCTCCTTCGGTCCACCGACGACATGTGCGAGGCGTTCCGGCGGCATTTCGAACACCGGTTTACCAAGGAGCCTGGTCTCCGTGACGAGGAGTTTCGCAGCTATTTGGCTGACTTTCCCCGGCTTTTGCCGGCTGAAGCGGCTAGCTGCGAAGGGGAGATTACGGAGGACGAAGTCTACGCGGCTTTGAAGAAGACCGGCAGTGGCAAGTCGCCAGGTTTGGATGGTTTGCCCTATGAATTGTACTTGAGGATGTCGCACCTTTTTGTCCCGCTCTTGACTGTCGTGTTCAACCACTGGTTTCGGCAGGGGTCCATCCCCGGTCGGATCACCAGGGGCGTGATCACGCTGTTGGGAAAAGGCAAGAAGGTTGGGCGGGGATTAGATGATTACAGGCCCATAACTCTGCTAAACACAGAGTTAAAGATTTTGGCCAAGATCCTGACGAATCGCTTGCAGCTAGTTGCCGAGTCTCTGTTGGAACCGGATCAGACTTGTTCTGTGAAGGGACGAACAATTCAGAGCAACCTGCACTTGATCCGCACGATCGTAGAGGGTGTAGAAGACGACGAAGAGGCCGCGCTGATCAATTTGGATCAGTCCAAGGCATTTGATAGGATTGACCATGGCTACCTGGCTGCTGTCCTGCAGGCCGCCGGATTCAAACCCGACTTCAGCCGCTGGATTAGCCTTCTGTATCGCTCCCCCAAGGCTGTGGTACAGGTGAACGGGAAGCTGTCGAGCGCTTTCGCGCTGTCTAGGTCGGTCCGACAGGGTTGTCCACTGTCGCCTCTCCTTTACGTCCTGGCGTTGGAGCCTCTCCTTCGCCGGCTAAGGGACGAGACGTGCAGTCCGGTCCTGCGTGGAATTGCTGTCCCTGGAGGAGCTCGAGCCAGGGTTTCCGCGTACGCCGATGACGTAACGACCTTTGTGTCCTCCCGCAGGGACATAAGGGCGGTACAGAAGGCGCTTGAACGGTACGAACAGGTAACGGGGGCCAGAATTAACCGCGACAAGTCGTCCGGCTTGCGGTTAGGTGCCTGGAAGGGTGTTTCCCTCCCGGGGCCCTTCGACTGGACGGACGGGCCGGTCAAGCTCCTCGGAGTTTGGTTCGGTCCGGACTTACAGTTGGAGAAAAACTGGTCAGAAGTACAGGCAAAGGTCGGCGCGTCGGTCGAGATTTGGCGTCGGCGGAGTCTCTCCGTGAAGGGTCTGGCGGAGGTGTGTAATACATACCTCTTTCCCAGAATCCTTTACCGGCTGTCTGTACTTCCCCTTTGTGACGATCATGAGAAGGCGCTCGAGCGTTTGCTATTCTCCTGTCTTTGGAGAGGACGCAAACACATGGTCGACAAAGGAGTCTGTTGCCTCCGTCCGTGTCAAGGGGGTCTGGGGATGCCACACTTGAGGAGCCACGTGCTCGCTTCGAGGTTGGCATTCCTCAGGCGCGCGTTGGAGGAAGATCGGTTGCTTGCGGGGGTAGTGAGGGACATGTTCCCTAGCCTCACTATCACTCCCCCGCTCCTAAGGACTAGCAATAGGCCTTGGGGGCGGCCGAAATTCCTGCTCGAATGTCTGACGGCCCTTCGGGCCATTCCATGGTCCAGTGACCTTTCACGGCCTAGGAGAATCTTCTATCGGGGATTAGTGGAGGGCGCCGTGAAGGATGAACTGTGGAGTAAGCTCGGCATGTCGAGGGAGGAGTATCGCTCTCATTGGTCTTGGGCGCCAGGTGCGGATTGGCTCAACAACTCTGAGTTTTCTCTGACCTGGCGATTGGCTCGGAATGGTTTGTCTCTCAACGACAAGCGGTTCGCAATGGGCCTGGCGGATTTGCCAGATTGTGAACGTTGCGTCCTTGGAATTAAGGAGACGTCTGCGCACGCCTTCTTCCATTGTTCGCGCGTTCGCCCGTTGTGGGCGCGTGTCGGCGAGTTGACTGCTCGTATCGCGCCGCGGGAGCTTGTGCTCATTGATCGCGCATACGCTGTGGACAATGTGTCGCCCCCGTACTCTGGAGTGAAGCGGATGGTGTTTCTGTCGCTACTGGCCACGGCTAGAATGGTGATTTGGATGACGCGTCTGGAGGAAGTCTTGCGGGGAGGTCGTCTTTCGGATCAGGATCTAATCCGATATTTTGAGCACCAGCTCAAAATTAAGATTAGAACTGAACGGAAACGGCTGCACCCGACAGAGTTCAGCGAAAGGTGGGTATATGCGGCGAGCCTGGTTCGCGTGACCGGGGCTAGCCTTGATTTTCTCTTTCAGATCTGCTAGTTGCATCGGGGTGGATTCCTTTGGAACCCCGCCCGTGGTTAAGGTAGAAGTCTCTTTTGTGCCTAGTTAATGTGAGTGAATGTGTTTGTCCTCGCCTGTTCCCGGCTCCATTGCTTTTGTTATGATCCAGTTCGAGATTCCCATTGTCCAAGTATTATTTTGTCCCGTTTTCACTCTCGGCTGGGTCAGCCTTATACATACTCCAGTCCAATTTATTTTTGCCCCCTGCTTCTCCATTCCCCTTAGAAAGAGAGCTGCTTGATTTTGTTCTTTTTAAGGCAGAATACAGTGGCCTCTTTAATTACGTGGGTGTGTTTGGGTCTTACTAACCCATGTATATATATTCATTTGAAATTGTTTTTTGTTTTGGGGTTTTTTGTTTCTTCATTCCCCCTCCCCATCATGTCATTTCATGAATAAAGTTTTAAATTTATTTTTGTACACTATTGTAAATATTGTAAATACACAAATTTTTATGTACATTTGGGGCGTTTTTAGGTCCCTGGTATGTTACTGCGGTATTTTGGTGTATGATAGGTATGAGTGTTGATGGACAAATTTTTATGGTGAATGAGAAAATTGTAACGTATGTATGGGTCGTGAATCTGATTAGCTAGGTATAAGATAGTTACGGAAGACCAACCCAAGTTTTTGTTCCCCCTCCCCATTGTTTGGCCTTGTGCCAGAATTTGTACTTTGTTGGCAAATAAATAAGTACCAACCATTTCCTACTCAGACTTTTTTGTGTTTGCGTGGTCGGGTTGGTTTGGATCAAAGTGTAGTATCTGTTCCATAGTGATACCTACTATTACTTTGGTCAAGTGTGGCATTGTGGTCTCCACCCAAGTTTATTGCTTGGGCTGCGTAAAGTAGCGACCTGCGAAGGACGCGAAACACCGGAGGCAGGTGTCTCGCGCTTAGCCTCTTAGGAGGCAATGGCCTCCGATAGGCCAAATGTGATCGTTCCTCCCACCACGGCCTCGGTGGGAGGAAAGGAGGGGGATTGGGCATTACCGCCTCGGGATAATCCCCCTTCAGTACCTAGAGTAGCAGCAGCAGTAGTACCAACGCCGGAGGGAGTGCCATCAGCTCCCGGCTCCCCCAAGCCTTCAACTTCGGGTTGGACAGGAGGAAAACCTATAAATAAGGATGAGGAGTACTACGAGAGGATGAGGTTAAAGTACGCTGAATACATCAAAGGCACCGAGCTGGTCTCGGTCCCCGGAGAACTGGCGGACATCCAAACTAGAACTATTACTCTCATCACTAAGGATATCAAGTCCCAGAGATTAATTGCAGTGCCGAGGGATACTTTTGAAGAAGCAATTGGGGCACTTAAGATCAAGGCTAGGGCCGTAGCGAGGAAGAGTAGTGCCATGTGGGACGTCCTGCTGGGCACGACCGACGAAGCCAAACGTCTGGTCGGTGTGGTGCTGGAGACGAAAACTCTCCAGCTCCATACAGAATACATGGGTGCCCGGAAGGTTAAGGTCACTCTACACGGCGTCCCCATGGACATTACTGAGGACCACGTTGGCGCCTTCTTTGCTAACTTTGGAAAGGTGGCCGGAGTCTCCTCGCTACGGTCTAAGGCAGGCTACATTACGGGAGACATGACCCTGCTGGTGACGATGTCTAAGGAGAAGATAGCCAAAGTTCCCAACACGCTCACTTGCAGAGGTAGGGTCATTTACGTGATAGTAGAAGGGAGGAAGCCGTGCTGTTGGGTCTGCGGGGCGGCGGACCATGTCGCGAGGGTCTGCCCGTCCAAGAATCCGACCCCAAAGACCCAACCAGCTCAACCAACTAAGCAGCAGCCAGCGGCAAAAGAAAAAGAAGGCCCAAAAACAGCTTCACCCACGCAAGCTCCCGTGGGCTACAAGGAGGGCGAATGGCAGGTGGTGGGCAGAAAGAAGGGCAAAACTCCGTCCCCAGAGAAGGTGCCTCCACCTGCCAAGACGCCGGTGAAACCCAAGGAGTCGCCTCCTAAAAAGTCTCCCCCCAAACAAAGGAAGGAGAGGACTCCTTCCCCGCAACAAATGGAAGTTGATAGGTCGGCTTCCCTAAAGCGGGGGAGAGAGGAGGAGGCGGAAGAACGAAAGGATACTCCCAAGGCCCGCAGAAGAAGTAGGAGCAGGGAAAAAAAGCCCAGCAGAGAAAAATGTGCCTCAGCTCCGGTGTCGCCTGCAAGATCTACATATGCGGATAAGGCGAGAAGTCTTCCCGCGTCCCCGCGTAAAGCTGCCCAGTCCCCAACCCCCTTTTTGACCCCCCTTAGGAAAATCAGTTCCTTAACTCCCACATCCTCCCCTGCCCCTATTCCCACTCCCAGTAAGGCGAAGAAGAAGATGGACCTCCCGCGTGGGGAGGCGCTGATGAAGGTGAAGGAGGACATTTCTTCGGGGTGGTCGTCACAGCGTCGTAAGCTGCTAAGACCACTCCTTAAGCTCACCTCAGTGGATGGGTTATCCACTGAGGACCCAAAGAACTTCTCCCAGGCCCCAGGTGTCATCACCCTGATAAGAAATACCGGTGGCAACCTGCGGGTCTGGGAGCACATTGCGGAAGCCCAAAGGAGCTTCCCAAATATTTGTATGATCAGGGAAAAGACTCCTGAATTAAGAAAAATGTCGCAAAATTGTTCGGGGAGGTTCCCCGTTTTACTCCACCCCAGTTTATATAGGGTGGTAAAACTAACATATCCCACCGACGTCGGCGGGATTGTCCTAGACGGACGGATTACGTCCGACATTGGTACAGGGTCCCTAGGACAGTCCGTCGGGGTCCCCTCTGCCCGAGATTTCTACCCCGTATGCGACTAGAGCCTTGTTGCATGTTTCTTTGTTTTTTCTTTTTCAGAACTAAAAGATGTCTATTAAGATAGCCAGCTTGAATGCGAAGGGCCTGAGGGATCGGGGTAAGGCGGCTCGCCTGCTTCGTGACCTCTTGTCCTTCGGCGTGGATGTGGCCGCGATCCAAGAGACTCACTTTGTTTGCGAAGTCGACTCTTGTGTGCTGTCTAACGACTTTGTCGTCTATTCAGCATATGGGAGCCGGCAAGCCAGAGGTGTTTCTTTGCTGGTCAAGCGTACCCTGGACGCGAAGGTTGACCTTGTCCATGTCGGTGCCGAGGGCCGGCTGATCGTGGCCGATATTGCAGTGAAAAGCAAATTGTTCCGGCTGATTGTGGTTTATGCGCCCAATAAGCAAGGTGAGCGTGTCTCTTTCTTTCGGCTGTTGGAGCCCTTTATGGTGCATTCAACACGGCTAATCTTAGTTGGGGACTGGAATGCCATCCTAACCCCCAAATGGGATAGAGGGAGGGGCGCTAGCGGGAGGAATGATGATCGTAGCCTGGTTGATCTGATCGACGAATTTGGTCTCGTCGATAGATACCGGGTCGATCATCCGGATGGGAGTATGTGGACGTGGGCGCTTAATTGGCCTTCTACCCGGGTATCTGCGTACCTGGATAGGATGTTAGTGAGAGTGGCCGACATAGACTTCTTAGAATGTCCAACGTTCCACTGGCTAGGCTACACGGACCACAAACTCGTTTGTGCCCGTGTGGTGTTAGACTTTAGGCCTAGGTTGGCTGGTTATTGGAAGTTCAATCAGTCCTTACTGGACAGGCGGGACTTTCGTGACCAGCTGACAAGACTAGTTCAGCGGGCGTTAATTGGGCGAGTCATTGGGAATAAGTGGTGGGTTAACCTTAAGGACTCCATTAGGTCTTTCGCCACCAAATATAGCCAGCGGCTCAAACTAGATAAGGCTGCGGAGGCAAAGACACTTAGTGCTAATTTCGCCCGGGCGGAGGCTGGTGGGGATCCCCTCGAGATAGCCTTAGCCAGGGAGGCCCTGAGGCGCACGACTAGCGAGCGCTATATGGGTCAGGTAATTAGAGCTAAGTTAAGCAAGATGTCTTCCGAAGCTGTGAACATGGGCGCAGAACTGCGCAAGGAAGAAATTCGTCGGGCCGGCGATCGGTACATTCGAGAAGTGCGCGACCCGGAGGGGCATCTCCTTCGGTCCACCGACGACATGTGCGAGGCGTTCCGGCAGCATTTCGAACACCGGTTTACCAAGGAGCCTGGTCTCCGTGACGAGGAGTTTCGCAGCTATTTGGCTGACTTTCCCCGGCTTTTGCCGGCTGAAGCGGCTAGCTGCGAAGGGGAGATTACGGAGGACGAAGTCTACGCGGCTTTGAAGAAGACCGGCAGTGGCAAGTCGCCAGGTTTGGATGGTTTGCCCTATGAATTGTACTTGAGGATGTCGCACCTTTTTGTCCCGCTCTTGACTGTCGTGTTCAACCACTGGTTTCGGCAGGGGTCCATCCCCGGTCGGATCACCAGGGGCGTGATCACGCTGTTGGGAAAAGGCAAGAAGGTTGGGCGGGGATTAGATGATTACAGGCCCATAACTCTGCTAAACACAGAGTTAAAGATTTTGGCCAAGATCCTGACGAATCGCTTGCAGCTAGTTGCCGAGTCTCTGTTGGAACCGGATCAGACTTGTTCTGTGAAGGGACGAACAATTCAGAGCAACCTGCACTTGATCCGCACGATCGTAGAGGGTGTAGAAGACGACGAAGAGGCCGCGCTGATCAATTTGGATCAGTCCAAGGCATTTGATAGGATTGACCATGGCTACCTGGCTGCTGTCCTGCAGGCCGCCGGATTCAAACCCGACTTCAGCCGCTGGATTAGCCTTCTGTATCGCTCCCCCAAGGCTGTGGTACAGGTGAACGGGAAGCTGTCGAGCGCTTTCGCGCTGTCTAGGTCGGTCCGACAGGGTTGTCCACTGTCGCCTCTCCTTTACGTCCTGGCGTTGGAGCCTCTCCTTCGCCGGCTAAGGGACGAGACGTGCAGTCCGGTCCTGCGTGGAATTGCTGTCCCTGGTGGAGCTCGAGCCAGGGTTTCCGCGTACGCCGATGACGTAACGACCTTTGTGTCCTCCCGCAGGGACATAAGGGCGGTACAGAAGGCGCTTGAACGGTACGAACAGGTAACAGGGGCCAGAATTAACCGCGACAAGTCGTCCGGCTTGCGGTTAGGTGCCTGGAAGGGTGTTTCCCTCCCGGGGCCCTTCGACTGGACGGACGGGCCGGTCAAGCTCCTCGGAGTTTGGTTCGGTCCGGACTTACAGTTGGAGAAAAACTGGTCAGAAGTACAGGCAAAGGTCGGCGCGTCGGTCGAGATTTGGCGTCGACGGAGTCTCTCCGTGAAGGGTCTGGCGGAGGTGTGTAATACATACCTCTTTCCCAGAATCCTTTACCGGCTGTCTGTACTTCCCCTTTGTGACGATCATGAGAAGGCGCTCGAGCGTTTGCTATTCTCCTGTCTTTGGAGAGGACGCAAACACATGGTCGACAAAGGAGTCTGTTGCCTCCGTCCGTGTCAAGGGGGTCTGGGGATGCCACACTTGAGGAGCCACGTGCTCGCTTCGAGGTTGGCATTCCTCAGGCGCGCGTTGGAGGAAGATCGGTTGCTTGCGGGGGTAGTGAGGGACATGTTCCCTAGCCTCACTATCACTCCCCCGCTCCTGAGGACTAGCAATAGGCCCTGGGGGCGGCCGAAATTCCTGCTCGAATGTCTGACGGCCCTTCGGGCCATTCCATGGTCCAGTGACCTTTCACGGCCTAGGAGAATCTTCTATCGGGGATTAGTGGAGGGCGCCGTGAAGGATGAACTGTGGAGTAAGCTCGGCATGTCGAGAGAGGAGTATCGCTCTCATTGGTCTTGGGCGCCGGGTGCGGATTGGCTCAACAACTCTGAGTTTTCTCTGACCTGGCGATTGGCTCGGAATGGTTTGTCTCTCAATGACAAGCGTTTCGCAATGGGCCTGGCGGATTTGCCAGATTGTGAACGTTGCGTCCTTGGAATTAAGGAGACGTCTGCGCACGCCTTCTTCCATTGTTCGCGCGTTCGCCCGTTGTGGGCGCGTGTCGGCGAGTTGACTGCTCGTATCGCGCCGCGGGAGCTTGTGCTCATTGATCGCGCATACGCTGTGGACAATGTGTCGCCCCCGTACTCTGGAGTGAAGCGGATGGTGTTTCTGTCGCTACTGGCCACGGCTAGAATGGTGATTTGGATGACGCGTCTGGAGGAAGTCTTGCGGGGCGGTCGTCTTTCGGATCAGGATCTAATCCGATATTTTGAGCACCAGCTCAAAATTAAGATTAGAACTGAACGGAAACGGCTGCACCCGACAGAGTTCAGCGAAAGGTGGGTATATGCGGCGAGCCTGGTTCGCGTGACCGGGGCTAGCCTTGATTTTCTCTTTTAGATCTGCTAGTTGCATCGGGGTGGATTCCTTTGGAACCCCTCCCGTGGTTAAGGTAGAAGTTCTTTTTGTGCCTAGTTAATGTGAGTGAATGTGTTTGTCCTGGCCTGTTCCCGGCTCCATTGCTTTTGTTATGATCCAGTTCGAGATTCCCATTGTCCAAGTATTATTTTGTCCCGTTTTCACTCTCGGCTGGGTCAGCCTTATACATTCTCCAGTCCAATTTATTTTTGCCCCCTGCTTCTCCATTCCCCTTAGAAAGAGAGCTGCTTGATTTTGTCCTTTTTTAAGGCAGAATACAGTGGCCTCTTTAATTATGTGGGTGTGTTTGGGTCTTACTAACATTGTGTATATATATTCATTTGAAATTGTGTTTTGTTTTGGGGTTTTTTGTTTCTTCATTCCCCCTCCCCATCATGTCATTTCATGAATAAAGTTTTAAATTTATTTTTGTAAGTTATTGTATATATTGTAAAAATCAGAAATTTTTATGTACATTTGAGGTGTTTTTTTTTTAGGTCCCCGGTATGATTTTGCGGTATTTTGGTGCTTGATAGGTATGAGTGTTGATGGACAAATTTTTATGGTGAATGAGAAAATTGTAACGTATGTATGGGTCGTGAATCGGATTAGCTAGGTATAAGATAGTTACGGAAGACCAACCCAAGTTTTTGTTCCCCCTCCCATTTGTTGGCCTTGTGCCAGAATTATGTACTTTTACGTAATAAATAAGTACCAACCATTCCCTACTCAGACTTTTTTGTGTTTGTGTGGTCGGGTTGGTTTGGATCAAAGTGTAGTATCTGTTCCATAGTGATACTTACTATTGCTTTGGTCAAGTGTGGCATTGTGGTCTCCACCCAAGTTTATAGCTTGGGCCGCGTAAAGTAGCGACCTGCGAAGGACGCGAAACACCGGAGGCAGGTGTCTCGCGCTTAGCCTCTTAGGAGGCAATGGCCTCCGATAGGCCAGATGTGATCGTTCCTCCCACCACGGCCTCGGTGGGAGGAAAGGAGGGGGAGGGGTTGGCGGTTGCCTGCCTCACCCTCTCCTTGGAAAAAGGACCAGGAGTAGCAACCCTACCAGCAGCTCCTGCATCTCCGGTGCCCTCAACGTCGAAGGAAGATGGGCAGCGGTGTTCAGCAGACACGGTTTCCCCCGACAAGGCTTGGACTGGGGGGACCATCCAGAAAGTGCGGAAGGATTCAGCGTATTATGAGTCTCTAAAGGAGAAATACGCTAAATACGTGACAGGAGCGGAAATTATCTCGGTGCCCGAGACGCTCAGTAACATTGAGCCCAGGATCCTTTCCCTGCTGACCAGGGATCCGAAAAGTCGCAAACTTATCGGGGTCAGCAGGGACGTGGTGGAGGAGGCCATCAAGGCCTTGAAGATCAATGGAAAGATGGTGGCTAGGCGCAGCCACGCCGTGTGGGATGTTTTACTTGGCTCTGCGGAGGAAGCAAGAAAACTGGCCGGCTCCTTTATGGAAACAAAGACGTTGCGCCTGGATACAGAATACATGGGCATGCGCAGATCAAAGATCACTCTCCACGGCGTGCCCATGGACATCTCGTTAGACCATGTCGGGGTGTTTTTCACACAATTCGGCATGGTCGAAGAGGTGAAGGCGCTCACCTCGAAGCAGGGCTTTCTCACCGGTGACGTCACCCTGCAGGTGACGGTCGAGCAAAAAAAGATCGGGAATATCCCCAACATTATCACCTGCAGGGGAAGATCAATTTACGTGATCGTTGAGGGGAGGAAGCCCTTCTGCTGGGTCTGCGGCGATTCCAATCACGTCGCCAAGGCGTGCCCGAAAAAGGTTCCGGCCCCTGGGACCCAGCCAGCAAAGCAGCAGCAGGAGAAACCGGCAGCGAAACAACCAGAAGCTCCAACGGAGGCGAAATCGTCTGTTCCGGATAAGGTGAATGAGTGGCAGACGGTCGGCAAGAAAAAAAGGCGAAGGCACTAGCGGAGAAATCGCCTTCTCCGGCCAAAACGCCTTCTCAGACCAAAACGCCTTCTCCGACCAAAACGCCCTCGCCACCTCAGGAGCCTTCGGAGTCAAAGGTGCCCTCATCACCCAAAGCAGCTACCAAGCAGGGGAAGGCAAAAAAACCTCCCCAAAATGAGGGCCCGAAGGAACAACCAAGGGAAGAGCCCATGGAGACTCAAAGATCGGCGTCGTTGAAACGCAGCCGGGAGGACGAAGAAGAGCAGCAAGAGAACTTCAAGAATCGGCGGAAGAGCAGAGAAAGGAGTTCGACAACACACAGGTGCTCCTCGCTTCCTGCCTCACCGGAGAGGCAAACGTATGCGCAAAAGGCAAGAAGCCTCCCCTCGTCCCCGCGGAAAGCTTCCCAGTCCCCTACCTTTAAATTAACCCCCCTGAGACCAGTTGCTTTATCCCCCACTCTCTCCCCTTCTCCTATGTCCACTCCCACTCGGGCAAAAAAGATAAAAGCCCTGCCCAAAGGGGAAGCGCTATTGAAAGTAGAGGAGGACATCTCTGCAGGGTGGTCGTCACAAAGACGAAAACTACTCAAACCACTGCTGAAGATGACCACAGTTGACGGTCTATCTACGGAGGACCCCAAAAACTTTCCCCAGGCCCCAGGAGTAATTACCCTCGTACGGAATACCGGGGGTAACCTGCGGGTCTGGGACCACATCGCGGAAGCGAAAAAACTTTATCCTAAACTAAGGATGTACATTGAAAGCTCAGCAGAACTTAGAAAAATGTCTAAAAATTGTTCGGGGAGGTTCCCTGTTTTACTCCACCCCAGTTTATATAGGGTGGTAAAACTAATGTACCCCACGGACGTCGGCGGTATTGTCTCAGACGGACGGATTACGTCCGACATAGGAACTGGTTCCCTGGGACAGTCCGTCGGGGTCCTGTCTGCCCGAGATTTTCGCCCCGTATGCATCTAGAGAGCCTTTGTTGCCTGTTTTTCTTTTTCTCTTTTTCAGGTTTAAAAGATGTCTATTAAGATAGCCAGCTTGAATGCGAAGGGCCTGAGGGATCGGGGTAAGGCGGCTCGCCTGCTTCGTGACCTCTTGTCCTTCGGCGTGGATGTGGCCGCGATCCAAGAGACTCACTTTGTTTGCGAAGTCGACTCTTGTGTGCTGTCTAACGACTTTGTCGTCTATTCAGCATATGGGAGCCGGCAAGCCAGAGGTGTTTCTTTGCTGGTCAAGCGTACCCTGGACGCGAAGGTTGACCTTGTCCATGTCGGTGCCGAGGGCCGGCTGATCGTGGCCGATATTGCAGTGAAAAGCAAATTGTTCCGGCTGATTGTGGTTTATGCGCCCAATAAGCAAGGTGAGCGTGTCTCTTTCTTTCGGCTGTTGGAGCCCTTTATGGTGCATTCAACACGGCTAATCTTAGTTGGGGACTGGAATGCCATCCTAACCCCCAAATGGGATAGAGGGAGGGGCGCTAGCGGGAGGAATGATGATCGTAGCCTGGTTGATCTGATCGACGAATTTGGTCTCGTCGATAGATACCGGGTCGATCATCCGGATGGGAGTATGTGGACGTGGGCGCTTAATTGGCCTTCTACCCGGGTATCTGCGTACCTGGATAGGATGTTAGTGAGAGTGGCCGACATAGACTTCTTAGAATGTCCAACGTTCCACTGGCTAGGCTACACGGACCACAAACTCGTTTGTGCCCGTGTGGTGTTAGACTTTAGGCCTAGGTTGGCTGGTTATTGGAAGTTCAATCAGTCCTTACTGGACAGGCGGGACTTTCGTGACCAGCTGACAAAACTAGTTCAGCGGGCGTTAATTGGGCGAGTCATTGGGAATAAGTGGTGGGTTAACCTTAAGGACTCCATTAGGTCTTTCGCCACCAAATATAGCCAGCGGCTCAAACTAGATAAGGCTGCGGAGGCAAAGACACTTAGTGCTAATTTCGCCCGGGCGGAGGCTGGTGGGGATCCCCTAGAGATAGCCTTAGCCAGGGAGGCCCTGAGGCGCACGACTAGCGAGCGCTATATGGGCCAGGTAATTAGGGCTAAGTTAAGCAAGATGTCTTCCGAAGCTGTGAACATGGGCGCAGAACTGCGCAAGGAAGAAATTCGTCGGGCCGGCGATCGGTACATTCGAGAAGTGCGCGACCCGGAGGGGCATCTCCTTCGGTCCACCGACGACATGTGCGAGGCGTTCCGGCAGCATTTCGAACACCGGTTTACCAAGGAGCCTGGTCTCCGTGACGAGGAGTTTCGCAGCTATTTGGCTGACTTTCCCCGGCTTTTGCCGGCTGAAGCGGCTAGCTGCGAAGGGGAGATTACGGAGGACGAAGTCTACGCGGCTTTGAAGAAGACCGGCAGTGGCAAGTCGCCAGGTTTGGATGGTTTGCCCTATGAATTGTACTTGAGGATGTCGCACCTTTTTGTCCCGCTCTTGACTGTCGTGTTCAACCACTGGTTTCGGCAGGGGTCCATCCCCGGTCGGATCACCAGGGGCGTGATCACGCTGTTGGGAAAAGGCAAGAAGGTTGGGCGGGGATTAGATGATTACAGGCCCATAACTCTGCTAAACACAGAGTTAAAGATTTTGGCCAAGATCCTGACGAATCGCTTGCAGCTAGTTGCCGAGTCTCTGTTGGAACCGGATCAGACTTGTTCTGTGAAGGGACGAACAATTCAGAGCAACCTGCACTTGATTCGCACGATCGTAGAGGGTGTAGAAGACGACGAAGAGGCCGCGCTGATCAATTTGGATCAGTCCAAGGCATTTGATAGGATTGACCATGGCTACCTGGCTGCTGTCCTGCAGGCCGCCGGATTCAAACCCGACTTCAGCCGCTGGATTAGCCTTCTGTATCGCTCCCCCAAGGCTGTGGTACAGGTGAACGGGAAGCTGTCGAGCGCTTTCGCGCTGTCTAGGTCGGTCCGACAGGGTTGTCCACTGTCGCCTCTCCTTTACGTCCTGGCGTTGGAGCCTCTCCTTCGCCGGCTAAGGGACGAGACGTGCAGTCCGGTCCTGCGTGGAATTGCTGTCCCTGGAGGAGCTCGAGCCAGGGTTTCCGCGTACGCCGATGACGTAACGACCTTTGTGTCCTCCCGCAGGGACATAAGGGCGGTACAGAAGGCGCTTGAACGGTACGAACAGGTAACAGGGGCCAGAATTAACCGCGACAAGTCGTCCGGCTTGCGGTTAGGTGCCTGGAAGGGTGTTTCCCTCCCGGGGCCCTTCGACTGGACGGACGGGCCGGTCAAGCTCCTCGGAGTTTGGTTCGGTCCGGACTTACAGTTGGAGAAAAACTGGTCAGAAGTACAGGCAAAGGTCGGCGCGTCGGTCGAGATTTGGCGTCGGCGGAGTCTCTCCGTGAAGGGTCTGGCGGAGGTGTGTAATACATACCTCTTTCCCAGAATCCTTTACCGGCTGTCTGTACTTCCCCTTTGTGACGATCATGAGAAGGCGCTCGAGCGTTTGCTATTCTCCTGTCTTTGGAGAGGACGCAAACACATGGTCGACAAAGGAGTCTGTTGCCTCCGTCCGTGTCAAGGGGGTCTGGGGATGCCACACTTGAGGAGCCACGTGCTCGCTTCGAGGTTGGCGTTCCTCAGGCGCGCGTTGGAGGAAGATCGGTTGCTTGCGGGGGTAGTGAGGGACATGTTCCCTAGCCTCACTATCACTCCCCCGCTCCTAAGGACTAGCAATAGGCCTTGGGGGCGGCCGAAATTCCTACTCGAATGTCTGACGGCCCTTCGGGCCATTCCATGGTCCAGTGACCTTTCACGGCCTAGGAGAATCTTCTATCGGGGATTAGTGGAGGGCGCCGTGAAGGATGAACTGTGGAGTAAGCTTGGCATGTCGAGAGAGGAGTATCGCTCTCATTGGTCTTGGGCGCCAGGTGCGGATTGGCTCAACAACTCTGAGTTTTCTCTGACCTGGCGATTGGCTCGGAATGGTTTGTCTCTCAACGACAAGCGGTTCGCAATGGGCCTGGCGGATTTGCCAGATTGTGAACGTTGCGTCCTTGGAATTAAGGAGACGTCTGCGCACGCCTTCTTCCATTGTTCGCGCGTTCGCCCGTTGTGGGCGCGTGTTGGCGAGTTGACTGCTCGTATCGCGCCGCGGGAGCTTGTGCTCATTGATCGCGCATACGCTGTGGACAATGTGTCGCCCCCGTACTCTGGAGTGAAGCGGATGGTGTTTCTGTCGCTACTGGCCACGGCTAGAATGGTGATTTGGATGACGCGTCTGGAGGAAGTCTTGCGGGGAGGTCGTCTTTCGGATCAGGATCTAATCCGATATTTTGAGCACCAGCTCAAAATTAAGATTAGAACTGAACGGAAACGGCTGCACCCGACAGAGTTCAGCGAAAGGTGGGTATATGCGGCGAGCCTGGTTCGCGTGACCGGGGCTAGCCTTGATTTTCTCTTTTAGATCTGCTAGTTGCATCGGGGTGGATTCCTTTGGAACCCCTCCCGTGGTTAAGGTAGAAGTTCTTTTTTGTGCCTAGTTAATGTGAGTGAATGTGTTTGTCCTGGCCTGTTCCCGGCTCCATTGCTTTTGTTATGATCCAGTTCGAGATTCCCATTGTCCAAGTATTCTTTTGTCCCGTTTTCACTCTCGGCTGGGTCAGCCTTATACATTCTCCAGTCCAATTTATTTTGTTCCCTGCTTCTCCATTCCCCTTAGAAAGAGAGCTGCTTGATTTTGTTCTTTTTAAGGCAGAATACAGTGGCCTCTTTAATTACGTGGGTGTGTTTGGGTCTTACTAACCCATGTATATATATTCATTTGAAATTGTTTTTTGTTTTGGGGTTTTTTGTTTCTTCATTCCCCCTCCCCATCATGTCATTTCATGAATAAAGTTTTAAATTTATTTTTGTACACTATTGTAAATATTGTAAATACACAAATTTTTATGTACATTTGGGGCGTTTTTAGGTCCCTGGTATGTTACTGCGGTATTTTGGTGTATGATAGGTATGAGTGTTGATGGACAAATTTTTATGGTGAATGAGAAAATTGTAACGTATGTATGGGTCGTGAATCTGATTAGCTAGGTATAAGATAGTTACGGAAGACCAACCCAAGTTTTTGTTCCCCCTCCCCATTGTTTGGCCTTGTGCCAGAATTTGTACTTTGTTGGCAAATAAATAAGTACCAACCATTCCCTACTCAGACTTTTTTGTGTTTGCGTGGTCGGGTTGGTTTGGATCAAAGTGTAGTATCTGTTCCATAGTGATACCTACTATTACTTTGGTCAAGTGTGGCATTGTGGTCTCCACCCAAGTTTATTGCTTGGGCCGCGTAAAGTAGCGACCTGCGAAGGACGCGAAACACCGGAGGCAGGTGTCTCGCGCTTAGCCTCTTAGGAGGCAATGGCCTCCGATAGGCCAGATGTGATCGTTCCTCCCACCACGGCCTCGGTGGGAGGAAAGGAGGGGGATTGGCGGTTGCCTGCCTCACCCCTCTCCTTGGAAAAAGGACCAGGAGTAGCAACCCTACCAGCAGCTCCTGCATCTCCGGTGCCCTCAACGTCGAAGGAAGATGGGCAGCGGTGTTCAGCAGACACGGTTTCCCCCGACAAGGCTTGGACTGGGGAGACCATCCAGAAAGTGCGGAAGGATTCAGCGTATTATGAGTCTCTAAAGGAGAAATACGCTAAATACGTGACAGGAGCGGAGATTATCTCGGTGCCCGAGACGCTCAGTAACATTGAGCCCAGGATCCTTTCCCTGCTGACCAGGGATCCGAAAAGTCGCAAACTTATCGGGGTCAGCAGGGACGTGGTGGAGGAGGCCATCAAGGCCTTGAAGATCAATGGAAAGATGGTGGCTAGGCGCAGCCACGCCGTGTGGGATGTTCTACTTGGCTCTGCGGAGGAAGCAAGAAAACTGGCCGGCTCCTTTATGGAAACAAAGACGTTGCGCCTGGATACAGAATACATGGGCATGCGCAGATCAAAGATCACTCTCCACGGCGTGCCCATGGACATCTCGTTAGACCATGTCGGGGTGTTTTTCACACAATTCGGCATGGTCGAAGAGGTGAAGGCGCTCACCTCGAAGCAGGGCTTTCTCACCGGTGACGTCACCCTGCAGGTGACGGTCGAGCAAAAAAAGATCGGGAATATCCCCAACATTATCACCTGCAGGGGAAGATCAATTTACGTGATCGTTGAGGGGAGGAAGCCCTTCTGCTGGGTCTGCGGCGATTCCAATCACGTCGCCAAGGCGTGCCCGAAAAAGGATCCGGCCCCTGGGACCCAGCCAGCAAAGCAGCAGCAGGAGAAACCGGCAGCGAAACAACCAGAAGCTCCAACGGAGGCGAAATCGTCTGTTCCGGATAAGGTGAATGAGTGGCAGACGGTCGGCAAGAAAAAGAAGGCGAAGGCACTAGCGGAGAAATCGCCTTCTCCGGCCAAAACGCCTTCTCAGACCAAAACGCCTTCTCCGACCAAAACGCCCTCGCCACCTCAGGAGCCTTCGGAGTCAAAGGTGCCCTCATCACCCAAAGCAGCTACCAAGCAGGGGAAGGCAAAAAAACCTCCCCAAAATGAGGGCCCGAAGGAACAACCAAGGGAAGAGCCCATGGAGACTCAAAGATCGGCGTCGTTGAAACGCAGCCGGGAGGACGAAGAAGAGCAGCAAGAGAACTTCAAGAATCGGCGGAAGAGCAGAGAAAGGAGTTCGACAACACACAGGTGCTCCTCGCTTCCTGCCTCACCGGAGAGGCAAACGTATGCGCAAAAGGCAAGAAGCCTCCCCTCGTCCCCGCGGAAAGCTTCCCAGTCCCCTACCTTTAAATTAACCCCCCTGAGACCAGTTGCTTTATCCCCCACTCTCTCCCCTTCTCCTATGTCCACTCCCACTCGGGCAAAAAAGATAAAAGCCCTGCCCAAAGGGGAAGCGCTATTGAAAGTAGAGGAGGACATCTCTGCAGGGTGGTCGTCACAAAGACGAAAACTACTCAAACCACTGCTGAAGATGACCACAGTTGACGGTCTATCTACGGAGGACCCCAAAAACTTTCCCCAGGCCCCAGGAGTAATTACCCTCGTACGGAATACCGGGGGTAACCTGCGGGTCTGGGACCACATCGCGGAAGCGAAAAAACTTTATCCTAAACTAAGGATGTACATTGAAAGCTCAGCAGAACTTAGAAAAATGTCTAAAAATTGTTCGGGGAGGTTCCTGTTTTACTCCACCCCAGTTTATATAGGGTGGTAAAACTAATGTACCCCACGGACGTCGGCGGTATTGTCTCAGACGGACGGATTACGTCCGACATAGGAACTGGTTCCCTGGGACAGTCCGTCGGGGTCCTGTCTGCCCGAGATTTTCGCCCCGTATGCATCTAGAGAGCCTTTGTTGCCTGTTTTTCTTTTTCTCTTTTTCAGGTTTAAAAGATGTCTATTAAGATAGCCAGCTTGAATGCGAAGGGCCTGAGGGATCGGGGTAAGGCGGCTCGCCTGCTTCGTGACCTCTTGTCCTTCGGCGTGGATGTGGCCGCGATCCAAGAGACTCACTTTGTTTGCGAAGTCGACTCTTGTGTGCTGTCTAACGACTTTGTCGTCTATTCAGCATATGGGAGCCGGCAAGCCAGAGGTGTTTCTTTGCTGGTCAAGCGTACCCTGGACGCGAAGGTTGACCTTGTCCATGTCGGTGCCGAGGGCCGGCTGATCGTGGCCGATATTGCAGTGAAAATCAAATTGTTCCGGCTGATTGTGGTTTATGCGCCCAATAAGCAAGGTGAGCGTGTCTCTTTCTTTCGGCTGTTGGAGCCCTTTATGGTGCATTCAACACGGCTAATCTTAGTTGGGGACTGGAATGCCATCCTAACCCCCAAATGGGATAGAGGGAGGGGCGCTAGCGGGAGGAATGATGATCGTAGCCTGGTTGATCTGATCGACGAATTTGGTCTCGTCGATAGATACCGGGTCGATCATCCGGATGGGAGTATGTGGACGTGGGCGCTTAATTGGCCTTCTGCCCGGGTATCTGCGTACCTGGATAGGATGTTAGTGAGAGTGGCCGACATAGACTTCTTAGAATGTCCAACGTTCCACTGGCTAGGCTACACGGACCACAAACTCGTTTGTGCCCGTGTGGTGTTAGACTTTAGGCCTAGGTTGGCTGGTTATTGGAAGTTCAATCAGTCCTTACTGGACAGGCGGGACTTTCGTGACCAGCTGACAAAACTAGTTCAGCGGGCGTTAATTGGGCGAGTCATTGGGAATAAGTGGTGGGTTAACCTTAAGGACTCCATTAGGTCTTTCGCCACCAAATATAGCCAGCGGCTCAAACTAGATAAGGCTGCGGAGGCAAAGACACTTAGTGCTAATTCGCCCGGGCGGAGGCTGGTGGGGATCCCCTAGAGATAGCCTTAGCCAGGGAGGCCCTGAGGCGCACGACTAGCGAGCGCTATATGGGTCAGGTAATTAGAGCTAAGTTAAGCAAGATGTCTTCCGAAGCTGTGAACATGGGCGCAGAACTGCGCAAGGAAGAAATTCGTCGGGCCGGCGATCGGTACATTCGAGAAGTGCGCGACCCGGAGGGGCATCTCCTTCGGTCCACCGACGACATGTGCGAGGCGTTCCGGCAGCATTTCGAACACCGGTTTACCAAGGAGCCTGGTCTCCGTGACGAGGAGTTTCGCAGCTATTTGGCTGACTTTCCCCGGCTTTTGCCGGCTGAAGCGGCTAGCTGCGAAGGGGAGATTACGGAGGACGAAGTCTACGCGGCTTTGAAGAAGACCGGCAGTGGCAAGTCGCCGGGTTTGGATGGTTTGCCCTATGAATTGTACTTGAGGATGTCGCACCTTTTTGTCCCGCTCTTGACTGTCGTGTTCAACCACTGGTTTCGGCAGGGGTCCATCCCCGGTCGGATCACCAGGGGCGTGATCACGCTGTTGGGAAAAGGCAAGAAGGTTGGGCGGGGATTAGATGATTACAGGCCCATAACTCTGCTAAACACAGAGTTAAAGATTTTGGCCAAGATCCTGACGAATCGCTTGCAGCTAGTTGCCGAGTCTCTGTTGGAACCGGATCAGACTTGTTCTGTGAAGGGACGAACAATTCAGAGCAACCTGCACTTGATTCGCACGATCGTAGAGGGTGTAGAAGACGACGAAGAGGCCGCGCTGATCAATTTGGATCAGTCCAAGGCATTTGATAGGATTGACCATGGCTACCTGGCTGCTGTCCTGCAGGCCGCCGGATTCAAACCCGACTTCGGCCGCTGGATTAGCCTTCGTATCGCTCCCCCAAGGCTGTGGTACAGGTGAACGGGAAGCTGTCGAGCGCTTTCGCGCTGTCTAGGTCGGTCCGACAGGGTTGTCCACTGTCGCCTCTCCTTTACGTCCTGGCGTTGGAGCCTCTCCTTCGCCGGCTAAGGGACGAGACGTGCAGTCCGGTCCTGCGTGGAATTGCTGTCCCTGGAGGAGCTCGAGCCAGGGTTTCCGCGTACGCCGATGACGTAACGACCTTTGTGTCCTCCCGCAGGGACATAAGGGCGGTACAGAAGGCGCTTGAACGGTACGAACAGGTAACAGGGGCCAGAATTAACCGCGACAAGTCGTCCGGCTTGCGGTTAGGTGCCTGGAAGGGTGTTTCCCTCCCGGGGCCCTTCGACTGGACGGACGGGCCGGTCAAGCTCCTCGGAGTTTGGTTCGGTCCGGACTTACAGTTGGAGAAAAACTGGTCAGAAGTACAGGCAAAGGTCGGCGCGTCGGTCGAGATTTGGCGTCGACGGAGTCTCTCCGTGAAGGGTCTGGCGGAGGTGTGTAATACATACCTCTTTCCCAGAATGCTTTACCGGCTGTCTGTACTTCCCCTTTGTGACGATCATGAGAAGGCGCTCGAGCGTTTGCTATTCTCCTGTCTTTGGAGAGGACGCAAACACATGGTCGACAAAGGAGTCTGTTGCCTCCGTCCGTGTCAAGGGGGTCTGGGGATGCCACACTTGAGGAGCCACGTGCTCGCTTCGAGGTTGGCATTCCTCAGGCGCGCGTTGGAGGAAGATCGGTTGCTTGCGGGGGTAGTGAGGGACATGTTCCCTAGCCTCACTGTCACTCCCCCGCTCCTAAGGACTAGCAATAGGCCTTGGGGGCGGCCGAAATTCCTGCTCGAATGTCTGACGGCCCTTCGGGCCATTCCATGGTCCAGTGACCTTTCACGGCCTAGGAGAATCTTCTATCGGGGATTAGTGGAGGGCGCCGTGAAGGATGAACTGTGGAGTAAGCTCGGCATGTCGAGAGAGGAGTATCGCTCTCATTGGTCTTGGGCGCCAGGTGCGGATTGGCTCAACAACTCTGAGTTTTCTCTGACCTGGCGATTGGCTCGGAATGGTTTGTCTCTCAACGACAAGCGTTTCGCAATGGGCCTGGCGGATTTGCCAGATTGTGAACGTTGCGTCCTTGGAATTAAGGAGACGTCTGCGCACGCCTTCTTCCATTGTTCGCGCGTTCGCCCGTTGTGGGCGCGTGTTGGCGAGTTGACTGCTCGTATCGCGCCGCGGGAGCTTGTGCTCATTGATCGCGCATACGCTGTGGACAATGTGTCGCCCCCGTACTCTGGAGTGAAGCGGATGGTGTTTCTGTCGCTACTGGCCACGGCTAGAATGGTGATTTGGATGACGCGTCTGGAGGAAGTCTTGCGGGGCGGTCGTCTTTCGGATCAGGATCTAATCCGATATTTTGAGCACCAGCTCAAAATTAAGATTAGAACTGAACGGAAACGGCTGCACCCGACAGAGTTCAGCGAAAGGTGGGTATATGCAGCGAGCCTGGTTCGCGTGACCGGGGCTAGCCTTGATTTTCTCTTTTAGATCTGCTAGTTGCATCGGGGTGGATTCCTTTGGAACCCCGCCCGTGGTTAAGGTAGAAGTCTCTTTTGTGCCTAGTTAATGTGAGTGAATGTGTTTGTCCTGGCCTGTTCCCGGCTTCATTGCTTTTGTTATGATCCAGTTCGAGATTCCCATTGTCCAAGTATTATTTTGTCCCGTTTTCACTCTCGGCTGGGTCAGCCTTATACATTCTCCAGTCCAATTTATTTTTGCCCCCTGCTTATCCATTCCCCTTAGAAAGAGAGCTGCTTGATTTTTGTCCTTTTTTAAGGCAGAATACAGTGGCCTCTTTAATTATGTGGGTGTGTTTGGGTCTTACTAACATTGTGTATATATATTCATTTGAAATTGTTTTTGTTTTGGGGACTTTTGTTTCTTCATTCCCCCTTCCCATCATGTCATTTCATGAATAAAGTTTTAAATTTATTTTTGTACACTATTGTATATATTGTAAAAATCAGAAATTTTTATGTACATTTGGGGTGTTTTTAGGTCCCCGGTATGATTTTGCGGTATTTTGGTGCTTGATAGGTATGAGTGTTGATGGACAAATTTTTATGGTGAATGAGAAAATTGTAACGTATGTATGGGTCGTGAATCGGATTAGCTAGGTATAAGATAGTTACTGAAGACCATCCCAAGTTTTTGTTCCCCCCTCCCATTTGTTGGCCTTGTGCCAGAATTTGTAATTTATTGCAAATAAATAATTACCAACCATTCCCTACTCAGACTTTTTTGTGTTTGCGTGGTCGGGTTGGTTTGGATCAAAGTGTAGTATCTGTTCCATAGTGATACCTACTATTACTTTGGTCAAGTGTGGCATTGTGGTCTCCACCCAAGTTTATTGCTTGGGCCGCGTAAAGTAGCGACCTGCGAAGGACGCGAAACACCGGAGGCAGGTGTCTCGCGCTTAGCCTCTTAGGAGGCAATGGCCTCCGATAGGCCAGATGTGATCGTTCCTCCCACCACGGCCTCGGTGGGAGGAAAGGAGGGGGATTGGCGGTTGCCTGCCTCACCCCTCTCCTTGGAAAAAGGACCAGGAGTAGCAACCCTACCAGCAGCTCCTGCATCTCCGGTGCCCTCAACGTCGAAGGAAGATGGGCAGCGGTGTTCAGCAGACACGGTTTCCCCCGACAAGGCTTGGACTGGGGAGACCATCCAGAAAGTGCGGAAGGATTCAGCGTATTATGAGTCTCTAAAGGAGAAATACGCTAAATACGTGACAGGAGCGGAGATTATCTCGGTGCCCGAGACGCTCAGTAACATTGAGCCCAGGATCCTTTCCCTGCTGACCAGGGATCCGAAAAGTCGCAAACTTATCGGGGTCAGCAGGGACGTGGTGGAGGAGGCCATCAAGGCCTTGAAGATCAATGGAAAGATGGTGGCTAGGCGCAGCCACGCCGTGTGGGATGTTCTACTTGGCTCTGCGGAGGAAGCAAGAAAACTGGCCGGCTCCTTTATGGAAACAAAGACGTTGCGCCTGGATACAGAATACATGGGCATGCGCAGATCAAAGATCACTCTCCACGGCGTGCCCATGGACATCTCGTTAGACCATGTCGGGGTGTTTTTCACACAATTCGGCATGGTCGAAGAGGTGAAGGCGCTCACCTCGAAGCAGGGCTTTCTCACCGGTGACGTCACCCTGCAGGTGACGGTCGAGCAAAAAAAGATCGGGAATATCCCCAACATTATCACCTGCAGGGGAAGATCAATTTACGTGATCGTTGAGGGGAGGAAGCCCTTCTGCTGGGTCTGCGGCGATTCCAATCACGTCGCCAAGGCGTGCCCGAAAAAGGATCCGGCCCCTGGGACCCAGCCAGCAAAGCAGCAGCAGGAGAAACCGGCAGCGAAACAACCAGAAGCTCCAACGGAGGCGAAATCGTCTGTTCCGGATAAGGTGAATGAGTGGCAGACGGTCGGCAAGAAAAAGAAGGCGAAGGCACTAGCGGAGAAATCGCCTTCTCCGGCCAAAACGCCTTCTCAGACCAAAACGCCTTCTCCGACCAAAACGCCCTCGCCACCTCAGGAGCCTTCGGAGTCAAAGGTGCCCTCATCACCCAAAGCAGCTACCAAGCAGGGGAAGGCAAAAAAACCTCCCCAAAATGAGGGCCCGAAGGAACAACCAAGGGAAGAGCCCATGGAGACTCAAAGATCGGCGTCGTTGAAACGCAGCCGGGAGGACGAAGAAGAGCAGCAAGAGAACTTCAAGAATCGGCGGAAGAGCAGAGAAAGGAGTTCGACAACACACAGGTGCTCCTCGCTTCCTGCCTCACCGGAGAGGCAAACGTATGCGCAAAAGGCAAGAAGCCTCCCCTCGTCCCCGCGGAAAGCTTCCCAGTCCCCTACCTTTAAATTAACCCCCCTGAGACCAGTTGCTTTATCCCCCACTCTCTCCCCTTCTCCTATGTCCACTCCCACTCGGGCAAAAAAGATAAAAGCCCTGCCCAAAGGGGAAGCGCTATTGAAAGTAGAGGAGGACATCTCTGCAGGGTGGTCGTCACAAAGACGAAAACTACTCAAACCACTGCTGAAGATGACCACAGTTGACGGTCTATCTACGGAGGACCCCAAAAACTTTCCCCAGGCCCCAGGAGTAATTACCCTCGTACGGAATACCGGGGGTAACCTGCGGGTCTGGGACCACATCGCGGAAGCGAAAAACTTTATCCTAAACTAAGGATGTACATTGAAAGCTCAGCAGAACTTAGAAAAATGTCTAAAAATTGTTCGGGGAGGTTCCCTGTTTTACTCCACCCCAGTTTATATAGGGTGGTAAAACTAATGTACCCCACGGACGTCGGCGGTATTGTCTCAGACGGACGGATTACGTCCGACATAGGAACTGGTTCCCTGGGACAGTCCGTCGGGGTCCTGTCTGCCCGAGATTTTCGCCCCGTATGCATCTAGAGAGCCTTTGTTGCCTGTTTTTCTTTTTCTCTTTTTCAGGTTTAAAAGATGTCTATTAAGATAGCCAGCTTGAATGCGAAGGGCCTGAGGGATCGGGGTAAGGCGGCTCGCCTGCTTCGTGACCTCTTGTCCTTCGGCGTGGATGTGGCCGCGATCCAAGAGACTCACTTTGTTTGCGAAGTCGACTCTTGTGTGCTGTCTAACGACTTTGTCGTCTATTCAGCATATGGGAGCCGGCAAGCCAGAGGTGTTTCTTTGCTGGTCAAGCGTACCCTGGACGCGAAGGTTGACCTTGTCCATGTCGGTGCCGAGGGCCGGCTGATCGTGGCCGATATTGCAGTGAAAAGCAAATTGTTCCGGCTGATTGTGGTTTATGCGCCCAATAAGCAAGGTGAGCGTGTCTCTTTCTTTCGGCTGTTGGAGCCCTTTATGGTGCATTCAACACGGCTAATCTTAGTTGGGGACTGGAATGCCATCCTAACCCCCAAATGGGATAGAGGGAGGGGCGCTAGCGGGAGGAATGATGATCGTAGCCTGGTTGATCTGATCGACGAATTTGGTCTCGTCGATAGATACCGGGTCGATCATCCGGATGGGAGTATGTGGACGTGGGCGCTTAATTGGCCTTCTACCCGGGTATCTGCGTACCTGGATAGGATGTTAGTGAGAGTGGCCGACATAGACTTCTTAGAATGTCCAACGTTCCACTGGCTAGGCTACACGGACCACAAACTCGTTTGTGCCCGTGTGGTGTTAGACTTTAGGCCTAGGTTGGCTGGTTATTGGAAGTTCAATCAGTCCTTACTGGACAGGCGGGACTTTCGTGACCAGCTGACAAAACTAGTTCAGCGGGCGTTAATTGGGCGAGTCATTGGGAATAAGTGGTGGGTTAACCTTAAGGACTCCATTAGGTCTTTCGCCACCAAATATAGCCAGCGGCTCAAACTAGATAAGGCTGCGGAGGCAAAGACACTTAGTGCTAATTTCGCCCGGGCGGAGGCTGGTGGGGATCCCCTAGAGATAGCCTTAGCCAGGGAGGCCCTGAGGCGCACGACTAGCGAGCGCTATATGGGCCAGGTAATTAGGGCTAAGTTAAGCAAGATGTCTTCCGAAGCTGTGAACATGGGCGCAGAACTGCGCAAGGAAGAAATTCGTCGGGCCGGCGATCGGTACATTCGAGAAGTGCGCGACCCGGAGGGGCATCTCCTTCGGTCCACCGACGACATGTGCGAGGCGTTCCGGCAGCATTTCGAACACCGGTTTACCAAGGAGCCTGGTCTCCGTGACGAGGAGTTTCGCAGCTATTTGGCTGACTTTCCCCGGCTTTTGCCGGCTGAAGCGGCTAGCTGCGAAGGGGAGATTACGGAGGACGAAGTCTACGCGGCTTTGAAGAAGACCGGCAGTGGCAAGTCGCCAGGTTTGGATGGTTTGCCCTATGAATTGTACTTGAGGATGTCGCACCTTTTTGTCCCGCTCTTGACTGTCGTGTTCAACCACTGGTTTCGGCAGGGGTCCATCCCCGGTCGGATCACCAGGGGCGTGATCACGCTGTTGGGAAAAGGCAAGAAGGTTGGGCGGGGATTAGATGATTACAGGCCCATAACTCTGCTAAACACAGAGTTAAAGATTTTGGCCAAGATCCTGACGAATCGCTTGCAGCTAGTTGCCGAGTCTCTGTTGGAACCGGATCAGACTTGTTCTGTGAAGGGACGAACAATTCAGAGCAACCTGCACTTGATCCGCACGATCGTAGAGGGTGTAGAAGACGACGAAGAGGCCGCGCTGATCAATTTGGATCAGTCCAAGGCATTTGATAGGATTGACCATGGCTACCTGGCTGCTGTCCTGCAGGCCGCCGGATTCAAACCCGACTTCAGCCGCTGGATTAGCCTTCTGTATCGCTCCCCCAAGGCTGTGGTACAGGTGAACGGGAAGCTGTCGGGCGCTTTCGCGCTGTCTAGGTCGGTCCGACAGGGTTGTCCACTGTCGCCTCTCCTTTACGTCCTGGCGTTGGAGCCCCTCCTTCGCCGGCTAAGGGACGAGACGTGCAGTCCGGTCCTGCGTGGAATTGCTGTCCCTGGTGGAGCTCGAGCCAGGGTTTCCGCGTACGCCGATGACGTAACGACCTTTGTGTCCTCCCGCAGGGACATAAGGGCGGTACAGAAGGCGCTTGAACGGTACGAACAGGTAACAGGGGCCAGAATTAACCGCGACAAGTCGTCCGGCTTGCGGTTAGGTGCCTGGAAGGGTGTTTCCCTCCCGGGGCCCTTCGACTGGACGGACGGGCCGGTCAAGCTCCTCGGAGTTTGGTTCGGTCCGGACTTACAGTTGGAGAAAAACTGGTCAGAAGTACAGGCAAAGGTCGGCGCGTCGGTCGAGATTTGGCGTCGACGGAGTCTCTCCGTGAAGGGTCTGGCGGAGGTGTGTAATACATACCTCTTTCCCAGAATCCTTTACCGGCTGTCTGTACTTCCCCTTTGTGACGATCATGAGAAGGCGCTCGAGCGTTTGCTATTCTCCTGTCTTTGGAGAGGACGCAAACACATGGTCGACAAAGGAGTCTGCTGCCTCCGTCCGTGTCAAGGGGGTCTGGGGATGCCACACTTGAGGAGCCACGTGCTCGCTTCGAGGTTGGCATTCCTCAGGCGCGCGTTGGAGGAAGATCGGTTGCTTGCGGGGGTAGTGAGGGACATGTTCCCTAGCCTCACTATCACTCCCCCGCTCCTAAGGACTAGCAATAGGCCTTGGGGGCGGCCGAAATTCCTACTCGAATGTCTGACGGCCCTTCGGGCCATTCCATGGTCCAGTGACCTTTCACGGCCTAGGAGAATCTTCTATCGGGGATTAGTGGAGGGCGCCGTGAAGGATGAGCTGTGGAGTAAGCTTGGCATGTCGAGAGAGGAGTATCGCTCTCATTGGTCTTGGGCGCCAGGTGCGGATTGGCTCAATAACTCTGAGTTTTCTCTGACCTGGCGATTGGCTCGGAATGGTTTGTCTCTCAACGACAAGCGGTTCGCAATGGGCCTGGCGGATTTGCCAGATTGTGAACGTTGCGTCCTTGGAATTAAGGAGACGTCTGCGCACGCCTTCTTCCATTGTTCGCGCGTTCGCCCGTTGTGGGCGCGTGTTGGCGAGTTGACTGCTCGTATCGCGCCGCGGGAGCTTGTGCTCATTGATCGCGCATACGCTGTGGACAATGTGTCGCCCCCGTACTCTGGAGTGAAGCGGATGGTGTTTCTGTCGCTACTGGCCACGGCTAGAATGGTGATTTGGATGACGCGTCTGGAGGAAGTCTTGCGGGGAGGTCGTCTTTCGGATCAGGATCTAATCCGATATTTTGAGCACCAGCTCAAAATTAAGATTAGAACTGAACGGAAACGGCTGCACCCGACAGAGTTCAGCGAAAGGTGGGTATATGCGGCGAGCCTGGTTCGCGTGACCGGGGCTAGCCTTGATTTTCTCTTTTAGATCTGCTAGTTGCATCGGGGTGGATTCCTTTGGAACCCCTCCCGTGGTTAAGGTAGAAGTTCTTTTTTGTGCCTAGTTAATGTGAGTGAATGTGTTTGTCCTGGCCTGTTCCCGGCTCCATTGCTTTTGTTATGATCCAGTTCGAGATTCCCATTGTCCAAGTATTCTTTTGTCCCGTTTTCACTCTCGGCTGGGTCAGCCTTATACATTCTCCAGTCCAATTTATTTTGTTCCCTGCTTCTCCATTCCCCTTAGAAAGAGAGCTGCTTGATTTTGTTCTTTTTAAGGCAGAATACAGTGGCCTCTTTAATTACGTGGGTGTGTTTGGGTCTTACTAACCCATGTATATATATTCATTTGAAATTGTTTTTTGTTTTGGGGTTTTTTTTTTCTTCATTCCCCCTCCCCATCATGTCATTTCATGAATAAAGTTTTAAATTTATTTTTGTACACTATTGTAAATATTGTAAATACACAAATTTTTATGTACATTTGGGGCGTTTTTAGGTCCCTGGTATGTTACTGCGGTATTTTGGTGTATGATAGGTATGAGTGTTGATGGACAAATTTTTATGGTGAATGAGAAAATTGTAACGTATGTATGGGTCGTGAATCTGATTAGCTAGGTATAAGATAGTTACGGAAGACCAACCCAAGTTTTTGTTCCCCCTCCCCATTGTTTGGCCTTGTGCCAGAATTTGTACTTTGTTGGCAAATAAATAAGTACCAACCATTTCCTACCCCAGACCAGCCATTTCCTACCCGGGATTTTGTGTTGTATTTCGTGTTGTCTTGTAATAAGAAGCTCAAAGCGTAGCATTTGTTCCGCAGTGATATTTGCCATTGCTTTGTGTCTTGGGCAACTGTTTTCCAGCCCGAGTTTATTGCTCGGGCCAGCGTAAAAGTAGTGTTCTTCGGAACGCGAAACACCGGGAAGCAGTTGTCCGGTGTAAGGCCACGTAGGAGGCATGGCCTCCGATGGGCCGGATAACAACACTCCTCTCACCATGGCGTCGGTGGGAGGCACGGAGGGGGACTGGCGCTTACCGCCAGCTACACCAACACCCCCCGCACCAGAAGCACCCGAAGCACCCGGATTACCTGGACTACCGAGACTACCGGCACTACCGGCGGCACCAGTATCTCCAGTTCCCTCCACGTCGGCGGAAGTTGTGCAGCAGAAACCAGCAGCAGCGGTACCCACCAACATGGCATGGAAGGAGGGCACCATCCAGAAAGTACTCAAGGGCGCTGCGTACTACGAATCCCTCAAGGACAAGTACGCTGAGTACGTGAAGGGAGCGGAAATCCTCCCGATACCAGAGACGCTGAGCGAGATCGAGCCCAGGATCCTCTCCCTGCTGACCAAGGACCTGAAAAGCCACAAACTCATCGGAGTCAGCAGGGACGCCATAGAGGAGGCCATCAAAGCCCTCAAAATCAACGGCAAGATGGTGGCTAGGCGCAGCTACGCCACGTGGGACGTCCTGCTCAGCACCGCCGACGAGGCCAAAAAACTGGCCGGCACCACCATGCAGACCAAGACCCTGCTACTGGAAACTGAGTACATGGGCACGCGCAGAACCAAGATCACCCTGCACGGAGTGCCCATGGACATCTCATCAGACCATGTCGGGGTCTTTTTCACTCAGTACGGCAGGGTCGAGGAAGTAAAGGCGCTCACCTCAAAGCAGGGCTTTTTGACTGGCGACTTCATCCTGCAGGCGACGGTCGCTCGCGAAAAGTTGGCCAAAATCCCCAACATTATCAACTGCAGGGGGAGAAGGATCTACGTCGTCGTGGAGGGCAGGAAGCCCTTCTGCTGGGTCTGCGGAGACTCCAACCACGTGGCCAGAGAGTGCCCCACCAAGAACCCGGCACCCAAGACCCAACCTCCGCAGACGACCGCCGCCGCCGCCGCTACTACAGCAGAAAAGCCGGAAAAACCGGCACAACCAAAAAACGGCCCGGCGGAGCAAAAGGAGGGAGAATGGAAGACGGTTGGCAAGAGAGGAACCAAACCCAAGAGCCAACCGTCGGCGGAAAAACAACCCGCCAAAGCAGCAGCAGTGCCAGCGTCCCCTCCTGCGCCCTCTCCCAAGCCAAAGGAGTCGGCAACTCCTCCCAGGAAGAAGGCGATGACACCCTCGCCAACCAAACAGGACGCCCTGCAGGCGAAACCCAAAAAACCCCCGACGGAGGAGCGGATGGAGGTCGGCTCAGCGGCACAACCAAGAGCCTCTTCCCTGAAAAGAAACAGAGAGGAGGAAGAACAGCAGCAGCAACACAGCACCAAGATGCAGCGGAGGAGCAGAAGCAGCGACAGAAAGACGCATGCAGCCGTCTCGCTACCCGGGTCTCCGGAGAGGCCAAAAGACACTTATGCCAAAAAGGCAAGCAGCCTCCCGTCTTCCCCCCTCAAAAAAATCAGCAAACATCTCTCCTTTTCCCAGTCCCCGGTCTTCAAGCTGACCCCACTTACACCAAGGAAAACTCTCTCCCCCACTCCCACCCCCTCTCCTACTACGTCCCAGCCCAGAAAGAAAAAGACTCTCCCGAGGGGCGAAGCCCTAATGAAAATAGACTCAAAGGACGTAGCTAGGGAGTGGAATGCACAAAGGCGTGCACTTTTGAAGCCACTCCTCAAGCTCAAAGAGGTCAACGGCAAGTCGTCCGAAGACCCTTTCAACTTCCCCGACGCCCCGGGGGTAATTACCCTCATCAGGACTACAGGGGGCAACCTAAAAGTGTGGGATCACGTGGAGGCTGCCGAAAAACTATATCCCAACATCGTCATGATGAGGAGTGGTACTCCTGAACTACGCAAAATGGCGAAAAATTGTGCAGGCCGACTCCCAGTTTTACTCCACCCCTCGTTATATAGGGTAGTAAAACTAACATACCCAACGGACGTTGGCGGCATTGTCCATGACGGACGGGTTACGTCCGATGTAGGAACTGGTTCCCTTGGACAGTCCGTCGGGGTCCTTTCCCCCAATGATTTTTACCCGGTATGCGCTCGTGTTTAAGTGTTTTCTCTTTTCAGATCTACTAGATGTCTATCAAGATAGCCAGCTTGAATGCGAGGGGCTTGAGGGATCGGGGTAAGGCGGCTCGCCTGCTTCGTGACCTCCTGTCCTTCGGCGTGGATGTCGCCGCGATCCAAGAGACCCACTTTGTTTGCGAAGTCGACTCGTGTGTGCTGTCCAACGATTTTGTCGTCTATTCAGCATACGGGAGCCGGCATGCCAGAGGAGTTTCTTTGCTGGTCAAGCGTACCCTGGACGCGAGGATCGACCTTGTCCATGTCGGTGCCGAGGGCCGGCTCATCGTGGCCGATATTGCAGTGAAAAGCAAGACGTTCCGGCTGATTGCGGTTTACGCGCCCAACGTTCAAGGTGAGCGAGTCTCTTTCTTTCGGCTGTTGGAGCCCTTCATGGTGAATCCAACACGGCTAATCTTAGTTGGGGACTGGAATGCCATCCTAACCCCCAAATGGGATAGAGGGAGGGGCGCTAGCGGGTGGAGTGGTGATCGCAGCCTGGTCGATCTGATCGGCGAATTTGGTCTCGTCGATAGATACCGGGTCGATCATCCGGATGGGAGCATGTGGACGTGGACGCATAGTTGGCCTTCTACCCGGGTATCAGCGTACCTGGATAGGATGTTAGTGAGAGAAGCCGACATAGACTTCTTAGAATGTCCAACGTTCCACTGGCTAGGCTACTCGGACCACAAACTCGTTTGTGCCCGGGTGGCGTTAGAATTTAGGCCTAGAATGGCTGGTTACTGGAAGTTCAATCAGTCCTTACTGGACAGGCGGGACTTTCGTGACCAGCTGACTAGAGTAGTTCAGCGGGCGTTAATTGGGCGAGTCATTGGGAGTAAGTGGTGGGCTAGCCTTAAGGATAGCATTAGGTCTTTCGCCACCCAATACAGCCAACGGCTCAACCTAGATAAGGCTGCGAAGGCAAAGACACTTAGAGCTAATTTCGCCCGGGCGGAGGCTGGTGGGGATCCCCTAGAGATAGCCTTAGCCAGGGAGGCCCTGCAGCGCCCGACTAACGAGCGCTACATGGGTCAGGTAATTAGGGCTAAGTTAAGCAAGATGTCTTCCGAAGCTGTGAACATGGGCGCGGAACTGCGCAAGGAAGAAATTCGCCGTGCCGGCGACCGGTACATTCGAGAGGTGCGCGACCCGGAGGGACATCTCCTAAGGTCCACTGACGACATGTGCGAGGCTTTCCGGCAGCATTTCGAACACCGCTTCACCAAGGAACCTGGTCTCCGCGACGAGGAGTTTCGCAGCTATTTGGCTGACTTTCCCCGGCTTTTGCCGGCTGAAGCGGCTAGCTGTGAAGGGGAGATTACGGAGGACGAGATCTACGTGGCCTTGAAGAAGGTCGGCAGAGGCAAGTCGCCAGGTTTGGATGGTTTGCCCTATGAATTGTACTTGAGGATGTCGCACCTTTTTGTCCCGATCTTGGCTGTCGTGTTCAACCACTGGTTTCGGCAGGGGTCCATCCCCGGTCGGATCACCAGGGGCGTGATCACGCTGTTGAGAAAGGGCAAGAAGGTTGGGAGGGAACTAGACGATTACAGGCCCATAACTCTGCTAAACACAGAGTTAAAGATTCTGGCCAAGATCCTGACGAATCGCTTGCAGCTAGTTGCCGAGTCTCTGTTGGAACCGGATCAGACTTGTTCTGTGAAGGGGAGAACAATTCAGAGCAACCTGCACTTGATTCGCACGATCGTAGAGGGTGTAGAAGACGACGATGAGGCCGCGCTGATCAATTTGGATCAGTCCAAGGCATTTGATAGGATTGACCATGGCTACCTGGCTGCTGTCCTGCAGGCCGCCGGATTCAAACCCGACTTCAGCCGCTGGATTAGCCTCCTGTATCGCTCCCCCCAGGCTGTGGTGCAGGTGAACGGGAAGCTGTCGGGCGCTTTCGCGCTGTCTAGGTCGGTCCGACAGGGTTGTCCACTGTCGTCTCTCCTTTACGTCCTGGCGTTGGAGCCGCTACTTCGCCGGCTAAGGGACGAGACGCACAGTCCGGTCCTACGTGGAATCGCCGTCCCTGGTGGAGCTCGAGCCAGGGTTTCCGCGTACGCCGATGACGTAACGACCTTTGTGTCCTCCCGCAGGGACATAGAGGCGGTACAACAGGCGCTTGTACGGTACGAGAAGGTGACAGGGGCCAGAATTAACTGCGACAAGTCATCCGGCTTGCGGTTAGGTGCCTGGAAGGGTGTTTCCCTCCCGGGGCCCTTCGGCTGGACGGACGGGCCGGTCAAGCTCCTCGGAGTTTGGTTCGGTCCGGACTTACAGCTGGAGAAAAACTGGTCAGAAGTACTGGCAAAGGTCGGCGCGTCGGTCAAGATTTGGCGTCGACGGGGTCTCTCCGTGAAGGGCTTGGCGGAGGTGTGTAACACATACCTCTTTCCCATGATCCTTTACCGACTGTCAGTACTTCCCCTTTGCGATGATCATGAGAAGGCGCTCGAGCGTTTGCTATTCTCCTGCCTGTGGAGAGGACGCAAACACATGGTCAGCAAAGGAGCCTGCTACCTCCGTCCGTGTCAAGGGGGTCTGGGAATGCCACACTTGAGGAGCCACGTGCTCGCTTCGAGGTTGGCATTTCTCAGGCGCGCGTTGGAGGAAGATCGGTTGCTTGCGGGGGTAGTGAGGGACATGTTCCCTTGCCTTACCATCACCCCCCGACCCTTTGGCTGACCGTCAGGCCTTGGGTGCGACCGAAATTCCTGCTCGAATGTCTGGCGGCCTTACAGGCCATTCCACGGTCCAGTGACCTTTCACAGCCTAGGAAAATCTTCTATCGGGGATTAGTGGAGGGTGCCGTGAAGGATAAGCTGTGCAGTAAGCTCGGCATGTCGAGAGTGGAGTACCGCTCTCATTGGTCTTGGGCGCCGGGTGCGGATTGGCTCAGCAACTCTGAGTTCTCTCTCACCTGGCGATTGGCTCGGAATGGCTTGTCGCTCAATGACAGGCGTTTCGCAATGGGCCTGGCGGATTTGCCAGATTGTGAACGTTGCAACCTTGGAATCAAGGAGACGTCTGCGCACGCCTTCTTCCATTGTTCGCGCGTTCGCCCGTTGTGGGAGCATGTCGGCGAGTTGACTGCTCGTATCGCGCCGCGAGAGCTCGTGCTCATTGATCGCGCATACGCTGTGGACAATGTGTCGCCCCCGTACTCTGGAGTGAAACGGATGGTGTTTCTGTCGCTACTGGCCACGGCTAGAATGGTGATTTGGATGACGCGTCTGGAGGAAGTCTTGCGGGGAGGCCGTCTTTCGGATCAGGATCTAATCCGATATTTTGAGCACCAGCTCAAAATGAAGATTAGAACTGAACGGAAACGACTGCACCCGACAGTCTTCGGTGAAAGGTGGATAAATGCAGCGAGCCTGGTTCGCGTGACCGGGGCTAGCCTTGATTTTCTCTTCTAGATCTGCTAGGCGCATCGGGGTGGATTCCGTTGGAACCCCTCCCGTGGTTTAGGTAAGATGTTCTTTTGTGTACCTAGTTAATGTGAGTGAATGTATTTGTCCTAGCCTGTTCCCGGCTCCATTGCTTTTGTTATGATCCAGTTCGAGATTCCCACTGACCATTGTTATTTTGTCCCGTTTTATTCTCGGCTGGGTCAGCCTTATATATTCTCCAGTCCAATTTATTTTGTACCCAGCTTCTCCATTCCCCTTAGAAAGAGAGCGGCTTGATTTTGTCTCTACAGGCAGAATACAGTGGCCTCTTTAATTACGAGGGTGTGTTTGGGTCTTATTAACATGATGTATATGCATTTATTTGAATTGTTTTATGTTTTGGGAACTTTTTGTTTTTCTTCATACCCCTGCCCATCATGACATTCCATTTCATGTAAAAAATTTTTAAAGTTATTTTTGCAAACTATTGTAAATATTCACAAATTTTTATATACACATTTGGGGCGTTTTGTAGGTCCTCGGTATGTTATTTTTGCGACATTTTTGGTGCATGATAAGTAAGAGTGGTGATGGACAAATTCTTATGGTGAATGAGAACCATTGTAACGCATGTATGGGTCGTGATTCTGATTAGCTAGGTATAGGATAGAGTACTGAAGACCAACCCGAGTTTTTTCTTCCCCCTCCCAATTTTCGGCCTTGAGCCACAATTTGTATTTTTACAAATAAATAAAACCAACCATTTCCTACCCCAGGTCACTACGGATTGGAGGTCCCTTTCAAGTACGGCAGCGAGGTTCACTTTGTCGTTCAGACCTGGTTTCTGATCGATGCGGGAGTAGATTGTTGTGTCGTCGGCATACATGCCAAGTTGGGATCTAATGGTGTCGGGGAGATCATTAATGTAGATCAGAAAGAGCGTGGGGCCTAGGATAGAACCTTGAGGGACGCCCGCGTTCGTCTGATAGTTTTGGGAGGCATGCCCATTTAATACCACCTTCAATGTGCGGTTAGAGAGGAAAGACTGGATGAGGTCAAACAGATGTCCAGTTATCCCATAGCTCCGCAGTTTGCACAAGAGGCCAGCATGCCAGACCCTGTCGAATGCTTTGGAGATATCCAAGGCAACGGTTCGGGCTTCACCATTCTTGTCAAGTGCCTGGCATATGTATTCGGTAATGGTCGTTAGCATATCAGCAGTAGACCTGGTGAAGCGAAACCCATACTGTTTGTCAGAGAGAAGCCCGTTGGCCATAAGATGCTGAGTCACCTAGGCGTTCAATATTTAAAGATTTTTAGGGGGTGCTCCATTTCTCACATAACATTATTGTGAATCGATCCTCCGTTTTGGAATCACTCGCTTCGAGTTGTTGCCCTTTCTCTTTCTTCTCAACATTCTGTTGGAAATTAATGAAAAAAATCTTTCCGGGAATATGTCATTTATTCAATTTTTATTTTATAAATAGGAATTATTTTAAAGATTCTTTGTCCAAATTGTTTTTAATGTTTTACATGTCATATTTTTCAATCCAAATTTTTTTTACAACAGGAATTATTTTAAAGAAACTCTTTCCAAAACTTTTCTTTTTAAATTTTCAAATAACTTATTTTTCATTGATATGAAGTAGGGATAATTTTAAAATTTTCCATGAATTTGCCAATCTTCAAATTGTAAGCTTCTCTATACATGGTCTCAGCGACATGAAAGTGACCACAATTCGAGTGTAGGATCGATTGACTATAAGGTTGTATGAAAAACTGAGTACCTGCTAATAATCTTAAATAAGGAATATTTTCAAAATTTCTTTTGATAATCGGGAAGTTTTTGGTCTAATTGATTATATTGCACAGAAAAATATATAAAAAAAAAGATAATCAACAAATTTACAGGTGGTAATGCCGTATAGGTCCGCCACATTTTCTTTTTTTTTCTATCATTTTCTAGAAGACAAAATGCATTTTTATTTAAAACTGAATAGCAAACTGTGAAAATTAAAAATTTGAGATACCGGAATCAAACAAGCATACACAATGTAAATATCTGAGAATTTTTTAAAACATACTACGCGTAGTACGGCGCTGAGATCAGGAGACGCCTTGTGATAGCGAACGATGTAAAATATTAAAAAAACAAGTAAATTTTGGTAAAAACAATGAAGATTGTACTGAAATGTTACGCACTATTAACAATATAAAGCAGTGAATTCTTGATAATCTCCTCAAAGATGAAACACCGACTTGAGTCAGAAGAATCCTGGTTCTATACAAGTATAAGGAGAGTAAAATAGACTGAACACGCGAAAAGCAACGAAGTTTTAGACAAAATGGAAATAAAATATACACTTATCTTTAACATCAGAGAGAGAAAGAGAGAGACAGGTGAATATTACACGTCAGCTAATGAGGAAAAAATGTTTGAAATATTTGATACTCACATGACGAATTCAAGGCAAATGGGACAGAGGAAAAATGCATAATCTACGTCAGGCAGTTAATTGCCATTCGTGACACACGCTTTGGGCGACCATGACTGAATGGGCAGAACATTATCCCGCAGTAAGTTGCCATTATTTTCTGCGGTAGACTGGTTGCCAGCCATGGATATAGAACCTAATCTGTCCTATTATTTGACTCATAGCTATTATGTTACGTAGCAATTTGTGGGGGATCAATTTATTACTTCATAACAATAAAATACCGATCCCTCACTTTATGCCCAGTAGACGCCTTAATCATGTTTCTAACTATTATATTCAGTCAGTCAGTCAGTCAGTAAAGTGCCATAGGTGATACAACTTTGGGGGATCATGTCTCAAAAGAAACATAACAGACTGGGCAGAATATTATCCCGCACTATGTTGTCATTGCTATCTGCGGTAGACCTGCTTGCAAACCAAGGTTATGGGACTCAGTCTGTCTTGTTATTCGATTCATAGCTAAAAGGAGAAGTGGGTGATCAGTTTATTACTTCATAACAATAGAAAACCGATCCCCCACTTTATGCCCAGTTGAGGTTTTGATTGTTCTCAACTATTATATTCAGTCAGTCAGTTAAGTGCCATACGTGATACAAGGTTTGGGCGATCATGTCTCGAACGAAATATGACAGACTGGGCAGAATATTATCCCGCACTATGTTGTCATTGCTATCTGCGGTAGACCTGCTTGCAAACCAAGGTTATGGGACTCAATCTGTCTTGTTATTCGATTCATAGCTAGAAGGAGAAGAGATAGATTATATTACATTATTATATTAAGTATAATTAGTGGGTGATCAGTTTATTACTTCATAACAATAGAAAACCGATCCCTCACTTTATGCCCAGTAAAAGACTTAATCATGTTTCTAACTATTATATTCAGTCAGTCAGTCAGTCAGTCAGTCAGTTAAGTGCCATACGTGAGACATGGCTGACTGTGCAGATTAGTAGGCTGCCATTACTTTTTGCGGGAGACTAGCTGCCAGCCAAGACTATAGAACCCAAACTTTCCTATTATTTAACCTTTAACTGGATGTAACAGACGGATTAACACCTTTCCGATGGGTATTTGTGCGTTAGTGAATGCAAGGCATTCAACTGCAATTCGAACTCGGCACCCGGATTTATCATTCTGAGTCGACATCCACTGCACTAAAACGCACTTTCATCTAATCTTAAATAAATAAATGTTGGAACAATGTTTAGATTAAATGAAAGAAAAATATGAAGAGCTAAAAAGAACAGGAAACTGTGGAAAGCTACGATCGCCAACGTCCTGAAAGGGCTCAGTACATCATCATCCCAGCATTTTTTTTTCAAATTGAAGACCTGCTGCAGCTGAATATTTGAAATCTCAAGCTTGTCTATCTGAACCGACTCATTCTTGTTTCTTACAGAACCACAAAGAAAATGTGTGATTTACACAACAATTATGATAGACTGGATTTATTAACTATTCAAATATGTCGCCAACCATATGCATACACAATTAAAATTCAGAAATATGTTTCTCCTAAACTGGTTGCCAACTACAGAAACTGGTTTCCATTTAACATAAACTGTAGGGTGAAGAAGTGATCTATTAATTACTTTTCTCAGGGGATATCTGGGAAAGTGAATTTAATGATCTCGACTAGACCTCGATCTCGGCTCGTCGTAATATTCCCCCGAAAGTGCTGTAACCATTTACACTCCCACCAGTAATCAACGCAGGGACAAAGTGCTCCAACGTAGAACTGCCGAAGAAAATCTACTGAAAAATCTGTAAACAAAATAATTTCATATATCTGGTCACCAAAAGCGGAATCTATATATACAAAAGCAAGATGTTTGTGTGTGCGTGGGTGTCTGTCTGTCTGTCTATATGTATGTTCTTTATACAAATCCACAATTTTTATCTGATTCTCACCAAACTTCCCATAAATATTCTTTACGCTTCCGGTCATGTCAAGGAATTTTTTTCCGATTTACCTGGATATGGGAAATCGATACCCCTATATCCTATCAGGTCTGATCAAAATCAGGTTTTCAGCCCTTTTATTTTAGTTTTGCTTAGGGTTTTGCTCTAAGTAGGTATAATTGTAGTTCTTAGTCTCAGCCATGATAGCAGGTGACTTATTTAACATTCAAAATTGCGAAGTTGCGCCGGAAAACTTATTTGACATAGATACCGGAAATCAAAATTTGACTTAATTTTTTTTCATTCAATTTATGGTTTCCCTTTGACTGGAAACAATCATTGCTTTTTAGTCTTTCGTGCCAACATCTAAAGTGTCTGAGCTCCAGCACCATGGATTAGTTTTAAAGCTTTCATTACACCCGAACAATGCCGGGCTATACTGCTAGTCTCTTATAAGAAAGAAACATGTGGCGTATTTCTAGATTTGCTGGTGGTATCCGCTGATTTTACTCACGGGTCTGCTGCCATTTCAAGTTGATGAGGAAAAGAAAAATGTGAAGAGAAAATCTAAATAATATGTTTTGATTCTGCTCCGTTTCGTCTTCGCGAATTAATATGTACGACCGGACTTCAAGTAGGACATGTATCGGACAAGCAATAATACATTCTCTTAATTAGCTGTTAACGAAAATGAAAGAAATTTACATAAAAATTGTGAAGCAGACACTGTGGATTCAAAGAAAAACAAATCCACAAACAAGATGCTTTTAGATTAAAAATTAAATAACAGTATCTTTTCTGATTGTTAGAAAGATAGAGAAGCGGGGAGGAGGAGACTTAGGAAAACGAAATTGGATCGTTGAGGGTCAGCGGATTTTGAAAAGCATGCGAAAAATAATAATGCAGAGGCGAATAGTGATTCCTTAAACGCAGCTTAAATGTGGCACAAGTCAAAAGTGTGGGGCACCGAGTGAGAAATCGAACTCAGTAATCAATTGTAAGGATTCTAGCAAGCCAAGCCTGGTGACCATAACTCCACGTCGAGGTTCGCTAATACAGCTAGGAATAGAAATAAATAGAATGATAGATAGATTTGATCTGTTTAGATAGATAAACAGAATCGGATTTGAGAAGGAGAGAGAGTGGATAATAAATAGGTTCTTAGATGTGAATAGACCGACAATTTTAGATAGATAGATAGATAGATAGATAGATAGATAGATAGATAGATATGATCAGTTTCAGATGGATGAATTTGAACAGAATTAGTTACATAGATAGAGGTAACTTATATATATATGTATATATATATATATATATATATATATATATATATATATGAATAAATCTCATGACTCGAACATAGATAAATAAAAATATAAACATCTTAGAGAGACAGGCAGACAGATAGATAGATAGATAGATGGAATTAAATATATATATATATATATATATATATATATATGTATAGTCATCCGCAGGCATATATATATATATATATATATATATATATATATACATATATACATATATATACATATATATATATATATATATATATATATATATATATCTATGAGCTTTCAGAAAGAGAATATATTCATTTTGATAGACGTGAACAGATTGACATACATATACACAGAAATTTCGATAGACATATTGTGGAAAATATATACTTTCATAGAAGCAAATAAATGGATGTAGATGACTAGATATTTTGATTAGTACATGAAGAGAGAGATACATAGATATATATTAGCAGCTTCAGATAGTTGGATACAAACAATCTGATATTATATACATACATAAATTGTCAGATGCATCTGAACAGAATTATACAGGTTGATATATATGTATATATACATATATATATACAGAGAGAGAGAGAGAGAAAGAGAGAGACGGAGCGAGAGAAAAAACATATTGTCATAGATGTAAATAGATTGAATAAATAGATAGATATGAGCAGTTACTAATAGATATATTGAGAGGTAAATATATAGATAGGAATATAATTAATTAGATACATATATGTGAACATTATTTTTTCTAGCTCATTCAGCCATTTCACTTCTCAAGGATTTTAATTTTCTGCTGTTGTTATTTTTCCATCTTGTTTTGACTATAATGTAACTTATTTTGTTTTTGAAAAAGAAGCGTAATTTCAAAACTCTCACGTGCCTTGAGCATCTTTCTATCTAAAAAAACTATCAATATTCCATTTTCATTATTAAAGAATGTAAGGCTGATAGTAGGAGAGCTTCTTTGATATATAGTGCCTCTTTAATAGCGAGATGTTTTTGATATTTTGATCAAAATTCATGTATTTTTGATGAAAAAGTTTTTAAGGATTCCTTAATTTATGGGTTAACAAATGTTTTTATTTATCTTGTGTGATCAGTGTCTTGTAAGGCGTCTACGAACAGAGATTGTAGTGTCCAATGTAGATAACCGAATTGTAACAAAAAACACTTTTGCTATTGAAATTCATACACTATATTAGTCATCGCTATTTTAAATTTGATGGTGTTATCATGATGAGAAACAACAAGTTTTGCAGTATTCAATTACCGTAATATATTATAAACTAGCAGTATAGCCCGAATGTTTGGAAAAACCTTTTTCTACGAAGCAAACACGATAATATACAGTAAAGTATTAGGACAAGAACTCTTTTATCTTTTACTAGCAGCATAGCCCGGCGATGCACGGGTGTAATGAAAGCTTTAAAACTAATCCATGGTCCTGGAGCTCAGACTCTTTGGACGTTGGCACGAAAAACTGAAAAGCAAAAACATGTAAAATCTAAACTTATTTATAAATGGAACTCTGTCTGTGTATGTGTGTGTGTATGTCTGTGTGTGACCGTTATCTACAGACTCCGAAACGGCTGAACCGATTTTCTTGAAAATTTTCACAGCTGTACTATAAGCGTATGCGAATGTTCATAGCTAGGTTTTGTGTCGAGGTACCCTCGATAAATATCGAAAATTGATAATCGAAAAAATCGGGTTATAGAAGGAGTGGTCCGATTTTAATCAAATTTGATACACTCATAGACAAAGACATAAGAAACGACATTCAGAAGTTTCAAGTTGGCAGTTCTTTACAATAGTTCAGAAAACCGATAATATATATATATAAAAAGCAACCTGTTTGTGTGTCTGTTTATCTGCCTGTATGTGTGTCTATTTTTTTCAGCCCTTATATTTTAGTTTTTGCTTCGGGTTTGGCTCAAAGTAGGTATAATTGTAGTTCTTAGTCTCAGCCATGATACCATTTACTCAGAGGACATATTTAGCCTTCAAAATTCAGTTTACGACGAAAAAACTTATTTGATATCGATACCAGGAAATCAGAATTTGACTTACATTCATTCATTTTTCTTTTAGTCTACGTTTTCGCTTTAACTGGAAACAACTATTGCTTTTTAGTCTTTCGTGCCAACGTCCAAAGAGTCTGAGCTCCAGGACCATGGGTTAGTTTTAAAGCTTTCATTACACCCGAGCAACGCCGGGCTATACTGCTAGTAAAATATAAAAGAGTTCTTGTCCTAATACTTTAGTGTATATTATCGTGTTTGCTTCGTAGAAAAAGTTTTTTCCAAACATTCCCTTTTACAAAATCGCTTAGATTTTCATGCTCCGTAATTAAGTTTTCTGTTGTTGTTTCCTGTTTTTGGTGTTGGAGTGTTCAATTGGAGGTGGCAATTCGGGTAGATATTCAAGAATTCTGTTTAGTCATCAGTCAGTTAAGTGCCATACGTGATACACGCTTCGGGCGATCATGTCTTGAAAGAGCCATGACTGACTGGGCAGAAGATTATCCCGTTGTAGTTTGCCATTGCTTTCTGCGGTAGACCTGTTTTCCAACCAAAGTTATAGAACCTAATCTGTCCTGTTATTTGATTCATAGATAGACAGAGAAGAGATAGCTTATATTACATTATTATATTAAGTATTTGTAGGGGATCTGTTTATTATTTCATAACAATAGAAAACCGATCCCCCACTTTACGACCAGTAAAAGTTTTGATTTTTCTCAACTATTATATTCAGTCAGTCAGTTAAGTACCATACGTGATACACGCTTCGAGCGATCATGTCTCGAAAGAGCCATGACTGACTGGCAGAAGGCTGTCCCGCAGTAGATTGCCATTGCTTTCTGCGGTAGACTGTTTACCAGCCGAGACTATAGAACCCAATCTGTTCTGTTATTTAACCCATAACTGGAGGAAAGAGACGGATTAATACATTTCCAAAGGATATTTGCGCATAAGTGAATGCAAGGAATCCGACTGGAATTCGAACTCGGCTCCCCTGATTTCTTTTTCCATATGCACTCTACAACAACGCACATCCAGGTCATCAGTGAATTTTAATCGAAGTATGATTGTAGTATTTACAGAATTATTTTTAATAATGCTGCGTTTTTGGGTGAGTTCTAAAGTACTATTTTTGTGAAGTTTAGTTTTTGTCTATTCTGTTGTACCCTATGTAATTTGAAGAGTATGCTTGTATTGTTGGATTTCAGTTTTAACATTCAATATCTTCTCTTTAGTTACTGTTAGTTGTCGTTCCACGATTTTCTTTCCTAAAGCTGATAGTGTTATGCTCTAAGCAGGCTGCGGGGTCGTTTGGGCAAAAACCTTTCTTTTTGGCATGTTTCATTAAATATGGCTAAAAAGGACGATTTTCTTAATTATACATGAATAAAGATCTTAGTTTCTAAATCTTTCCATCCTTGCGTAACCCTTAAAATAAATTTCATATCTCAAGAAAAAACCCTGCGTAAAAACAAAATTATATTCCATATTTTTCTCATTTTTATTTTCATTGTAGCTCACGTAGTAGATATCAAAGTACATATTTTTAAATAATTGGTTAAAGGAAAAATTAATATTCATTGTCAAGTTTCTCGATAAGCCTAAATAAAACTAATACCGTTCGTTTAAAATGCTTATTCAGAGAGTTTTTATTCACACAAAAAATTCTAAACTTAAACGTAAAGCTGAACATGAGAAACAGTTGTAGAGCAGCCGACACTCCTGTAATGCTCTCAAAGATGAAATGACGTGTAGACCGAAAAAGATGTATAAAGATTGATAGCAATCACGAATTCAGACTGTCATTGACAGTCTGAGGTTATCGACTGCGTTCGTCAGTCATTTACTTTTTCGGACTCTCTGCCTTCAGGCGGAGAGTAACAAAGACAAGGTGTGACCAGCTAAGACTAGCTTAGTGCCTGGTTAACGAAAAGCGATGGCTGAGCAATATTTAAGTGGCATGAGCATACGTGCTGAGGATCCCCACGTTAAAAACCGACCTTGTGTTAAAACTCGCTGCAGTCGGGGAGTAGGTTAAATCAACTCTCTGCCTTCGGGCGGAGAGGAACCCAAATGAGGCTCCACCGAAAGGTAGAGTCTAGTTTGGGGAAAAGATGAGAATATTTTTTGTCCGAGCTACCGGGCTGGGTTTTACCCTCGTTAATTGGCCCTTGTTCCGCATCTACTTCTGGTTTCTGTCCCCGTAGAGACGTCGTAAATTATTCGGAGTGATATTGAAGATTATTACCAGACTGGGTTCTCTGCGACTCTAACAACATAATCTTCATTCTTTTCTACTTATTGGTGTTGTGTCTTAATTGTGTTTGTCTTTTTTGTACTTAATATCCATTAGCACGGATATTGTGCTGTAGACACTTCAGCACTCATCATCTGGGATGCTACTGCCACCTAAGCGATAGAACAGAAACTAATATCATATACTAATTATATAAATGTAAACACAACCAAAATATATAATTGCAGCATCAGTTTATTTATCATTTACTGGCAGAACAAAATATTTAAGAAAAATTTCAAACGTGTTAGAAAGCATTAATAGTTTTTTTTTAAATAATTAAAATACTTTGATCTTTCCTCTTACAATAACATAAACATTTTGAGGATAAAACTTCATTTTTATTAAGTTTGAGGCATTTTAACATCATACACGGCTGGAGTTTTTTTTTTCAGCGAATGACTGGAGGGGTACCTAAGTGAAAATCTATACAATGGCGCAGAACAGACATCACAACATATATTTCCAATGGTTGTTATATATTTAATTATATAATACCTTAGATTGAATGATGTATATATTACAATAATCAATAATGAACTGCGCGTGTTTAGTGAGTGATTTTGGGTGAGTTTTGTTTCACGGCATATCAATATCTGTAGATTATTTAATGCCAAAATACAGGTTCTTAAGTTTTAATATTCAGTTATAGTGAAAAGTCAGATTTTGATGAAATGGTTTTTATATTTTTTTTATTTTAGGAAACTGAGGAAGTGTTTTAGTTTTGTATTCAAATATGTATTGCTGGTAATAATTTTCTTCCTTCAAAAATGTATTATGGCAATAATTCTTTTTTATTTTCGCTTTTCCTTCAAAATCTCTTATGGTAATAATTCTTCTTTCCCTTCAAAATATGTTATGGTATTGTTGGTTATGTTTTTCCATGTAAAATGTTTATTTTTCTATAAAATCCATTTTTATACCTTCAAAGTGTTTTAACCCCATTTTGGGGATAAACTATTTGCTACCACCTCGGGTTAGAGTGAACCTGGGAACAACAGCAATTAGCAGGTGGTTCCATGCTCCTCAAAACCTTCCAATGAGAAGCCTTGCTGCCGGATGAGGTTTATTGTCATACCCAGGACCAACGTGTTTAGTAATATTACATATATATGATATTAAAAAAAAATCAAAAGTATATTATCTTACATGTTCTCGCGGAACTCTTAAGAAATAACTCGTAGCAGCGGAAATCTTGTTCTACAGAAGGATGCTGCGGATATCATCTACGGTAGACTGCTTTCTAACTAAGGCTACAAAAGCCAATGTGTTTATTTGTTTAACCCCTAAGTGAAAGGAGAAAATTTGAATCAATATCTTTTCCAAGAGTATTTTCGCTAAATCCAATAGAACCTGAATCTACCAATTTCTCATTCCGAGTCGATATATATTACATTATAACGCGCATCAATAAATCAAGAACTGCTATATTTATCAGTAAATAGTGCATAATCAGAGACATATCAGTAACAGTAGACACTCGGTATATGCAAAATTCCGTCTTCTTGGAGTGAGACTTAACGTAGTTTGAAGAATAAAGATTTTTTTTTCAATCATTTCACTCCGAGCAAGGCAGAAATGCCACTGATGTGCAGGGGGCTACATAACTGTAAAAAGATTAATTAGAAAAGAGTGAGGAATACAAACTAGTTAGAAAGAAGCAATAGAAAGCTGAGAATGCAGGTGCGATGACAGATACATAGGTGGAGAGAAAGGGAAGGTTATACGGGGGTGGGGAGAGAGCTAGAGTCCAGTGGTTAGTAGATGAGTATTGACTTTGCATTTAAATTTCTGGAGGTTATATCCGTCAGGAAAGCAAGAATATGGGAGCGAGTTCAACAGGCGGGAAGTGCGAGGAATACAAGAAAAAGGAAAAATTATGAAGAAATAAGCAAAATACTACAGAATGAGGATAATATAAAAAGAGTCGTAGCGAAATGAATGAAAGAATGAAGAAAGAAAGAAGGGAAGAAAGAAAGAAAGAACAAAAGGTTATAAAACGGAGAAACATTGTAAAAATAAAGAAAGACAGTAATAGAATGGTGATAGAAAGAAAGAAACAATGAAAGAAAAAAAGAGAAGTAGAGAAATGGAGAAAGAAAGAAAGAAAGCATGTGAAAATATGGAGAAAAAAACGTGTTAAAGAAAAAGAAAGAAAGTTAGATACTAGATTGGCAACTAGGTCGCACTCTTTAACAGTGAAACCGATGAAATGTAACCGCAATTTCTAACAGCTTCTTTTCTCGCACTTCCCGCCTGTGGAATTCCCTTCCGCATGCTTACTTCCCCGACGGCTATAACCTCCAGGAGTTTAAATGCAAAGTCAATAGACACCTCCTAACAAACTAACCCTCCCATTCTCTCCAAATCTCCCCCTATGTACATCCTAACTTGTCTATCGCCCTGTGTAACCCCCTGCGCTATAGTGGCAGTGGAAAGACTTGCTTGGTGTGACATGATTAAAAAAAAAAAGTTAAGAAAGACAGAAAAAAGTAATATGAAAAAAAAAGAAAAAAATGAAATGAAAAAACAGAAAAAAGTGCTAATGAAATGAAGAAAGAAATAAAGAAAGACAATGAAATTGAAAAACATAAAATTAATAGAACAAAAGTATTTAAAAAAATGGAAGAAATAAAAAATAAATAAAGGAAATAAGAAAGAATGAAAAAAGAATTAAAGAGTGAAAGAGGGAATGAAATTAAAGAGTGAAAGAGGGAATGAAATGAAAGAGTGAAAGAGGGAATGAAATGAAAGAGTGAAAGAGGGAATGAAATGAAAGAGTGAAAGAGGGAATGAAATTAAAGAGTGAAAGAGGGAATGAAATTAAAGAGTGAAAGAGGGAATGAAATTAAAGAGTGAAAGAGGGAATGAAATTAAAGAGTGAAAGAGGGAATGAAATCGAAAATGAAAAATCAAAACAAACATAGAATGCAAGTGAATAAAATATGAATGAATAAAAATTATAAAAAAAAATCAACAAATAAAAAATAATGAAGAAAGCAATTAAAAACGTTGACGAAGGAAGAAAAGAAAGAAACAATTATTTTATAGTGGGTTATCCATAGTTAATTGCATTCACTTACGCGCAAATACCTTTGGGAAAGGTATTAATCCGTCTCTTCCCTCCAGTTATGGATTAAATAACAGGACAGATTGGGTTCTCTAGCCTTGACCGGCAACCATTCTACCGCAGAAAGCAATGGCAACCTACTGCGGGATAATCTTCTGCCCAGTCAGTCATGTCTCTTTCGAGACATGATCGCCCAAGCGTGTTTCACGTATGGCACTTAACTGACTGATCCATAGTTCTTTGACGGATAGTTGTATATTGTTGCAGGTTAACGTAATTTGGCCTTGTTGTAGATGACCCACTATAAGTCATAAAATGATTATAAATCAAGAAAAGCAAATTGAGTTGAAAAATAACATTTTATATATACACATATCAATAAAGATTTTTACAATTAAAGTAATACTTAAAGTATAGGTCCAACGGACGTTAAAATGTTCATGGCAATAAAATGCTGAAAAGAGAATTAATACTTAGGTATATGGGAGCGTTGTAAGTCAGGAATGTCTTTGGTGTATCCGCTTCTTTGGTCAGTAAGTAGTTTTGAGACAGGGAAGAAGGAAAGAGGGAAGGGAGGCGACGAGCATAGTAAGCCACTTGACTTGGTCAAGGGAGATACTAATTACTCTCGTCTGTCTCGAGTCAGTCTGTGTGGGTCGGTTTGTCTGTCTGGCGCTGCATTCTGTATCGGCTTTTATTTCGACTTTTTGGATCGCAGCAGATCATTTGTGAATTCACACTTGTATTTGATTCTGGGCTTCCAATTGGCCGATAATAATATTCGCGTAGGCCCGCGAACTGGAATTTAATATATAATTAATTTTTAGTTTTCAACCAGATCATCTGCTCAAATCCGGCTGCGTACTGACTAGTTTTGGTCATTTGCTTTTTGGTTGTGAGGGTGCAAACATCCGGTCCCTCGCTTTTGCTTGGTTGGTATTACCACAATTTAAAGAGAAAGAAAAAACATGAATTAAAAATTGAAAGAAAAATGAAAAAGGGAAATGAATAGATAAATAACAAACTAAAGAAAGATTGAATTAAAAGAAGGAAAAAACGGCATGAATTAATTTAAAAAAAGAAAGAATAAAAGTGATAAAAAATCAACATATGAAAAATAATGAAAAGATAATTAAAACATGCTAACGAAGGAAGAAAAGAAAGAAACCATCATTTCAAGGGAAAGAAAATACATAATTTAAAAAATTGAAAGAAAGAATGAAGAGGGAAATGAATAGATAAATAAGGAATTAAAGAAAGATTGAAGTAAAAGTGAGAAAGAAAGCATGAATGAATTAAAAGAAGGAAGAATGAAAGAGTGACATAAATAAATAAATCATGATTTAAAAGCAGAGGAAAATAATGAAAAAAAATGAAGAAAGAAAATAATAATAATAATAAATGAATGAAACTTATAAAAGTAAAATCAAATAAAGAAAAAGAATGAAAATATGATAAACATAATGAATGAATTTTAACGAAAGAAGTAAATAACCAAATAGAGAAAGAAAAATAGAGAAAATGAAAAAAAAAAGAATGAAGAAAATAACAACAATTTGACTGAAATAAATGATAAAATGAAAGAGAATGATGTAGTAATGATAACTAAATTTTCAAAAAATCCGAAATAATCGACAAAAAATGAAATATGTAAAGTGACAAAGACCTTAAAATAGAAAAGAAAAAGTCAAAAAATTAAATGCGTAAAAGAAAATAACGAGATATATGCATAATAAAAAGAATGAAATGATATCGAACAGAAAAAAAAACAAACAAAAAAACAAAACTGCGAACCCCAGCAAGATTAAAGTGTAAAACCCAGCCAATAACAAGAAAACGAATACATAAATCCTTATCGTTTTGTCTCTGTTTTCCATAATCTCACATTTCTTACATTATTCAGCAGAAAACAAATTCATATTGCATGCACGATAGTCGACAAAGTGAAGCATAAGAAAAAAAGAGTATGAATAAAAAAAAAAATCAGAAAACAATAAATCAAAAAAAAAAAAAAAAAGAGACAAAATCCAAGAACCTAGCATATTTCTTTTGCTTAAAATTAACCATGCATTCGGCCATGATCACATTGTCTTCACTTCGCCGCTGGCGTCCATCATCATCGACCCTCATCCGTTTCACCAGCTCGACACGCCTACTAATACGCCAAGAAAAGGAGGCTAACATCTTGCGAAAATGTCTCGCTGCTTCACATACTGCGGTTGCAAATTGGTTCTCATCTAGTAAGAAAGATGAAAAAAAAAAAAAAATGTCCGCAGTGGTGAATTCATTTTTATTTGATAAGATGCAAGCGATTTTATCTGCCGTGTTTTCTTTCATATATAAAAATATAAAATAAAACCATAACATTACAACTAACATATAAGATTATATGCGCACGTCTCAAAGTATGTATGCATATATATCCACAAACGTACACACACACACACACACATATATATATATATATATATATATATATATATATATATATATATAAATACTAACATATTGATACAAAGGTGTACGCATATATATATATATATATACATATATATATTAGCATATTGATAAAAAGGTATATATATATATATATATATATATATATATATATATATATATATATATATTTACGTGTGTGTATAAGTGTGTGTGGGTGTTTCGTTAAAAGCGAGCAACAAGAAAGATTTTATTAACGTTTCACTTAATTTTTTCCAGTATTTTTATGTTTCTTTTTGCTGAAGATAAAATGTCTATAAAATGTTCCGTAATTGTCGACTTTCCAAACGCTTTTAAGGTCAAAACATATGGACAAAAAATAGCAAAATCGAGAAAATAGCATCCGTGAAAATGGCTATTGAAATGACTGAAAGGTCTTGGAAAATAGAAAATTATGGAACATTTTTACACTCCTTATTACCAGCAAAAAAGGGCATGTAAGAGTATATATCAAAATTTAATAAAATCTTTCTTGTCGGTCGTTGTTAACGAAACTTCTTTAAAAGAATGACTCATACCCAAATATGCGTGTATATATATATATATATATATATATATATATATATATATATATATATTAAGTAATTCATGGAGCTTTTTATTCGACCTCAACAGAACGCAGAAAGCACTGGACGGGCGTTTCGTCTTATATTTGGGACTCTTCAGCAGTGCGCATCCACTACCAGCAATAGAACCCAGATAGTTTTGGTTATTAAGCTGGTGTTATACCAACTGTACCACGGGCTCTGGTGATGAAGAGGTGGTACAGTTGGTATAAGATCAGCTAAATAACCAAACCGGTCTGGCTTCGATTCCTGGTAGTAGATGCGTACTGCTGGAGAGTCCCAAATATAGGACAAAACGGCCGTCCAGAGCTTTCTGCATTATGTTGGGGTCGAATAAAAAGCTCGATGAATTACTTAGTAATTACTCAAATCCTCATACTATATATATATATATATATATATATATATATATATATATGTATAGTGTTGACTTGTGATAATAGTTAGCGCCAAGATTGTTAATTTTTCAGTAGTTTTACTGATAAAATGTATTTTGGCAAACAGTTTCTTTTCGTAAACTATTCGACATCGGGGAAGAGATAGAGCTTTAATAAGATTAATAGAGAGAAGTTTGCAAAAAAAAAAAATTTAAGCGGACAGCCAGTTAATATAAAGCAATCAAGTTGACATCCATTCTAGCGTGCAGAAAAAAACAACAACAACAAAAATTCAAACTCCTGTGCAAATATTAGAACGTTAAAAAAAAATTAAAAGCAACGAAGCATTCCCATAAAACTTTTCTTGTCAGAATCTATATTGCACATTTATAAATCTACCTCTCGTCCGTTCATTAATTAGTGTTGCCATATCTGGTCGGGTGCTCCTGGTATTCATCTCGACCTTACCGATAAAATCTAAAGGAGGAATTGCAATATAATCGATCCTGACTCGACTGCCCTGCTGTCAATTTGCCACCGACGTGATGAGAATTACCTGTCTTTTCTACAAATATTTTCATGGCAACTGCTCCGAGGAGAATTTTTCCTGGATCCCTGACCACAGGTATTAACGCGTGCTACAAGCTTGGCGCATCTTTTCAGGCCCATTTACCGTCAAAATAGTTAGACATGACTCCCTCTTTTACTCTAAGAATTTCTTTTCTCGAACATCAAGTTTGGGGTACTCGCTTCCTTTTGCTTGATACCCGATAACTGCAGTCTTTAAAAGTTTAAATTCAACGTCAATTCCCATCTTCTATTTCTCGAAGGGCTTACGGCCTATCACGTTGAATACACCGGTTCTCACTCGATCACAGAAGTTAAGCAACGTTGAGCCTGGTCAGTACTTAGATGAGTCACCACTTGGGAATACCAGGTGCTGTAAGCATTTAGTGACGGATGTGCATTGTAGCGCAGTGGATATCGGCTCGGAAAAAGAAATCGGTGAGCCGAGTTCGAATTCCAGTTGAATACCCTGCATTCACTTAAGCATTGGTACCCTTGGGAAAGATATTAATCCGTCCCTTCCCTCCAGTTATTAGTTAAATAACAAGGGCAGGACTTGAGGACCCTGCTCTTAAAAAACAAATCCCAATGAATCTTGATAATCGAAAAGAAACGTATTACTAGACACAAAGACTTATATAAACAACAATAAATTGTTGAAAAAAAAGTTATCGCCAGCAATAAATAAATAAAGTTTAGTTGGCAATAAATGACCTGCTGAGGTGTTGATTTGCCATAAAAAAAAAAAACAACCAACCAACTATCTTCTCTAAAATTTCATCCATCTTTTACCTTTCTACGACATCCCTAGCAGCTTGTTTTTTTTTCTCTCTTGCTGTACCTCCTTGCACTCCAGTCAGAATCTTGCCTTGCTTGGGGTTAAAGGAGTATATGAATAAAGAGAAATGTGTGTGTGTGTTGTGTGTGCGTGTGTATATTAATGCTCATATATATATATATATATATATATATATATATATATATATATATATATTAAAAGATTTCTGAGTTATTACAATAACAATGGGTAATACATATTTCACCGCATAATGATGTTATATTGCGGCTCGTCAGACCCAAATGGTAAAACAGTTGATCCTCAAAATATCACCCCACAATACTTTTCTACAAAGACGCTCACATGTCCATATTTATTTTATTTTTTTTTTTTTGGTGGGGGATATTTTGAGGATATCTATATTATATTACTCAGTTAAATTAAATAAATGAATTTAACATTGAGTACTTTTGAGTTTGTTTTTATCGGAATTTACCTGGATAGTATACCAAGTGTGCTACATTATATATATACATATATATATATATATATATATATATATATATATATATATATAAATAACTCGATGGTACAATCACTGTCTAAATTACACAGAAGTGAAAATAACTCTGACATCTCATTTTAACAGAAATATTTACCAAATTTACACAAAAATATCTTGAAATAGAAAAGAATAAAATTTGAGTGAGTTCTGTTTAACGGCATATTAACCTCTGCATGTTATTTAATGTCAAATATGTGGTGCTTTAACGTTTTTTTCATGTTCGGTTATTGTGAGAAGTTTGATTTAGTCAGATTTTAGTGAAATTTTTTTTTAATTGTTTATTTTAGAAAACTGAAGATGTCTTCTAGATTTCTATTAAAAATATACTGCTGGCAATAATTTTTTTCTTTCATAAATTTATTTTGGCAACTTTTTTTTCTTCAAAAATGTGTTATGGTAATAATTGTTTACTTTCAAAAATGTATTGTTGGTAATATTTTTCCTTCAAAAATGTATATTCATCTATAAAAGTTTATTTTTATACTTTCATTGTCTGACCCCAGTTTTTTGGTTAACTATTTGCCCATAGCTGGGACCCTAACAGGTGCTACCACTCTGAGTCAGGGTGGACTTGGGAACAACAGCAATTAAGAGGTAGTTCTTCCTCGTGAATTTTACACAGCGTAAAAAATTTTACGTAAATTATATATATATATGTGTGTGTGTGTGTGTGTGTGATAACATATATTTTTCGTAAATATTCAATATTTCGTCTATGTATATATGTATATATATATATATATATATATATATATACAAAAATATTGATTATTTACGTAAATGTATATCTATAACTATATACATTTAAGCTTCATACATATATATATATATATATAGATACATAGATACATAGATTGATTGATTGATACATAGATAGATATTTCTGATGTCTTAATATACTCAGGTACAACAAGTGACATTTTCTTCCTCGTGAATTTCACACAGCGTAAAAATAAGAAAATAGATTTGAAATAAAAATTGAGATTAGGCCGAGCGTTTAAATTACTTTCATTTTTGGAAATTCAAACTTACCGATTTGCTTGTCATGTTTATGCATGAGATTTCAACCGTTCTCCATAACACAAAAACTCTCACTCGTTCTCTCTCTCTCTCTCTCTCTCTCTCTCTCTCTCTGGGACTATTTCTCTCTTTCTTTGTTTTTGCACAGACACGCAATCAAATATCAGCCACAAGAGCAGTCCATCTCCCGATCTGAATTTACTTATGGCTTGTAAATCTCAAAAATAAAAGAACAAATCAACCAAGAAAAACATGACAATTTACTCACATTTACGGACATCAGTTTTCACTTTTGCATAAATGCAAAAAGCAAAAAAAAAAAATTTGAATATTTTACCAACTTGAAAATGCAAACCTCATGCGCTATGTCGGCAGATGGTTTTGTGTGAGTTTCTATGTGATAACGAATGACTGCATATGTATAAATGTATATTTGGGTAAAATCTTTCATTTAAACATGTTTCCTTAAAAACGAACGACAAGGAATATATATATATATATATATATATATATATATATATATATATAATAGCATATGTTTAGAAAATATATGTATATATATATATATATATATATAGATAGATAGATAGATAGATAGATAGATAGATAGATAGATATTATTCATTTTTTATTTAATTTTTCCAATATTCATAAATGTTTCCTTTTTGTTGGCTATAAAGTGTGTAAAAATCATCGGTGATGGTGGATTTTGTAGTATTTCAGTTTAAACAACCTCTCTGAAGATGGTTCATGTGAGCCGAAAGCTTAGAAGAAAACCAATAAATAATTATCCAAATGTTGGAGAATTTTTGTCTTCATTTTCAACTGAAATTAAAGCAAAAATACGAAGTTTAGAACGGCTCATGATTAAGCATAATAGACATTCATTGTCTCTTATATTTAATAGCATATGTTTAGAAAAAAAATATAGATAGATAGATAGATAGATAGATATTGTTCATTTTTTATTTAATTTTTCCAAGATTCATAAATGTTTCATTTTTGTTGGGTATAAAGTGTGTAAAATGTTCCACAATCTGCGACACTCCAGTTACTTTCAGCCATTTCACTGGCCATTTTCAGGATATTATTTATCCGGTGTTGTTACGAGAGTCATTCAATAAATAAGGAGAATTTGTCTAAGGTAAATTACTGTAATACATATAGAAGCTTATTTTTTTAATTTTCAATATAGTCACCCAGTAGTGTCACGCACTTTTCTCATCTGTGCACAAGCTTTCGTATTCCCTCATCGTAAAAATCTTTGGACTGATGTCTCAGCTAATCGCGCACAGCACTTTTGACTTCATCATCACTTTCAAACTTCTTTAAACAATTTATTCCACTTGTAGACATTTTTTTTGCTGAAACATATGGCACCATACTCAGTTGACATTCTCCTATGAATTTCAACTGGTTTGCACCTTTCAGCAACCAAAAAGTTGATAACTGTTCTCTGTTCAATCCTAGAACATGCTTCTTGGTCGGCCATCTTTGTTAATATCCAAAACTCTCAAAGTTCTTTTTTTTCAATCTGCAAAAAAAAAATGAATTCCCTTTCAAAAAGAAATAAAGGGAAAAAATAAATAAATAAAAATTAAGCTTCTATCTGTATTAGGAGTGCATATACCGAAAAATTCACCTTATTTATTGAATGACCCTCGTAGAAGTCCTTATACCGAAAAATTCACCTTATTTATTGAATGACCCTCGTAGAAGTCCTTATACCGAAAAATTCACCTTATTTATTGAATGACTCTCGTAGAAGTCCTTATACCGAAAAATTCACCTTATTTATTGAATGACCCTCGTAGAAGTCCTTATACCGAAATATTCACCTTATTTATTGAATGACCCTCGTAGAAGTCCTTATACCGAAATATTCACGTTATTTATTGAATGACCCTCGTAGAAGTCCTTATACCGAAATATTCACCTTATTTATTGAATGACCCTCGTAGAAGTCCTTATACCGAAATATTCACCTTATTTATTGAATGACCCTCGTAGAAGTCCTTATACCGAAATATTCACCTTATTTATTGAATGACCCTCGTAGAAGTCCTTATACCGAAATATTCACCTTATTTATTGAATGACCCTCGTAGAAGTCCTTATACCGAAATATTCACCTTATTTATGAATGACCCTCGTATTACGTCCTCATGTTTGATTGTAATGTAATTTTTGCGTTTTTGTGTTTTTTTTTTAAAGAATAGTTCTTTAAAGTTATCACGTGATGAGCGAGGCTGGGCATCGTGTGAGCGTCTGGTCATTTTTTTAAATTCTTTCAAAACTCTACCTCCACTGTTACATATATACATGTTTTATATCTAAAATGCTGCGAGGTCTAATAGTGAGTTCATTGTGTTCCGTCCGTAAATCTCTGATTCTCGTTCAAGCACATTTGTTAAAGAATTTTGATCCCAGCCTATACTTTTTTCAACCAAACTGATGCCGAAAAACTACATCACATCTATGTCTGCATCTACACATAGGAATTGTGGTGTAATTTTGCTGAGTCAGAAATTTTTTCTTGTCAGTTCATCTTGCACATTTATTAATCTGTCTTTCGTCCTTTTCATTGAATTCTGTCTACATATCTGGTCGGATGCTCCTGCTATTCATCTTGAGGTTCTCAACAAAATAAGTGAAAAATGGCCGCTGTAAGTAACTTCACAGTAACCAAAATAACTTTCGGCTTTAAATATCCCACAAAATATTGATAATGGTAATCAATAAAACAATTCGACAGTAAGACCTGTATTCATAATCTCAACGTGGACAGAATTGTCTAGGTCATTTCTAATCGTATTTGTCTGAGAAATCGCGTAACTTCAAGATTTGCAGTTAAAACGGCGTAAACATTCTGAAGCTGTCGTGGCTGAGCATTCAAAAATATCAAACGAACAAAGACCTATTGCGTACATCCCTTGTGTTTCAGAATTAAGTGCCATACGTGATTCACTCTTGGGTGACCATGTCTCGAAACAGACCCGACTGACTGGGCAGAAGATTATCCCGCAGTAGGTTGCCATTGATTTCTGCGGTAGACTGGTTGCCAGCCAATCTATCCTGTTATTTAACCCATAACTGAAGGAAAGAGATAGATTAATATCTTTCCCAAGGATATTTGCGCGTAAGAGAATGCAAGGAATTCAGCTGGAATTCGATCCCGGCTCCCTGATTTTCTCGTTCCGAGCCGATATCCAACGCACATCAGAACATGTAGGCTAGGCAAAATGACTATCATATTTGTTGAAAATTAACAAGCAGAATTGAGTTGACTAGAGAGTTGAGCGCATGAGCGTAGAATTCTATTAGTAAAGGACCATATATTTTAGGTTTACTATCAGCCCCAAAAAGTACAAAAACGAATTTTGAGCACGTGGTAATCACAAGCAGACATCCATCGAGATACTGACCATGTTCGACTTTGATTAACATCGGTGATCTTACGGGTGCCGCTGTTTCAACGTAATATACCAATAAGACTTGATGTTAGGGAAATTTTTTTTTTAAATTGCTTAAATTTGATATCATATTGCAAGCTTCAAGCTTTGAAATGCCGAAAACGTTAATGGCTACATTTTAAAGTATTAGTAAGTAAGTAATATAATTATTTTTCCGTTTTTTTTTTCTCTTTCTTTGAATAATTTAATAATATACACAAATAATTATGGTAAGAAGAGCAACACATACATTATCATTAATTTATGAAACTTCAAAAATAGACAAGAAACACAATCCTCGTGTTAAAAATATCAGAAGTAATTTCAGAATTTACAATTTAAAAAGAAGCCCTTAAATTTAATTAATTTATTTATGATTATATGGTCTTCTTGAGTTTTTTTTAATAAAAATCAAACGAATAAAATTTAAATATGTTGTGGAGTAGTTTTCGTACTGTAGGTTATAATTGTGCTATGTTGGTTGCTAATCGACTTAATGCACCGAAAATGTTAAGAACTTGGTAATCTTCCACTGAAACCTGACTCCTTAGTATTCGGCTAACTGCCGACTAATATCAACTGCCTAGTAGTTCTACTGAACTCAAATAGAACTCTAAAGAATTCTCTAGAATTTCTAAGAACTCCTATGAACTTTCCAAGAATTTCTCCAGTTAAGTTTTTGTTAACGTTTATTAATATAGGAGGGGGAGTCCATTATCTGAAGAATAGGTGTGTTTCGCCATAACAAAATATCTGAGACGTGTTTTAACAGAAGACAGAAAAGATGACAGTTAATCCCGAATACTTATTGGGATGATTAAAGATGAATTACCTAAAGCTAAGCAGTGTTATTTAGAGACAGAAAATATCGTTAGAAACAAAGAAAAGAGTACAGAACTATTACGTAGTATCCGTTCTTCAATATGGCAATGAATGCGTAAGAATCTCATCACAGAAACTGGAGGCAACAAAAATGTAGTTCTTTAAGAAGTATGCTGAAAATACAATAAATTACACAATCCATGCATAGAATACGTTTGTCATATCTGGTCAGGCGCTCTGCTATTGATATCTGAAGGCTCCAAAAAGAGAATTTCTAAAGTGATCGGTCCCGACCTGGCAGCTCGTCTCCTGCTATTTTTTCACCGGTGGGATGTAGCTTCCCTCTGTCCCTTTACAAATATTTCTATGACTTCTGCTTGACGAACTTAGGTCACTGGTTCCCCCTCCACAAGAATTTACTCGAGCAACTAGACTGGCAACAAGGTCCTACCATTTTACAATTAAATCTATCAAAAGCAGCCGACAATTCTTCTCCATCAGCTTCTTTTCTCGCACTTACCGCCCGAGGAATATCCTTCCGTGTACCTGCTTTCCTGAAGACTACAACCTAAATGAATTCAAAAACAATGTCAATTGCCATCTCTTATCCATTTGATTTCAGTCCTTCCCTCGTACTTTCTGCATCACTCCGTGTATCTAATTTTTTTTTCTTTTCTCTCTACCTTCACAACTTTTTTCACTCCTGTGTTCACATTCTTCTTCTCTTGCCCTTTCTCTGTCACCCACTGTAACTTTTCGTCATTTATTTATATAGCCCCCTGAGCATTAGTGTCGGTACCCTATTGCTTGGCGTGAAACTATGAAAAATGTGTGCAATGATGGGGTTGTAGTGAAAAGGGAAACAAAACAGAAATCTAAACGTAACATTATGAAGAGGCCGTTGTAATTACTCCGTCAAAAGTATAAGCAGTGGGGACTGGAAAATATTACACTCACATCAAAGATTGAGGATAAGTGTTTCAGTGGGAAAAAAACGCACAACATATTGATAAACGTGACTAAATGGATGATAGAACAACATTTATGAGAACCTGGCAGTATAGCCCGGCGTTGCTCGGGTGTAATGAAAGTTTTAAAACTAATCCATGGTCCTGGAGCTCAGACTCATTGGACGTTGGCACGAAAGACTAAAAAGCAATAGTTGTTTCCTGTTAAAGCGAAACCGTAGACTGAAAGAAAAATGAATGGATGTAAATCAAAATTTGATTTCCTGGTATCGATATCAAATAAGTTTTTTTCGTCGTAAACTGCATTTTGAAGGCTAAATATGTCCTCTGAGTAAATGCTATCGCGGCTGAAACTAAGAACTACAGTAATACCTACTTAGAGCCAAACCCGAAGCAAAAACTAAAATAAAAGGGCTGAAAAAAAATACAGACATACAGGCAGATAAACAGACACACACACAGAAACAGCTTGCCTTATATATATATATATATATATATATATATATATATATATATATGTTATCAATTTTCTGCACTATTGTAAGAACTGCAACATTGAAACTTCTGAATATTGTTTCTTATGTCTTTGTCTATAAGTGTATGAAATTTGATTCAAATCTGACCACTCTTTCTATAACCCGATTTTTTCGATTATCCAATTTTCGATATTTTTCCGTGGTACCTCGAGACAAACCTAGCTAAGAACCCGCGGAAACGCTTATAGTACAACTGTGTAAATTTTCAAGAAAATCGGTTCAGACGTTTTGGAGTCTATAGGTAACGGAAACACATACACAGACACACACACACACAGACAAACACACACACACACACACACACACAAAGTTCCATTCATAAATAAGTTTAGATAACAAAAAGACAATCCTTACGAGCTACATCCGACAGTAAGCTGAAAAGAGCCATGATTGATTTCGTCCTCAGAAGACATGACACAAATAATTTCATTTTGGCGTCATCTTGTTGCGACACATACTATACGCATGTTTTCATTTTTAATATACAGTATGCAAACGACGTAACAGAAACCACCAGCAATATGGTACTCAGTGCAAAGACTATTATACCTACATCTGTGGGGAAATCCGTACTAGATGCGCCTGCCTGCAGTCTGTCTTTCTCGCGGTGCACGCTGATACGTTTGTCTATGTGATCACTTGCTTAAACTTGATCTCAAACTTGATCTTTTTTTTCTCGCTCCCTTTGTGGTTCTGTTGCTAATTTTACTTTAATTTAGACAGGTGTTTCGAATTCCAGTCACTTATAAATTAAACGCATACAATTTAAACACGAGAAGATCCTGAGAAAAATAGTGATTTCTATAATGCAAAGATGACCCTCACAAAGCGAGCGGAGGGGACGGAATCCCAATCATAATCTTGAAGAAATTTGTCCCTGAATTCTCCTCTGTCCTTTCTAAGCTCTACAACTTCTGCCTATTGCTTCCTGCTTTCCTGCCTGTTGGAAATCTTCCTCTGTATTTCCTATATTTAAAAACACTGGAGAACTCTCGGACCCAGCAAATTACCGCCCTATCAGCCTTCTTCCGATCTTTGGCAAAGTGTTCGAAGCCATTATCAACGCCGAGGTGGTTCAGCATCTCACAGCGCACAGGCTCCTCTTGGACAAGCAGTATGGATTCTGCATCACCAGGTCTACTGTTGATATGCTAACGACCATCACCGAGTACATATACCAGGAACTCGACGAGAATGGCGAAGCTCGAACCGTTGCATTGGATATTTCTAAAGCGTTCGACAGAGTTTGGCATGCTGGCCTTCTATGCAAACTGCGGAGCCATGGTATAACTGGACATTTGTTTGAACTAATCCAGTCTTTCCTCTCTAACCGCACATTGAAGATGGTATTAAACGGACATGCCTACCAGAACTACCATACGAACGCGGGTGTCCCTCAAGGCTCTATCATAGGTCCGACGCTCTTTCTGATCTACATTAATGATCTCCCTGATACCATAAGATCCCAAGTAGCTATGTACGCCGATGACACCACAGTTTACTCTCGCCTCGATCAAATATCTGGTGTGGGTGACAAAGCTAACCTTGCAGCCGAGCTTGAAAAGTACCTCCAATCCGTAGTGGACTGGGGTAAGAAATGGCTCGTAAATTTTAAACTTCTAAAACGAAGCTGCTCTCAATAAACCATCATAGACAATCGCACCTACCTCCCATTAGCATGGACCAGGCTTGCCTCCCACAGAGTAAAACACAACTTGGTCTCACATTCTCAGCGGACCTCAAGTGGAATGACTATATCGAATCCATTGCTAAATCCGCTGCTATGGAAGTCGGTTCTCTGCGCAGGACCCGCAAGTTCTTTCCGTCTGAAATTATCCTGCACATATATAAGTCTACCATCCTCCCCTTGCATTGAATACTGTTACCATATCTGGTCGGGTGCCCCTGCTATTCTCCTTGGGCTTCTCGACAAAGTACAACGGAGAGTCTGTAATGTAATCGATACCGACTTGGCAGACCGCCTGCAGCCTCTCTCTCACCAGCGCCACGTGGCTTCCCTGTGTCTCTTCTATAAACAATTTCACGGCTTCTGCTCCGATGAACTTAGATCACTGGTGCCCCCTAGGGACGAATTCGCACGAGATACTAGATTAGCAAATAGATCCCACCTTTTTACAGTGAAACCAATAAAATGCAACCGCATTTTCTACTCCAACAGTTTCCTTTCTCGCGCTTCCCGACTGTTGAATTCCCTTCCACATGATTACTTCCCCGAGGGCTACAATCTCCAGGAGTTTAAATGTAAGGTCAATAGACACCTCCTAACACACTAACTCGCATCCATTTTTTCAAACACTCTTCCCATCTACTCAGCCTCCGTATCCTTACCCATCTATCACCCTCCTTTTGACATTTCCTATATCTAACGACTCTCTCTCTTTACCTTCCCCTATGTAGCCCCATGCGCAATAGTGGCCGTGGAATGCCTTGCTTGAGGAGAAATGATTAAAAAAAATTGATTTTAGATATCACTGAAAAAAGACTGAAGACCTGTTGGCCGAAAAGGTCAGAACAAACTAAAGTTGAAGAGATAAGATATCTGCCTGCCTATTCAAAATAATATATATATATATACACACATATATAGTCATCAGCAGACAGATCTGTTTCGCTGTATCACAGCTCATCAGTATGGTTAGAGTCCGATAGTCTTTTAACCTAGGATTAGAAACCCGATTGAATTGGCGTCAGTCGGCGATTCTACCCCTGGGCTATGAGCGGTCGGTAGAAGAAGGCAGACTTTTTAGCTTGTATATTATTATTATACACGCCCAGTAGCCAGAGTGCTCTAATTCATTTTAATGAATGAGTGATGCGTACATATATATATATATATATATATATTTAGATGTGTGTGTGTGTGTGCGTGTGTGTGTGTGTGTGTGTGTGTGTTAGTGTATGTGTGTTTGTGCGTGTGTGTTTGTGAGTGTTATATAGTTTGGCAGATAGATAGATAGATAGATAGATTATAGATAGTTTCGCGCGTTGATAGATAGATAGATAGTTTCGCGCGTTGATAGATAGATAGATAGATAGTTTCGCGCGTTGATAGATAGATAGATAGATAGATAGATAGATAGATAGATAGATAGATAGATATGAAAAAATTTAGCTAGATAGATAGATGTATAGATATAGAGATAAATCCGTTCGTAGATTGGTAGATCGAAAAGCGATGAATAAATAAAAAGTGAAATACACATAGAAATAAATCTGTAGTTAAACTTGAAAAAACTGACAAAAGTAATTATGTTTTTCGCTACCTCTCAAAAATTACGAACTTAAACACTAATCTTTTTTCCATACAATGTTTATATATATATATATAGATAGATAGATGGTGGTTGAGTAACAGAAATTGAAATATTATTCATCACAATAGATTGACCAAATAAGTAATATCATCTAATCAAAATTGATTTGCTCGCTGATTTCATAGCAATATATATATATATATATATATATATATATATATATATATATATCCAGAAATTTTTTTTAAATTTCAAATAATTTTCCCATTTTACATTTAATTGATTCTTCCTTTTTAATAGCATGGCTGTTCTCCCTATTTACATAAATCGATTATAAATTGGCAGTAAAATATACGCTTTTATTAGCTTAACGATTCCCCAAATTATCGCCCTACCTTTTAATAAATATCTTCATCTGAATAAATATCATTTAAACTTCTGACATAGGCGTTTAAGCATCTTCAAATCAGTTACTCATTCGATTAACATTACCATATTGGTAATAACTTTGTATTTTGACACGCTATATGGTTACTTAATTTTTAAAATAAATCAATAAAGTGCGAAACAGAGAACCGAAGGCGAATTGGCATGGCGAAGGACGCGTTCCAATAGCCGAGTAAAGTATTAAAAGACAGGAAACTTTCACTAGAAACAAAAAGAGTACTGGATTGCTATGTGATATCAGTTCTTCAATATGGCAGTCAATGCCGGACAATATCATCAAAATGAAGGAAAGACTTGAAGAAACTGAAATGTGGTTCTAGAGAAGGATGCTGATGATATCGTGGATCGAGCATGTGAGCAAGGATGTTGTTTTGCAAACAATGGAAACGAAAAGAAAATTAAAATTGAGCATCAGGAAAAGACAACAAAACTTCATGGGACATGCAATGAGGAAGGACGGCTTAGAGAACCTGATACTGACAGGTTAAATACCGCGAAAAGGAGACAGAAGAAAGCAGCGGATAACATTTCAAGGGCCTGGACAGTTAGATGACAGAACAGGCGTTGCGTGGTGTTACAGGAGAAAGCGTGCTAAGAGCCACCAGGGATAGGGAGACGTGGAAGCCATGATAGCCTACGCCTTGAAAAAACAAGAAGAATCATAGAAATTAGAGGAACACGTGGAATTTCCACGGAATGATAATTATGATTTCCTGGAAAAATTTAGTTTGTCCTCCTACAAATGAAAGTAACGTCTTTAAAAAAAAATATATATTATTAAAATAATAATTTTCAAAAATAATATTTTTTAATTTATTATTATTATGTCATTTTTCATCATATTTCGATTTCTGCTTTGGTCTCACTACCAACCAAGTCTGCGGGGAGACCTAAGACAGGCAGTGGCGTGTTGTTATGGCTCCATTTCATGTTTTTCTATCTTCCCTATCATCCCCAGCATTACATAGATAAAGTTTTCCTTAGTGTGTGGGCTGTACTTAGTAAGACAATTTTTTGTATATCCCTTAAGCTGGGGTTTCCAGGGATTCTTTCAATGTGTTGTTTTGTTCCATTTTTTATCATTCCAAGTGCACCTACTATCACTGGCACAACTCTTGTTTTCAATTTCCACATTTTTTCTATTTCAATTTCCAGATCTTTATATTTTGACAGTTTTTCAAATTCCTTGATTGCTATGTTACAATCCGCTGGACAAGCCATATCAATTAATAGACAAGTTTTCTCCTTCTGGTTTTTAACAATAATGTCTGGCCTGTTTGCTTCAATTTTTCTGTCTGTGTAGATGGTGTAATCCCATAGAATGGTTACATCTTCTATTTCTGTAACCGGTGCTGGGTGATGTTCATACCAGTGTTTGTTTACAGCTTTTCCATAATGTTTGCACATTGCCCAATGTAAATATTGCCCAACTCTATCGTGGCGATTTATATATTCATATAGGGCAAGCACAGAACAGCCTGAGATTAGGTGGTCTATTGTTTCTTGGTGTTTATCACAAAACCTGCATTTTGGATCCATATTATTATGCATAATATTTGCCTGAAAGTTTCTAGTGAAAAGACTTTGGTCTTGTGCTGCAAGAATAAAGCCTTCAGTTTCAGACTTTAATCCAGATGCACGTAACCATCGATGAGTATTAACTTTGTCAACATTGGATTTATTGGCACGTTCTGGATATTGGCCATGCAGAGGTTTGTCTTGCCAGCGCTGTTTCATCTGTTCAAGAGCTTTATCTTTGGCTTTCATTTTCATATATTTTGCCGCAATAGTTGGTTCTTGGCTTCTGTTTTGCTTTTCTACAGAATCTACTAACTGTAAATCTTGTTTGTATTTACTGCCTTCTTTTATTATTGAATATTTTTTCTTTCTTTCTTTCTTCATTTTGCCTTACTAATTGTATCATCCAATCCTTTGTTGTTTCTATGTATGTTAGTAAGCCAATAGTTGTCATGTATGACAATTCCAGCTGAATAAGACCTCTTCCACCTTCTTTACGGGGTATGTATAGACGGTCTACATCAGCCTTTGGATGATGCATCTTATGCTTAGAAAGAAGCTTTCTTGTTTTAGCATCCATTCGCCTGATGTCGTTTAGAGTCCAGTTTAAGATGTTAAAGCTATATTGGATAACTGGGATTGCAAGGCTATTAATGGCCATAACTCTGTTCTGTGAATTTAATTCAGTTTTTAATATCATTTGTAGCCTTCTATAGTACTCTTTACGCACTATTTCTTTCATTTTTTTATGGTGAATGTTTTCGCTCTCATTTACACCTAGGTATTTATAAGCTTTTTCTGGTTTCAATTCTTTTAATGTTACAGCAGGGTCTTAGCGAATTTAGGATGTTTCTTGTATTGATCCACGTAAAACTGTAGCTTTAGCACATTTATTCAAATTAAATCTCATTCCAATGTCTTCGTTGAAGCATTTTACAGTTTGCAGAAGACCTTCCAGCTCATTATCATTCTTAGCATATAACTTTAAGTCATCCATGTAAAATAGATGGCTTATTTTCTTTTGGCATATTTTATAACCACATTCTGTCTTATTAAGTTGACTGGTTAGTGCTATTAATGATATGCAGAATAGTAAGGGAGATAAAGAATCACTTGAAATATACCTCTTTTGATGTTTATTCATCAGACTTATCGGTTCCATTTATATGATTGAGGTAAAGGGTGGTTTTCCATGTAGACATGCACTGTTTGATGAAATTGATGATGACGGGCGATATCTGGTATATATTTAAAGTCTTTAAAATCCAGGAATGTGGCACACTATCGAATGCCTTTCGATAATCTATCCAGGCAGTACTAAGATTTTTCTTTGTTCTGTAGCAGTTTTCCAGGATCAGTTTGTTAATTAGCAATTGGTCTTTACATCCATAACAGCCACGTTTGCACCCTTTTTGTTCAAGCGGTATCATGTCATTTCTTTCTAAGAATAAATATGTCTGTTTTGTTAAAATAGATGTTAATAGTTTATATGTTGTCGGAAGACATGTAATTGGTCTGTAGTTTTTCGGGTTGTTTGTGTCACCATTCTTGGGTAGAAGAAATGTAATTCCTTTGGTCATCCATGCAGGAATTTTAGTGGGATCGTCAACCATTTCTTGAAGTTCTTTGGCTAGTTTTTTATGTGCTGTATTTAAATAATATTGCCAAAAGTTAGGAATTTTATCTATACCTGGGAATTTCCAATTGTGTGCTTTTTTAGTGCAAATTTAACATCTTCTTCTGTAATTCCAGACCATGTCTGTTCTGGTTTATTTTTCATTTGTTCTATCTCTTGCGGAATCCAATCTACTTCCTTGCTATGTTCTTTAGGGCAAGCCCATATCTTTTCCCAGAACTGTGACTTTTTCCATTCTGGAGGGGACTGTCACTTCAATTCTTTTTTTACCTATTTCCCTGTAAAATCTTTTTGTGTCAGTTTGAAAAATCTTGTTTTGTCTGTAAAATCTTGCTCTTTTCTCATAGCGTCTTATTCTTTGAGCCTTCAGTTGGATTTTTTGCTTTATTTTTTCTTTATTTGATAAGACTTCATTTTCATTTCTAATGTTATATTTTCTTTCGGCTCTTCTGCTTTTCCTAGTTCTTACATTTATTCCTCTACTCAGTTCATCCAGTACTGATAGTTCACTTCTAAGTTGTTCGATTTCTTTTTCTATTTTTCTTTTCCAAGGTGGATCTTCATATCTGCGAGACAGCCTTGTTTTTATTTTGATATTCAATTTTTTTTGTTGCTGCTATTGCTGATGCATATATTACTTCGTTGAGATTTGTATGAGTGTCTTCATCCAGTATTAATTTCAGTGCTGCATTGTAGAGTTTAATAGTTCGGAGGTTATGTTTTGTTGGTTGTAATTTTCGGAGCTGTTTAATTTATTTTAATTTAATTTAATTTGTCCTCCTACAAATGACAGTAACGCCTTAATAAAAAAATATATTATTAAAAATAATAATTTTCAAAGAGAATATTCTTTAATTTATTATTATTATTATCATTATTATTATTATTATTATGTCATTTTTCATCATATTTCGATTTCTGCTTTGGTCTCACTACCAACCAAGTCTGCGGGTAGACCTAAGGCAGGTAGTGGCGTGTTGTTATGGCTTCATTTCATGTTTTTCTATCTTCCCTATCATCCCCAGCATTACATAGATAAAGTTTTCCTTAGTGTGTGGGCTGTACTTAATAAGACAATTTTTTGTATATCTCTTAAGCTGGGGTTTCCAGGGATTCTTTCAATGTGTTGTTTTGTTCCATTTTTTATCATTCCAAGTGCACCTACTATCACTGGCACAACTCTTGTTTTCAATTTCCACATTTTTTCTATTTCAATTTCCAGATCTTTATATTTTGACAGTTTTTCAAATTCCTTGATTGCTATGTTACAATCCGCTGGACAAGCCATATCAATTAATAGACAAGTTTTCTCCTTCTGGTTTTTAACAATAATGTCTGGCCTGTTTGCTTCAATTTTTCTGTCTGTGTAGATGGTGTAATCCCATAGAATGGTTACATCTTCTATTTCTGTAACCGGTGCTGGGTGATGTTCATACCAGTGTTTGTTTACAGCTTTTCCATAATGTTTGCACATTGCCCAATGTAAATATTGCCCAACTCTATCGTGGCGATTTATATATTCATATAGGGCAAGCACAGAACAGCCTGAGATTAGGTGGTCTATTGTTTCTTGGTGTTTATCACAAAACCTGCATTTTGGATCCATATTATTATGCATAATATTTGCCTGAAAGTTTCTAGTGAAAAGACTTTGGTCTTGTGCTGCAAGAATAAAGCCTTCAGTTTCAGACTTTAATCCAGATGCACGTAACCATCGATGAGTATTAACTTTGTCAACATTGGATTTATTGGCACGTTCTGGATATTGGCCATGCAGAGGTTTGTCTTGCCAGCGCTGTTTCATCTGTTCAAGAGCTTTATCTTTGGCTTTCATTTTCATATATTTTGCCGCAATAGTTGGTTCTTGGCTTCTGTTTTGCTTTTCTACAGAATCTACTAACTGTAAATCTTGTTTGTATTTACTGCCTTCTTTTATTATTGAATATTTTTTCTTTCTTTCTTTCTTCATTTTGCCTTACTAATTGTATCATCCAATCCTTTGTTGTTTCTATGTATGTTAGTAAGCCAATAGTTGTCATGTATGACAATTCCAGCTGAATAAGACCTCTTCCACCTTCTTTACGGGGTATGTATAGACGGTCTACATCAGCCTTTGGATGATGCATCTTATGCTTAGAAAGAAGCTTTCTTGTTTTAGCATCCATTCGCCTGATGTCGTTTAGAGTCCAGTTTAAGATGTTAAAGCTATATTGGATAACTGGGATTGCAAGGCTATTAATGGCCATAACTCTGTTCTGTGAATTTAATTCAGTTTTTAATATCATTTGTAGCCTTCTATAGTACTCTTTACGCACTATTTCTTTCATTTTTTTATGGTGAATGTTTTCGCTCTCATTTACACCTAGGTATTTATAAGCTTTTTCTGGTTTCAATTCTTTTAATGTTACAGCAGGGTCTTAGCGAATTTAGGATGTTTCTTGTATTGATCCACGTAAAACTGTAGCTTTAGCACATTTATTCAAATTAAATCTCATTCCAATGTCTTCGTTGAAGCATTTTACAGTTTGCAGAAGACCTTCCAGCTCATTATCATTCTTAGCATATAACTTTAAGTCATCCATGTAAAATAGATGGCTTATTTTCTTTTGGCATATTTTATAACCACATTCTGTCTTATTAAGTTGACTGGTTAGTGCTATTAATGATATGCAGAATAGTAAGGGAGATAAAGAATCACTTGAAATATACCTCTTTTGATGTTTATTCATCAGACTTATCGGTTCCATTTATATGATTGAGGTAAAGGGTGGTTTTCCATGTAGACATGCACTGTTTGATGAAATTGATGATGACGGGCGATATCTGGTATATATTTAAAGTCTTTAAAATCCAGGAATGTGGCACACTATCGAATGCCTTTCGATAATCTATCCAGGCAGTACTAAGATTTTTCTTTGTTCTGTAGCAGTTTTCCAGGATCAGTTTGTTAATTAGCAATTGGTCTTTACATCCATAACAGCCACGTTTGCACCCTTTTTGTTCAAGCGGTATCATGTCATTTCTTTCTAAGAATAAATATGTCTGTTTTGTTAAAATAGATGTTAATAGTTTATATGTTGTCGGAAGACATGTAATTGGTCTGTAGTTTTTCGGGTTGTTTGTGTCACCATTCTTGGGTAGAAGAAATGTAATTCCTTTGGTCATCCATGCAGGAATTTTAGTGGGATCGTCAACCATTTCTTGAAGTTCTTTGGCTAGTTTTTTATGTGCTGTATTTAAATAATATTGCCAAAAGTTAGGAATTTTATCTATACCTGGGAATTTCCAATTGTGTGCTTTTTTAGTGCAAATTTAACATCTTCTTCTGTAATTCCAGACCATGTCTGTTCTGGTTTATTTTTCATTTGTTCTATCTCTTGCGGAATCCAATCTACTTCCTTGCTATGTTCTTTAGGGCAAGCCCATATCTTTTCCCAGAACTGTGACTTTTTCCATTCTGGAGGGGACTGTCACTTCAATTCTTTTTTTACCTATTTCCCTGTAAAATCTTTTTGTGTCAGTTTGAAAAATCTTGTTTTGTCTGTAAAATCTTGCTCTTTTCTCATAGCGTCTTATTCTTTGAGCCTTCAGTTGGATTTTTTGCTTTATTTTTTCTTTATTTGATAAGACTTCATTTTCATTTCTAATGTTATATTTTCTTTCGGCTCTTCTGCTTTTCCTAGTTCTTACATTTATTCCTCTACTCAGTTCATCCAGTACTGATAGTTCACTTCTAAGTTGTTCGATTTCTTTTTCTATTTTTCTTTTCCAAGGTGGATCTTCATATCTGCGAGACAGCCTTGTTTTTATTTTGATATTCAATTTTTTTGTTGCTGCTATTGCTGATGCATATATTACTTCGTTGAGATTTGTATGAGTGTCTTCATCCAGTATTAATTTCAGTGCTGCATTGTAGAGTTTAATAGTTCGGAGGTTATGTTTTGTTGGTTGTAATTTTCGGAGCTGTTTAATTTATTTTAATTTAATTTAATTTGTCCTCCTACAAATGACAGTAACGCCTTAATAAAAAAATATATTATTAAAAATAATAATTTTCAAAGAGAATATTCTTTAATTTATTATTATTATTATCATTATTATTATTATTATTATGTCATTTTTCATCATATTTCGATTTCTGCTTTGGTCTCACTACCAACCAAGTCTGCGGGTAGACCTAAGGCAGGTAGTGGCGTGTTGTTATGGCTTCATTTCATGTTTTTCTATCTTCCCTATCATCCCCAGCATTACATAGATAAAGTTTTCCTTAGTGTGTGGGCTGTACTTAATAAGACAATTTTTTGTATATCTCTTAAGCTGGGGTTTCCAGGGATTCTTTCAATGTGTTGTTTTGTTACATTTTTTATCATTCCAAGTGCACCTACTATCACTGGCACAACTCTTGTTTTCAATTTCCACATTTTTTCTATTTCAATTTCCAGATCTTTATATTTTGACAGTTTTTCAAATTCCTTGATTGCTATGTTACAATCCGCTGGACAAGCCATATCAATTAATAGACAAGTTTTCTCCTTCTGGTTTTTAACAATAATGTCTGGCCTGTTTGCTTCAATTTTTCTGTCTGTGTAGATGGTGTAATCCCATAGAATGGTTACATCTTCTATTTCTGTAACCGGTGCTGGGTGATGTTCATACCAGTGTTTGTTTACAGCTTTTCCATAATGTTTGCACATTGCCCAATGTAAATATTGCCCAACTCTATCGTGGCGATTTTTATATTCGTTTGGGGCAAGCACAGAACAGCCTGAGATTAGGTGGTCTATTGTTTCTTGGTGTTTATCACAAAACCTGCATTTTGGATCCATATTATTATGCATAATATTTGCCTGAAAGTTTCTAGTGAAAAGACTTTGGTCTTGTGCTGCAAGAATAAAGCCTTCAGTTTCAGACTTTAATCCAGATGCACGTAACCATCGATGAGTATTAATTTTGTCAACATTGGATTTATTGGCACGTACTGGATATTGGCCATGCAGAGGTTTGTCTTGCCAGCGCTGTTTCATCTGTTCAAGAGCTTTATCTTTGGCTTTCATTTTCATATTTTTTGCCGCAATAGTTGGTTCTTGGCTACTGTTTTGCTTTTCTACAGAATCTACTAACTGTAAATCTTGTTTGAATTTACTGCCTTCTTTTATTATTATTATTATTATTATTATTATTATTATTATTATTATAATATACAAATTTTTAAAATATTTTTGAAGTCCTCAAAGAATTGGTTTCGAGTAGCCTTTTTAGTTAAGAACTGATGATTATATTGCCTATCTAATATTGAAAAGTTTAATAAAAAACGTTTTATTATTAATCGAAAAAAAGTTTTTTTTTTCTTCAGAATATAATGTCCTTCATAGTTATTAGTTATTCCAGCAATTAAAAGCTTATCAAATTAAATTATATCAGAGTTTCATTGCATTTTTTATTTTACTCCTCGGAGAAGATTTTCGGACAATGATTGCAAACTTAAAATAAACAAAATGATGATTTATATTCCTCAATGAGTCCTGCATTGAACAAATAAACTAAACGTGAGCCATCAAAAAAAACAAAAACAAAAAGAAACTCAATTCTACTATAAGACATTTTTGCTGATCAATGTTTACATGAATGATCAGGAAACATGTTTCAAATAGACGGTAATAAAAAATAAAATTTATTAAGATTTCATGGATTTACGTGGAGAGTGGGTAACCGAGGTAAAAATATATTTTATCAAGATTTTTAATAAGTAATAATTTCAAAAATAATTTCATTCATTTGTGAATGGGTACTGATACTTTCATTAAAATCTGACAATTATTTGATTTTACCGAGAATTTCCAAATTAATATGTTTGTCAACGAAAAAAAGTGGGTGATGCAATCATTACGTTTCCATTGTAAAACAGTCGTAACGTTTCTTTTGCCGCTAACTCAAATCAAAACAAAACTTTCTGAGAAAATTTCGAAAATGTTAGAAGGGATTAAAAAATTTTAAAAAATAATTTAAGTTACTTTCAAGACCCATGTGTCAATTGTAAACAGAAAAGACCAACTGTGTAATGGCCAAGTGTGCAAAAGAGGCCAGCAATTTCGTTATTCGGTCGCGTGATACGAAAACAAACCTACCTATTTTTACTATATTATATAGAACACACACATATACACACAGCTTAAGCGGCTGTTGCTACGGTAATGCTATAGACTCGCCTCCTGCTCTCTCACTCTTTACTACCCTTCCGTTTGGCAAAGGAGAGAGAAAGGTTGAGGAGAGTAGCGTTTAAAATGATAGAGGGGAAGGAAAAGCTCGTATAGAGAGTAAGTGGCGTAACGGACGGACGAACAATGTAACTAACTAACTAAGGAAGGAAAAAGCAGAATTATTATATGATGTGTGAAGTGTTGCAATACAAAACTGAAGATATGTTACCAAATACGTATGGGTTTGAATTGCAATTTTCGCCTTTGAAATTTAATAAAGTATCTTGTATGTCTGGCCAGTCGGATCCAAACGATGCTTTTCTACATTTACTAATCATCTTTACGCTTATTGAACCTGTGTTTTATACTGCAACTATGACGAGCAGATCTTAGTTACAGTTTCTGGTAGAGATCGCATTATCTAGCGTTAATAACTGTCTGAACAAGATCATGACTCTCAAACCCTCGGTCTCTATGACCGCACTTACTCGCAAATACCACCAGGAAAGTTATTAATCCGTCTCTTCTCTCCCCATTGTGACACGATAACTAGACATATATGTATTTTATTATAATAGATTAAAATAGAAAATAGATTAGAATAGAAAATAGTTTAAAAACATATTTAACAAAAGTGAAAAAGAAGAGGAAAAAAATAAATAAATAAACGCTTTTTATTTTATGAGGAAAATTGTCCTCCGGTAAATATTTGACTCAGTGATAAAGTTTAGCGGGTAGGTTTTCGATGACCCGGTCAAAGGCTGTCCTTTACTGTATCTTGACCACACGTATCTTTTCCGGCGGAAGCCTTATTAAGATTTAAAAAAAAAGATAACTGAAATTTCAGACTTACAGTCGCCGGTGTTTGTCACCGGTGGTCTAAAGCATTTCCGGATTTGCGGGTTTCCGGTCAATTTTAAATAAATAGAGCAAGTTCAGACAGAAAGTTAAGACGAGTTAAGTGAAAGGGAGTCCGCCGGGTGCGAGCTTGAAGTAAGGATCTCCGTTCGTCTTGTTTCGTTCAGTTCGGATTTGTTGATCTCCATTAATTAGAGTTAGAGCTGTGTGTCACAGTCGCCTGCCCCAACCGGCAAAGCTAACTCTAAACGAATAAAGCATCCTTTTCAACTCATTCAAGTTGTGGAAGTTCGTTCCTTATAGTCAATCTTGTACCCCCAGCTGTCCGGCCGACATTTTCTACAAATTTCCGGCAACATCACAGCGTGGAGAACGGCCGCCGGAGAAATTGTTAGGACAGGACAATTGGGGTGTTACACCATAGTTAGTGTCAAATAACAGCTCAGATCGGGTTCTACAGCCTTGGTTGTCAAACAGTTTACAACAGAACGTAATGACAACCTACTTCGTGATAATCTTCTGCCCAGTCAATCGTGTTTCAGAATATACTGTTTTCCTTTCGTTTTTATTTTATATCCTTTTTTTATTCATTTAATTAATGATTTGAAACTGTTACAATATTATTAGCCTCTATTTAAAACATGTTTCCTGATCATTGATGTAAACATTGATCAACAAAAACTGTCTTATAGCAGAATTGATATTGGATAGATTTTCAGCACTTTTCATATGTTTCTAAGGATATTTAACTTTTTCATGTCTCGCTATGGTTGCGTGGCCGAGCAGTTAAACGTTCGCTTACAGACCATGAGGTCTGGGTTAGAATCTCAGCATTTTTGATAAAAGTTACTTGTCGATTTGTCAGAATGTTATCAGGCGATCCCAGCATACAGCATCTTTCTAAGCGTGCTTGAAAATCATACTCAAGCCGTATATGTGAAATCGGGGGACGGGAACCTCCGAAAGCTGTTGGGGGGTCATGCGGTCATAGTAACTGAAAGTTTGACTCTCATGGGCTTATTCAGGCTGTTATTCACGCTAGATAACGCGATATTCTGTTAAATTCCAAAGGCGAAAATTTCAATTCCATCTGACGCGTATTTGGTATCACATCAAAAGTTTTGTTTTGCAAAACTTCTCACATTTCTGTAATTAATTGATTTATTTTAACACCTACGAGACATGATCGCCCAAGCGTATAACTGACTGACTGAAACAACAAGAAACTGGTACGAACATTACCCTGACCCGGTTTAGTTCCTCTAACAGTCAAGACAATCAAAGGTAGCTTTCCAAAGACCGTGACCAAAGATTACTAAAACAGAATTTGCTTTCTTATTGACATGGTAGTCCACGCAGCTATGATTGAAAGACGCCTTCCAGAAGCTGAGAAAAGTATTAAGACACAGGAAACTCTCACTAGAAACAAAGAAGAGAGTAATGGATTACTACGTGATGTCAGTTCTTCAATGTGGCAGCGAATGTTGGACAATATCAACAAAGATAAAGGGAAAACTTGAAGAAGCTGAAATGTGGTTCTACAGAAGGATGCTGCGTATATCCTGGACCGAGTATGTGAGCAATAACGAGGTTTTAAAAATGATGGAAACGAAAAGGAAATTTAATATTGACCATCTTGGTAATAACTTTGTATTTTGAAACGCTACATGGTTACTTAATTTTTAAAATAAATCAATAAAGTGCGACACAGAGATCCAAAGGCGAATTGGCATGGCGAAAGACGCGTTCCAGAAGCTGAGTAAAGTGCTAACACACAGGAAACTTTCACTAGAAAGAAAGAAGAGAATACTGGATTGCTATGTGATGTCAGTTCTTTAATATGACAGTGAATGCTAGTCAATATCATCATAGATGAAAAAAAAAATTGAAGCAAATGTGGTTCTACAGAAGGATGCTGAGGATATCGTCGATCGAGCATGTGAGCAATGATGACGTTTTGGAAACAATGTAAACGAAAATAAAAATAATATTGAGCATCAGGAAGAGACAACTAAAGTTTCTGGGACATGCAATAAAGAAGAAGGACTTGGAGAACCTGTTACTAACAGGCCAGATAGAGGGAAAAGTGACAGAGGAAGGCAGCGTATAATATATTTAAAAGGCCTGAGCAAGTGGATGACATAACGGGGGCTTAGAGACGTTACAGGAGAAATCGTGCTAAGAGCCACCAGGGATAGGGAGACGTGGAAGTCCATGATTGACTACGTCCTGAAGGGAAAAGGTACATAAAAGAAATCCACGCAGAACGTAATGTATCCTTAAAGATCTTCAAAAAAGACAATGAAAATACAAGATCCTAATGTGGAAATTTAAAAAAATGTGTCATATGATATCAATAATTTTAGATGCAGTTAGAGTCCTCGAAATGATTAGAAAAGATTCCAATATAATCTCCTAACGGTAACCCATGCCGGAAATAAATCTAAAACATTATACGGAAATGTACAGCTCGCACATTACAAAGAGTATTATATTTTTTTAATCATTTCACCTCAAGCAAGACATGACTGAAATTAGGGCCTTGTGGAGTTACAGTAAGAACATAAGATTGCGTAAATGGGTTATTGAAGAATGGATAAAAATGAATAAAACATCAAAAATAGAAGATGGCAACTGACATTGCATTTAAATTTTTGCAGATTGCGCTATCAGGGAATCATATAAACTGAAGGGAGTTCCACAGGCGGAAAGTACGAGAAAAGAAACTGAGAGAGTAGAAGAGGCGGTTTCATTTAATTGTTTCAACAATAAAAGAAACGGACCTAGATGCCATCAAGTAGAACGCTTAAACTGATGTGTCTAAGGCACAAAAAAGCACATCAGAGCTATTGCCATGAAAATAATTGTAGAAAAGGAGAGGATCCACGTCAGGTCGGTGAGATACCAAGACAGGGCCGATTACATTAAAGAAACTCTTTTGAAATTTGCTGAGAACGTCAAGATGAATAGCAGGATCACCCGATCACATGTGGCAAATTTTTTTAATGCAGGATCGAACCTATGCAAAGTGTGTGTTATCTTCGTTTACTTTAGGTTGCTTAATTTTTTAGTTTTCTTTATTTTTTCAGTTTTCTTTAGTTTATTTTTTAATTTTTCTTTATTTATTTTTATAATCATATTCCCCCAAGCAAGGCAGTCTACTGCCACTGGTGTGCAGGGGGTTACATAAGAGAAAATGTATGAGAAAGAGTGACAGGTTACAGGGCGTGTCAGAAAGTGGGTCAGAGAAGGTTTAAGATACTGAGAGTGGATTGGACGGAGAAAGGAGCATTAGAAAGAGGATGCAAATTAGCAAGATAGGAGATGACTATTGACTTTACAGTAAACTCCTGGTGATTGTAGCTATCGGGGAAGCAAATAAACGGAAGGGAATTCCACAGGTGGGAAGTGGGAGAAAAAAAGCTGGTGGAATACATTTTTTTGGTTTCTCTAAAAAAAAATTAGCAGGAAATGTCATGAAACAATTTCTGACATTAGATCTCTGGTTGGGACCCTGGAGGAAATGTGTAAACAATAGAAATCAAAGGAAATAGTAATATTTTATGAAAAATTATTTAAAAAAAAATCATTTTAATATAGAAGATTGAAGCACTTGCCAAAATAAAAGTTAAATCTTACAAGCTTAATAGGGACACAAAAGTAACTGCCGCCATGATGACCGGCTGTATATAAACGAATACACCAAAAATAGACATGAATACATATAAGTGACTTTAAAAGCGTCTTGATCGTTGGTGTTATTAGAATTTTAAAGCAGAACCATCTACAAGTATCATTGAGCGAAAATAGATCTTCAGAAAAAAACAAGTACTTTACTACTTGGAATATTTTCTGTCAACCCTATCTCCTCAGGAAGAGTTTAAACTGATTTGAGTATTACTGAATTCAACTCGATTGCAGACTTTGTACGGGGTCTGTTCCTCACTGTGTGCACCTTACTTTAGGCTTTGTGCTACACATAAGCGACGATTAGAAAATAAATTCTGCACTTAGACACGTTTCAATGGGTGGAAAAATTGTTAAGTTAGATTAATTACGGCTGAGTAGTGATTTCGATCCTGACCGTGTGCTCCATACTTTTAGCCTTGTGGCACGCATAATATACGCTTAGGAAATCATTTTTGCGTACTTCGACGTGATGTAGTTTTTACCGTATTTGTCTCATTAGATCATTTATTACGGAAGAGTGCGTTCGATCCTCACTGGGTTCCCCACACTTTCGGCCTTGTGCCACACGCAAAATACGCTTAGGAAATCACTATTACAAAGCAAAGGTGACTACTAATGTGAAAATTCTATAATTTATGCTGATTGTATTAAAACGGACCTAAAATGAATTCGCCGACAAAACAGTGAGGAGCGTCTTTATTAGAAAAATTGGCAGGAAATATCATTCGTGGAATAAAAGACAATTCATATGGAGACAAAAAGGCAACAACTAAATAAATGCCAAAGAAATAAATTATTAAAAAGGAAGAGAAAAGAAAATTAAAAAATATTATATATATATATATATATATATATATATATATATATAATAAACGATTTGAGAAATAGTATGAATGCTGCACCTGATTTGAGGAATTATCATTATTACCTAAAGAGAGTCTAAAGAAATAACATAATATTCAAAGCCAGAAAAGAAAAGAAGAATGAAAGAAAGACGGGAAATAGGAAGGAAGGAAGGAAGGAAGGAAGGAAGGAAGGAAGGAAGGAAGGAAGGAAGGAACGACTAAATTATATAAATAATAAAGAAACGAAAATAATAAAGTAAAAATTCAAGAAATAAATAATGGGGGAACGACGAAACGGAAGGAAAAAGGCGAAAAAAGAAAATGAAAAAGAAAAAAGAAAAGAGAAATAATGTTCGAGAAAACGAAAGAAAGCAAAGAACACAGAAAAAAGAGAAATTCTTCGAAGAAAATAAATTCGAAAACATATAGAATATTAAAGAAAACATTGTAATGTAGATAAATGAAAAAAAATGGAAAAGAAAGGTGCCATACTAGAAAGTAAGAAAGAAGCCAAGAAGGAAAGAAGGAAAGAAGTCAAAGAAGAAAGAAAAAAAGAAGGAACTGACGCAAAAAAGAAAGAAAGAAAGTAAAAAAGAAAAAAATAAAGAAAATGAAAAGCATGCAAGAAAGCAAAAGAAAAGAAGCCAAAGAATCACAAAAGAAAGAAGGAAAGAAAGAAAAAGAAAAAGAAAAAAGAAAAAGAAAAAAATGAAAGTGGAAACTATAGAAAAAAGATTTACGAAAAGAATTATTAAAAGCAATGAGAAAGTAAAAGAAAAAAGAAAAAAGAAAAAGAAAAAAATGAAAGTGGAAACTATAGAAAAAAGATTTACGAAAAGAATTATTAAAAGCAATGAGAAAGTAAAAGAAAAAGAAAAAAGAAAAAAGAAAAAAGAAAAAAGAAAGAGAAAAAAATGAAAGTGGAAACTATAGAAAAAAGGTTTACGAAAAGAATTATTAAAAGCAATGAGAAAGTAAAAGAAAATGAAAAAAGAAAGAATAAAAAAGAAAAAAATGAAAGTGGAAACTATAGAAAAAAGATTTACGAAAAGAATTATTAAAAGCAATGAGAAAGTAAAAGAAAAAGAAAAAAGAAAGAATAAAAAAGAAAAAAATGAAAGTGGAAACTATAGAAAAAAGATTTACGAAAAGAATTATTAAAAGCAATGAGAAAGTAAAAGAAAATGAAAAAAGAAAGAATAAAAAAGAAAAAATGAAAGTGGAAACTATAGAAAAAAGATTTACGAAAAGAATTATTAAAAGCAATGAGAAAGTAAAAGAAAAAGAAAAAAGAAAGAATAAAAAAGAAAAAAATGAAAGTGGAAACTATAGAAAAAAGATTTACGAAAAGAATTATTAAAAGCAATGAAAGTAAAGTAAAAGAAAAAGAAAAAAGTAAGAAGTAGAAAATAAGAAGAGTGAAAAATCTAAATGAAGAGGAATATATGAAAGAAAAAAACACGAATGTGTAAAGATTGAGCAGTAAATGTGAAAGGAACAAATCGTTCTTAGTGACGGTAACAAGAGTCAAGATAGTAGCCAGACTGAAAAGGGGGAAAATGGTAGAATAAATTTAATATGGAAACCTTTAAAGACTAAAAAATATTCTCGCTTGCAACAAAAGAAAGGAATTCAAAAGTGAAATAGGGCAGAATAACATACGAAGCATATTATAAAAATACGATGAATAAATAAAAGAAAACTGATTTTTCTCTCTGTTCTCATTACGAATAATAAATATTCTATAAAGATGAAAGACTTTCTGAATAGTTTCATCATAACTCAGTCATTCATGGTTCTAAACTCAAGCCGACTGCAAAACTGTGTATATTTTCCTCTTTTTTTATTATTGAAATGGAGAGGAAAAAAAGAAGAAAAAGAAGAAGGAAAAAGATCGTAAGATAGAGAAGAGAAAATAGGAAAGAATAAGAATGCGTTTTCGATGATGAGGAAAGAGATAAAAATGGAAATCGACGACGAAAAATAACAATTTAATAAAGAAAAATAAAAGAAAAAACAGAAAGCAAAAATGGGAGAATATGATAAAGAAGAAAAGTGTTTTGGGAAGAAAAAGTTTCTTGTGTAAGAAGATTAGGAATAGTCTTGCAGACGTGAAAATGAAGAAGAAGAAGAAAAGAAGAAGAAGAAGAAATTCTTGTAGAGGTGAAAATAAAGAAGAAGAAGAAGAAGAAGAAGAAAAAGAAAAAGAAGAAAAAATTCTTGTAGAGGTGAAAATGGAGAAGAAGAAGAAGAAGAAGAAGAAGAAGAAGAAGAAGAAAAGAAGAAGAAGAAATTCTTGTAGAGGTGAAAATAAAGAAGAAGAAGAAGAAGAAGAAGAAGAAGAAGAAGAAGAAGAAGAAGAAGAAGAAAAAGAAAAAGAAGAAACAATTCTTGTAGAGGTGAAAATGGAGAAAAAGAAGAAGAAAAAAGAAAAAGAAGAAAAATTCTTGTAGAGGTGAAAATGGAGGAAGAAGAAGAAGAAGAAGAAGAAGAAGAAGAAGAGGAAGAAGAAGAAGAAGAAGAAAAGAAAAAGAACAAATTCTTGTAGAGGTGAAAATGAAGAAGAAGAAGAAGAAGAAGAAGAAGAAAAGAAAAAGAAGAAAAATTCTTGTAGAGGTAAAAATAAAGAAGAAGAAGAAGAAGAAGAAGAAAAAGAAAAAGAAGAAAACATTCTTGTAGAGGTGAAAATGGAGAAGAAGAAGAAAAAGAAGAAGAAGAAGAAGAAGAAGAAGAAGAAAAAGAAGAAGAAGAAGAAGAAGAAAAGAAAAAGAAGAAAAAATTCTTGTAGAGGTGAAAATGGAGAAGAAGAAGAAGAAGAAGAAGAAGAAGAAAAAGAAGAAAAATTCTTGTAGAAGTGAAAATGGAGAAAAAGAAGAAGAAGAAAAAAAAAGAAGATAAAATTCTTGTAGAGGTGAAAATGGAGAAGAAGAAGAAGATTCTTATAGAGGTGAGGAAGCAAGAAGAAGAAGAAGAAGGAAGAAGAAGAAGAAGATTCTTTTAAAGGAGGAACAAAGAGTTATAGATAATTAAAGAAGGATATGATTATTTTTGTAAACGCTAAAATAAAGACGAAGAAAAGGAAGCTAAAGAAAAATGGAAAGAGTAAGAAGGAGAAAAAGATTTTTGCAGTGATGAAAAACAAAGAAAAAGAAAAAAAACAAGAAAAAGAAAGGAGACAATTTTTCTAGGTGGAAAGAAGAAAAAGAAGACGAAGGAGAAGAAGAAGAAAAAATGTAGAAGAGGAAAAAGAGGAAGAGGAAGAGGAAGAGGATGAAGATTCTGATAGGTTTGATAACAAAATCAAAAATTATTGCCGTAGAGAATAAGAAAAAAAGAAGAAGAAAAAGAAGGAAAAGAAAAAGAGAAAAAGAAAAAGAATATTTTGATAGAGTTGATAGAAAAGACAAAGATGATTATTGTGGAGAAGAATAAAAAGAAGAAAAAGAAAAAGAAGAAAAAGGAAAAAGAAGATTTTGATAGAGTTGATAGATTATTGTAGAGAAGAAGAAAAAGAAGAAGAAGAAAAAGAAGGAAAAGTAAAAGAAAAAGATTTTGATAGAGTTGATAGAAAAGAAAAAGATGATTATTTTAGAGAAGAAGAAAAAGAAAGAGAAGAAGTAAAAGAATAAGAAAAAGAAGAAGAAGAAGAAAATAAATTTGGAGTAAAAAGGCGAAAACCACAAATGTAAAGAAATAAAAAAAGAAATTTGTGAAACGCATTTTAAAAAATAAAATCCCTTCTTTATCTAAAAAGGTAAAATAAAATTGTATAAACTTGACAATATCTGAACGGCATTCATTTCGTTTTGTAGAAATATAAACATATTTAAATGACATGTAAATGATATGCAAATTTAAAAAGAAATATTTTCAATACGGTTCGAAAATAAATAATTTGTTGATATTTCCTTATTTTTTTCTTTTTTAACGCTAGAATAATCCCGTTAAAATAATTTTACATCAGGATTTTTTAAAACATTTTCTCTGTGCATTGGATGCCCACACTCGCTACCTATATATGTAATGACTAATTCGTTCACAAAAATAACAGCTATGTTTGGCACAAGGACTAGAATAAGCGTTAAACTCAAAACACACTATTGTTTGATCCACCAGAAAAACTTGTGAAAACATTTTTAAAATTTACGTAAGAATCAATTTCATTCATCTTACCCTATCTTGATTTAAATTAAACGTAGTACTAGATTGTCAGTTCGGTCTCTATATTTACAGTTGAAATTATTAGATGTACCTGCAAATACTATGCTAACGGTTTTTTCGTTCTGAAATCGCGGTTGGCAATTTCTGTTATTCCAGTTCTTTGCTTTCCATGCAACATTCAGTCAATCAGTTAAGTGCCATACGTGATACACGCTTTGGGCGATCATGTCTCGAAAAACATCCATGACTGGGCAGAAGATTATCTCGCATTAGTTTACCATTGCTTTCTGCGGTAGACCTGTTTTTAAACCAAGGCTATAGAACTCAATCAGTCCAGTTTTTTTATTCATAGCTAGAGGGAGAAGAGATATATTAAATTATTACATTAAATACAATTTAATTGTTTTGTCCTAAGCAGGGCGGTATCGCCACTGACGAGCAGATGCTACATAAAAGTAAAAGTTTAGACAGGAGGAGAGTGAAGAGAAAGACGAACTAGTTACAGGGGGTGTCAGAGAAAGGGCAAGAGAAGGATGGGAACACACGTGTGAAGACCATTGCGAAGGTAGAGAGAAAGCAAAAGATATACAGGGTGATGTAGAATGAACTAGTGTCAAATGGTTAAGAGATGCATTGCATTTACATTCCTGGACGTTGTAACCGTCAGGAAAGCAAGAATATGAAAGAGAATTGTCGGCTGCATTTGGTTGTTCTGTGAATGGGTGGGACCCAGTTGCTTATCTAGTTGCACGAGTAAACAAAACTGACTGAATATAAAAGTTGAGAACAATCAAAACATCTACTGGACACAAAGTGGGGGATCGATTTTCTATTGTTATGAAATAATGAACTGATTCCCCACTAATTATACTTAATATAATAATGTAATATAATCTATCTTTTCTTCCTCTAGCCATGAATCAAATGACAGGATAGATTTGGTTCTATAGTCTTGGTTGGTAAACAGGTCTACCGCAGAAAGTAATGGCAACCTATTGCGGAATAATCTTATGACTAGTCAGTCATGTCTCTTTAGAGACATGATCGCCCAAACTGTGTATGACGTATGGCCTTAACTGACTGATTGACAATAATAGAAAAAAAATTCATATGTTTAGGAATATAGTCTAGCAGTGATCAAACGGGGTCTCTTTGGTTCGGCTCATCAAAATTTTGACCACTATCAAAATGAATTCACAGCACTTTTCTGATGTTTGTCTAAAACTCTAAAACGGATTCTGAGTAAACTAACAGCATCACTTTTCTCATGATCGTGCATAAGTTACTTCACAATCCAAAAATATAACCAGTCAAAACGTTTCTTAGTTTAACAAGCTACCGCTTATCCAAGCACACATACATTTCTAAAAATAAACGTATCAAAACGGTACTGAACAAAATGAAAACGAAATAATAAAAAATAAAAAAAATTAATGTAAACGAAAGGAAAAATAAAACAAAAGCCGATTCGAAATATACTCGGCGTACACAATAGAATTTTATAAATCTGGCTGCTTAGAAGGGAAATAAAGTCGTGACAAGGACACCGCACTCAACGATAGCTTTTTTTTTTTTTGTTTCACTGCCGCGCCTTCATCTTTATAAAGTGATTCTATATTTCGTGACACTAAAGGGTTAAAACACTTCCGATACGTGGGCTTTATAGCAGGTGACATGTCACCCCAGTCTGGAAAATGATTGGGGCGTTCCTTTTGGTAGCGGGAAGAAGTGTATGCCAGAGTTGTTATTGCTAAAAGGTGAGTTATTTTTTCTACGAGGCATTTAATTTCATATATCGCGTATTCTTCCGCTCTGTCACCAAGTCTTTTTAAATATATCTATCTATCTATCTATCTATCTATCTATCTATCTATCTATCTATTCTCTCTCTCTCTCTCTCTCTCTCTATATATATATATATATATATATATATATATATATATATATATTCCAATTGTAATTGGAAAACAATCAAAAGTTCTACAATATAATTGTACTGAACACTTTTTAATATAAATGTGCCCTGGTCTAATTTTATTATGATCAAAAAACTAAGTAATTAAAAAATCGATATATATATATATATATATATATATATATATATATATATATATATATATATACTAATGAGCAAATCAAAAACGTTTGTAAATCTAACGTTTCGCTTTCATTGAAGCTTTACCAGAGAATCAGTCTTGAATATAATTGTGGCGTTCCTATTAAATGCAGGAAGGAGAAGTGTATGTCATAGTTGACATTGCTAAAAGGTGAGATACTTTTTCCACAAGCAATTTAATTTTATATAGCTCTCTTTCTGCCTGTCTGTTTTCAAATCTTTCTAAATATTACCTTACTTTTTATCTATCTATCTATCTATCTATCTATCTATCTATCTATCTATCTATCTATCTATCTATCTATCTCTATATATATATATATATTCCAATTGTAATTGGAAAATATTCAAAAGTTCTACAATATAATTGTATTGAACACATTTTAATACAAATGTGCCCTGGTCTAATTTTATTCTGACCAAAAACTAAGTAATTCAACAATCAATCAATATATATATATATATATATGATAAAATTAAGTCCGATGTTCAAATGAGTTGTATGGCCATTTCTACATGAAATCCCTAAGAGAAATTTCACACATCATCGGCAACTTCTTTATTTTTAAATAAACGAAGATATCTTTTAAAAAATATATACATCACAGAAAAATTAAAGGAGTGCGATAAATAAGTAAGCATTGTAATTTAAATATTAATTACATTGAGCCCTCCATCTTGATCAGTTTTAATATTAATGTAATTAATATTAATTAGAATCGAGTCTTTGTGATTTAACTTCCTGCTTTTCCTTTTGGATTAAAGTTTTATATTTAATATATATATATATATATATATATATATATATATATATATATATGAATGATAGGATAAAGAACAAATCGGAAACGTTTGTAAATCTAACATGTTTCGCTTTCTTTAAAGATTCACCAGAGAATCCGTCTTGAATATAATTGTGGCGTTCCTATTAGGAGCGGGGAGGAGTAGTGTATGTTAGAGTTGACGTTGCTAAAAGGTAAGTTATTTATTCTGCGTGTTAAGTTATTAAGTTATTATTCTAAGTCTATAAATAGATCTAGAATCATTAATCTTAATTATTCTAGGTTTATTTATATTTCTCTTTCTCCCTTTCTGTTAGCAATCCTTTATAAATTTTATTTTACTTTCTCTCTCTATCTATCTGTTTCTTTCTTTCTCTCTCTTTCTTTCTCCCTATGTCTGTTCCTCGTTTAATATATGAATAATTTTCTAAATTTAATATTTTTTTGTTAATTCGCAATAAAAAATAAAGTGAATCTAAATGATGCTGATCTCAATTTACCCAAATCATTATATTAATGCCCCCTCCCCATTTTTTTTTTTTTAGTCTGTTTACATATTCTTTAAATTAGAAGTCACTTTATTATGATTGGTCCACACTGTCTATGCCTACCTGATTAAAGAGTTTTGGCTAGTTTTTAACCTTTTAAAATCCTTCAAATTGATATAAACCTCATCATAAGACACAAGTAGTGTCGAAAAAAGTAGCTATTTTGTCGTGATATTATAATATATTCCTGTTATAATTTCTGAATGTATATATATATATATATTAGTAATTCACATTTAAGCCAGTTTTGCTGTATCACAGCTCATTAGTGTGGCTGGACACATCTTCTAGTCGTGATAGAAACTCTACCGATTTAGTGTGAGTTGAAGTCGCTACCCTCTAAGCTATAGGCGCATGGAATCAGAGAAGGGAAATATTAACGTGTTGTATATAAGCCGTGTATACACACTCCAGTCACCGAAAGAACTAAATTCATTTCTGAAGAGTAATGCTTATATCGCAGAAGTGGAAACTATTTTTAAAATTTTCTTCTCTAGATATCTTAATTGTAATGAGAGCAAAATATATTAGTCATCTACATACATACCTGTTTAGCTGCATCACAGCTCATCAGTGTAATTAGACACATCCACTTGCTTCTGGCCGGGATCGAAACACGACCGATTTGCTGTCAGTCGGAGTTGCTACTCCCCTAAGCCACAGGTGTTTTAAATCAGAAGCAGCAAATTTTAACGTGTTGTATATAAGCAGTGTATACACACGCCAGACACTAAAAGAACTCAGTTCAATTCTGAAGAAACGATAGGATAAATAATGAATCGGAAACGTTTGTAAATCTAACATGTTTCGCTTTCATTAAAGCTTAATCAAAGAATCGGTCTTGACTATAATTTCTACTTAAAGCGTGAAGATGTGTATGTCAAAACTGCCATTGCTAAAATTTGTGGGTTTTTTTACGATATATTTAATTTCATATCTGTCTCTTTCTTCCTGTCTGTCATCAACCTTTTTAAAATATTACTTACTTACTTACTTACTTACTTACTTACTTACTACTATCTATCTATCTATCGATCGATCTATCTATCTATCTATCTATCTATCTTTCTATCGATCTATCTATCTATCTATCTATCTATCTATCTATCTATCGATCTATCTATCTATCTATCTATCTATCTATCGATCGATCTATCTATCTATCTATCTATCTATCTATCTATCGATCGATCTATCTATCTATCTATCTATCTATCTATCGATCTATCTATCTATCTATCTATCTATCGATCGATCTATCTATCTATCTATCTATCTATCTATCTATCTATTTCTTTCACTCACACTCTCTCTCTTTATATATATATATATATATATATAGAGAGAGAGAGAGAGAGAGAGAATAAAAAGGGTGAGAGGCTATGAACTTTTTGTTTAAAGTATATTTATTGTTGTTGTTATTATACATGTTATGATACTTTAAGTGTCCATAATGGTATTTGTGACGCTACACAGTCTAAAGTTGACTCTTCTCAGGCGAATAAACTTGTGGCTTTACGTATTGAATTCCTTTTGTTTCTGATGGCTGTGTTGTTTATAAATAAGTAAGTAGAAAAATACAACAACAAAAAAAAACAATCTAATCAATAAAATAAAATAAAATAAATCAAATGTTTGCGGGTGGAACTGTCTGTGGTTTCTCACATCAGCAACTGTATAAATGGATAAACAGATAAATAAATAAATAAATAAATAAATAAATCTAAACTTATTTATAAATGGAACTTTGTCTGTGTGTGTGTGTCTGTGTGTGTGTGTCCGTTACATATAGACTCCAAAACGTCTGAACCGATTTTCTTGAAAATTTATACAGTTGTACTATAACCATCTTCTAGGCGCCTTCCTTATCTACAAGTCTCTCCGCACTTGTCTTCTATCGGTCAGCTGGTTGTTTTTATTGCTTTGACGATATTTTGAACTTGGTGTGCTTGTGTTTGTGTGTGTGTGTGTGTGTTCGTGTGTGTGTGTATGTAAGTGTGTGTGTGGTGTAGATGTGTATGTGTGTGTGTGTGTGTGTGTGTAAGTGTGTGTGAGAGAGAGCATTTTTTTAATTTTGTCTTTATATTTTAAAATTGTTTTTATGTGTCATCTAGTTATTTTTTGGTTCAGGTTACCATTTGAATTTGGTGTGTGTATGTGTGCGTGTATATATGTGTGTGTATGTATGTGTGTGTATGTATGTATTGGCGTGTTTGTAAATCTAACCGATTTCGCTTTCATTAAAGTTTCATCAGAGAATCGAATATGGAGAAAATAAATAAGGTTCGGTATTTAGATTTTGGCCTGCTTATTGCCATTGGTTAAGGACATCTCACATGTCCCCGTGTAGTCCAGCAGCTTTCGTCTGCTTTATTCATTTGCGTGTGAGGACGAGTTATAATTCAATGACACAGAGAAAGTGATAAGATAAACATGCAGGCAACCACCACTAACCTGAATATATCATTGTGATCACATCAACCTCGATATCTAAATTTATATAAAAATGGAACTTTGTCTCTGTGTGTATGTGTGTGTGTGTGTGTGTGTGTGTGTGTGTGTATGTGTGTGTGTCTGTGTGTGTGTGTGTCCGTTACTTATAGACTTCGGAACGGCTGAACCGATTTTCTTAAAAAATTACACAGTTGTACTATAAGCGTCTGCGAGTGTTCTTAGCAAGGTTTTGTGTCGAGGTACCCCCGATAAATATCGAAAATCAATAATCGAAAAAATCGAGTTATAGAAGGAGTGGTCCGATTTTAATCAAATTTGATACACTCATAGACAAAGACATAAGAAACGATATTCAGAAGTGTCAAGGTTGCAGTTCTTACAATAGTGCAGAAAATCGATTATATATATATATATATATATATATATATATATATATAATATATAAAAGGCAAGATGTTTGTGTGTGTGTGTCTGTTTATCTGCCTGTATGTCTGTATTTTTTTCAACCCTTATATTTTAGTTTTTGATTCGGGTTTGAGTCTAAGTATGTATAATTGTAGTTCTTAGTCTCAGACATGATACCATTTCCTCAGAAGACTTATTTAGCTTTCAAAAATTCAGTTTACGACGAAAAAACGTATTTGATATCGATACCAGGAAGTCAAAATTTGATTACATCCATTCATTTTTCTTTCAGTCTACGGTTTCGCTTTAACTAGAAACAACTATTGCTTTTCAGTCTTTCGTGCCAACGTCCAAAGAGTCTGAGCTCCAGGACTATGGATTAGTTTTAATGCTTTCATTACACCCGTGCAACGCCGGACTATATTGCTAGTCAATCATAATTCCGACAGCATCAATCAATGTGAAAGTCTTTCATCAGTAGGGACAGCGAAACTTTTTATGATTTGTTAGATGAAACAAAGCAATGCAGGGTATCATCGATAAAGAAGCTGTTAAAATATGTAACAGACTTGCAGCGAAAGTGGGTGTTCAACTGCTAGAGGGTCACGTTCTTATATAGTACAACCAAAGCGACATTGGAATAGTTTTGATCAAACGATATTTAAATGTTAGAATGATCATGCCAACTCCAAGATATGAATTCAGTTCAGAATCTTAGACAAGAGCTGGAAATTCATGTTCAGAGTTCCTCAAAATTCACTCTGATATTTTGGGAACTATTTCGAAAACATGAGTGGGCAAGAATATCAGACTCAATTTGGTCAAAGATGGTAGAGACATACTCGAAAAAAACTGAAGGCGCAATTGCAGCAATATAAATGTGATTCTACAAGTGGCATTTATTCAGGGTGACGGGTGCATATGTATGAATCCAGGAAATGGTTACTTTGTTGTTCTTTTTTTTGGGTTCATAACAGCAAATGCATTTTCACGTTCAACTGTCTGTTCATTTGATATAATAATAAAACGACCATTTATGTCAATTTGAATTCAAGTTGCCAAAACTACAAAAAGTAGAAAAATGCAAAGAGAAATAGTTATGTATGGGAAAAAATATGAATACACTCTTGTATATAGATATATAACAATAAATTAATTTTTAAACCCGTCTTGAAAAACCCACCGAACATAAACGCGGAGGGGAAAAATGGAACCAAAAAAAAAAGAAACGAACTAAGTACTTGAACATAAATCAAAGTACTCGTCGAAAGAAAAAGACCCGAGACGAGAACCCTAACACGTAAAGCGCTCAATACAATAGCAGAGCAAATAAATAAGTAAGAAACTAACCTAGAGCCAACGGACCTACCTAGGTTTCACCTAATGGATCGTCAGGGCAAGTTGGCTCTTGTATGCTCAACATGGGTAAATTAATCAGGGGTTTTAATAAAACCAAAATTAAAAAAATAATAATAGTAGAATAACGTGCAAGTTTTTTTTATCATATCACCTCGAGCAAGGTGGCAACGCCACTGATGTGCAGGGGGCTACGTAAGAGTGAAAAGATTGGAAAAGAGAAAGAAGGCCGGAAACCACATCCTAAACAGGAAACAAGGGATGAGCCTCTTCACCTCTTCAATAGACGTGGGTGGAATGTGAAATAGGATTAAAAGAAATTGTCCACTTAAGGGTAAATACCAACAAAACTGTGTAGTATACCAAATTAATGTATATAAAAATAATGAGGACCTAGAACCTAAAACTCACATAGGTGCAACACAGGATAGTTTTAAAACCAGATTTTACACCCATACTAATAGTTTCAGAAATGAGAAATATATGCATAGTACTACACTTGCCACACATGTATGGTCCATCAAAGAACTAAATACAGACCCCATTTTAGAGATTGAGAGACTTAAACGATTTAACAAATATAGAGCAGGAACTAAATTTTGCAAATTGTGAGGGGAGAAGTTAGCGATAGCTCTATTCGAACTTGCTCATAACTTACTTAATTCCAAATCCGAAATTTTAAACAAATGTAGACATAGTAAAAATTGGCTACTAAATTAGATCGTATGTATAGCATTTTTATTATTATTATCTTAATTGAGCCTTTTTTTTTTTTCGTGAACAAATTGTTACCCTTCGTCTATAGTGTTTGGTGTCTTCTATTTTTTTAGTTACGAAATTGCGGAGTGTTTTATATACGACCGCCTTACTTCAGACTAATTAGCCAACTTGCCCTGACGATCCATTAGGTGAAACCTAGGTAGTTCATTGGCTCTAGGTTAGCTACCTATTTACCTACTTGTTTAATTGCTCTGCTACTGTATTGAGCGCTTTACGTGTTAGGTTCCGCGTCTTGGTTTTTTTTCTTTCGACTAGTACTTTGACTAATGTTCAAATGCTTAGTTCATTTCTTTTTTTTTCTCTAATACTTTTTAAACTGATAACTTCCTGAAAATGACATTTAGCTCGCTTCTACCTAAAAGGTTTAATCAAATAAACTTAAATAAAAATTTTTAAAATCTTATATTGAAACCCATTCCTTCTCGCCTAAATACACCTCTGCAAACAGCCCAAAATCTTAAGCTTAAAAAAGTAATTTAACTAATTTAGTTGTCTATCTTTATAAAATATGAACTCCTATTCCTCCCCTTCCTAAATATACCGTTTCAACACCCTGTAACCCCGCGACTACCAGTTCTGTCCTTTTCTACTTTGTGACGGTTGTTAACCTAAAACCCCTCCACACTCTACCCCAGGGCCTTCGCCATTTGTAAAAAACAATGTCGCTGACGTGACGTAGAATCTCTATTAGAGATCCTATGTCGAAATGTACATTCGACACCTTTGAATTTTGAAAATTTTCTCTAATCTATATATATATATATATATATATATATATATATATATATACAACTGAATAAAGAACAAAGAAAGTAATAACAACGTTCAAAACTTTAATTTAAAACTGTGCTCAATAGAGAGATAGAAAAATTAACAACCTGATGAGACATTGTTTTTTTATGTCAAAACAAAATGCACACTTTTTGTAGTGAATTATAATTTTACATATTCTGAACTATGAGTTGTAATAAATATATACACCACCGGCCATAATTATTAGGCCACCCCAGGGTTTAAAAAAATGATGTATTTCATACTATTTTTTAATATTTATTGCCAAGTGCTCAGTTATAAATAAAAATAGAATGGTTCTTTTGTTCATACTGCACAATAACATGTGCATCAAATGAAGTTATAATGATTTAATTAGTACCTTTATTGCATTTTCATCAATGAAAGAATGAAGAAAATTTAGGATGATTCGGACGAGTTTATATTTGCTTCTATGCCTTGTAAAATTTGGCAAAGTAATAATGACAAAAAACATTCTATTTTCATTACAGAATTATCCACTTAAAAATACAATGAAATACATATTTTCTTTTAAAAAACTGGGATGGCCTAATAATTATGGCCGGTATATATATATATATATATATATATATATATATATATATATATATATATAGGTATTTCTTATGTGACTTTGATATTTTGCATTTGAGGAATAACTATTTCTACAGGTTCTAAGAATACGTGTTATCAACTTTAGCCAGATGAAAAATGAAGTAATTCTAGTGTGTATAGTTACAGAATACTTAAATACATACATACATACATACATATATACATATATATATATATATATATATATATATATATATATATATAAGCCAACACCTGTAACAAAACTAAATAAATATAAGGAAAGAGGATTTACATTACTTTACACAACGCCTGTTGAGACATTGAAGTTTCAATGTCGACAAAAACGTACCTTTGTAGCAGATATACATAGAATATTTATGTACAAGTTCTAAAATATAATTTATAATATATATATATATATATATATTCATTTAAGATAGAACATATGCAAAACATGTTCATATATCTTTTTCTACGTACAATGTGTGAAATCACGTGCGGTACCCTACCATCGACAGCCGCCAATCAGGAGAGGTAACACGATTTCGGTCGTTAATTCTGCCAACGTTAACGAAAACAATAAAATTTGCCTGGGTATTCTTTTTAGGGCAGATGTATTGGTTTCTGGGATCTTTATGTTATTGCAAATCAAATTTTCAATGTTGTCTTATAAGCAGTTGTTTTGATAGTTAGAAAAACGTACAACGCACGTGGATCGACTGTTATTAATGATGCTGCATTGAAGGTAAATAGATGGACTTCCCGCCGGAAGTAGCACTGTGTTAAGGGCGTGGTATTAGTTACTTTGGATTTTGACCATATAATTATACACACTTGTTCAAATTAATTGAAACAACTGCTTTAGTTTCTTTTCTTTCACCATTCAGTCATTTTGAATAACACTGTCATACGGTGTATTCGATTTCTATTTTTCCCACAGATTTGGTCATTTGCAATCGTGTGCAGTCATATGAATCTGTTTGCGGGGCGCAGGATGACATTTTGCCATGAAAATGTTGTTTCATCGGTGACTGCATCGGATTCTTACGAGGATCATTCAATAAATTATGTAAATGTTTCGATATAATGACTTCTACGAGGTTCATTCAATAAATAAGCTGAATTTTTCGATATAAAGACTTCTACGACAGTCATTCAATAAATAAGGTGAATTTTTCGGTATAAGGACTTCTACGAGGGTCATTCAATAAATTATGTAAATGTTTCGGTATAAAGACATCTACGAGGGTCATTCAATAAATAAGGTAAATATTTCGGTATAAGGACATCTACGAGTGTCATTCAATAAATAAGGTAAATTTTTCAGTATAAGGTCTTCTACGAGTGTCATTCAATAAATAAGGTGAATTTTTCAGTATAAGGACTTCTACGAGAGTCATTCAATAAATACGGTAAATGTTTCAGTATAAGGTCTTCTACGAGAGTCATTCAATAAATAAGGTGAATTTTTCGGTATAAGGACTTCTACGAGAGTCATTCAATAAATAAGGTAAATTTTTCAGTATAAGGACTTCTACGAGTGTCATTCAATAAATAAGGTGAATTTTTCGGTATAAGGACTTCTACGAGAGTCATTCAATAAATAAGGTGAATTTTTCGGTATAAGGACTTCTACGAGAGTCATTCAATAAATAAGGTGAATTTTTCGGTATAAGGACATCTACGAGAGTCATTCAATAAATAAGGTAAATATTTCGGTATAAGGACATCTACGAGAGTCATTCAATAAATAAGGTGAATTTTTCGGTATAAGGACATCTACGAGAGTCATTCAATAAATAAGGTAAATTTTTCGGTATAAGGACTTCTACGAGAGTCATTCAATAAATAAGGTGAATTTTTCGGTATAAGGACTTCTACGAGAGTCATTCAATAAATACGGTAAATGTTTCGGTATAAGGTCTTCTACGAGGGTCATTCAATAAATAAGGTGTATTTTTCGATATAAGGACACTCGTAGAAGTCCTTCTATCGAAAAATTCACCTTATTTATTGAATGACCCTCGTAGAAGTCTTTATACCAATAAATTCACCTTCTTTATTGAATGCCCCTCGTTTCATGCTAAAGTTACTCTTGTCTCGACTGTCGATTTGTTTTCCAATGGCCAATGTCTGACATGGACGATACTCCATGGAAGCATCCAAAAATGATAATGCTGCACGAACACACTGGAAGACCTTACAGAGATATCGTGGCTATTATTAGTGTCAGCGATTCATAAAGGCTAAGAAACAAACTGGATCCATTAGTCCAAAACACAAAGCAAAATACGGCCGGAAGAGAAAAAAATGCCATGATCAAGGAAATTGACCTGGGAAATTGTGGAACATACTAGAAAGACGATATTTTTTTTTCGAACAATTTGAACAAGAATCTATCTATCTGTCATGTCAGAATCACCCACAACAGCATTAACTCTTGCAAGCAGTATTTATACCTCCCCTCACAAGAAGTGAGAGTAGGTCGCCTGAGTGGATAGCCTCAGAGAGTCGCCTGAGGAAAACACCCTGAAGTCAGCTGAGACTCGTCTACGAATAGTGTTACCGTTACGACCATTACGAGTCCCAGTTCGAGGATTGAATTATAGTATTACACACTAATCCGTATTATCGTTTAACTGACAAATTCCCAAATGTTGTATTTTGCCGCGTTTAATAAATATTCAATTATTTTGGTTGTTTTTGTATTATTTTTGCTGGACCTTTAACCCGGTCCACGGGATTATCTATCTATCTATCTATCTATCTATCTATCTATCTATCTATCTATCTATCTATCTATCTATCTATCTGTCTATCTATCTTAATATGTTAATACCTATCTTAATATGTTAATATCTATCTATCTATCTATGTATCTATCTATCTATCTATCTATCTATCTTGTCCAACTGTACAAATCTATCTATCTATCTATCTATCTATCGATCGATCTATCGATCTGTCTATCTATCTTAATATGTTAATATCTATCTTAATATGTTAATATCTATCTATCTATCTTGTCAAACTGTACAAATCTATCTATCTATCTATCTATCTATCTATCTATCTATCTCCGTCTGTTCATATCTATCTATCTATCTATCTATCTATCTATCTATCTATCTATCTATCTATCGATCTGTCTATCTATCTTAATATGATAATACCTATCTTAATATGTTAATATCTATCTATCTATCTATCTATCTATCTATCTATCTTGTCCAACTGTACAAATCTATCTATCTATCTATCTATCTATCGATCGATCGATCTATCGATCTGTCTATCTATCTTAATATGTTAATATCTATCTTAATATGTTAATATCTATCTATCTATCTATCTATCTATCTATCTATCTATCTTGTCAAACTGTACAAATCTATCTATCTATCTATCTGTCTATCTATCTATCTATCTATCTATCTATCTATCTATCTATCTATCTCCGTCTGTTCATATCTATCTATCTATCTATCTATCTATCTATCTATCTATCTATCTCATTCCAAAGTGTAAACGAAATCGGGGTCAAAAGAGAAAAACAACGGAAAAAGGCGATATATTCACAAGGTTGTCTATATATAGTTTTAAGATGTGCTATATGTATGGGTTATGTGCTCATTATGTTTCTAATAATCCTTTATATTTCTCTAATCAGAATCTTGATGTTAAGGCTAAATTCATCAAGGAGGGTGTCGTGAACTCCCCCTCTCTCTCTCTTTATATATATATATATATTGGGCGCGTAATATTATATGCGCTAAAAAGACTGCCTTCTTCCACCGAACGCGCCGTGGCCCAGGGATAGAGTCGCCGACTGACGCCAATTCGGTCGGTTTTCGAGTCGAGGTTATGTAGCAATCGGAGATAAACAGATCTGTCTGCGGATGACAATATGTATATATATATATATATATATATATATAGTAGAATCCTTGAAATTTGGTAAGGTAAATTCCATTAGTGTCTAACTCCAAAGAGAACTCAATCTTAAAATTTATTGTTAAATTTAACAGAGTATTATACACTAGAAACTAAAGTTAGATATAATCTTATATATAAATGGAACTTTGTGTGTTCCTTAACTATAGACTCCGAAACGGCTGAACCAGTTTCTTGAAAAATTACACTGGTAACTATAAGCGTCTGCGAGTGCTCTTAGCTAGATTTTGTGTCGAGGTACCCCGATAAATATCGAAAATCGATAATCGAAAAAATCGGGTTATAGAAGATATGGTCCGATTTTAATCAAATTTGATACACTCATACACAAAAACATAAGAAACGATATTCAGAAATTTCAAGGTTGCAGTTCTTATAATAGTGCAGAAGATCTGATATCGATACCAGGAAATCAAAATTTGACGTACATCCATTCACTTTTCTTTCAGTTTACGGTTTCGTTTTAATTGGAAACAACTATTCCTTTTTAGTCTTTTGTGCCAACGTCCAAAGAGTATGAGCTTCTGGACCATGGCTTAGTTTTAAAACTTTCATTACACCCGAGCAACGCCGGGCTATACTGCTAGTATTTTTATGAATCCATTGGTAATATTATATTTTGCGGCTCCAGCTGCTCGTCAGTTCAAATTTCATACAACAATGTATGTTTTGAATTCATCCAGACGAAGCCAAGTGAAATAGAAAAAGAAAAAAAAAAGAAAAAGAAGAGAACAGAGAAAGAAAAGGAGAAGCAAATAATAAAAGCAAAGGGGTTTGACTATGATTATGACTATAAATCAAGACAATATTTGAGAATGATTCGCTTACACAACACTGAAACTGGCAGGTACAATGAAACTATAAAATATCACCATTTATGACGACTTAGTGAAACTTGAATATCCAAATCGCTACGATATTTTTGTACCACATAATTTGAGGAAAAATAATCTTTTTAGTCGCTTTTCTATTTCTGATTTCACGTAAAAACGCAATGAAAATGCACCGTTTGAACCAAATTTGAGTTTGAGTTAGAGTTTTGTTTAATGGCATATCAACACCTCTGTGGGTTATTTAATTCCAAAAAGGTGGGTGTTTAAGGTATCTTTTTTAATGTTCGGTTGTAGCAAGAAGGTTGATTTAGGCAAATTTTCATTAAAATCTTTTGTTTTTATTCTTTTTTATTTTAGAAAACTGAAAATATCTTCTGGTTTTGTGTTCAGAAATGTTTTGCTGAGAATGATTTTCTTTCCTTCAAAAATGTGTTATGGCAATATTTTTCCTTCAAAAATGTATATTTTTCTATAATAGTTTATTTTTATATATATAATTCTATAAAAGAGAATTTTTATATTTTCAAAGTGTTTTGACCCCACTTTGGAGGTTAACTATTTACCTATAGCTGGGACCCTAACAGGTGCTACCACTCTGGGTCAGGGTGGACCTGGGAACAACAGCAATTAAGAGGTGGTTCTGTGCTCCCCACAACCCCCAATCAAATGGCTTGCTGCTGGATGCAGTTTACTGTCATGACCAGGACCCTAAATTTTTGACAAGTTATAAAAATTTGATCATTTACAAAAATGTTACTCGTAAAATCCCCTGAGGCAAGTAATATGAGCTAGCTTTAGCCACCCCAAATACAAATTCTTATCTTAAGAATGTCATGCTATGAGTATAGTGGGATTGGAAAGGAATCATTTACTATGCACTTCTGCCAAGTAATCAGTAAATTGACCCTGAAAAGTACTGTTCGCAAGTGGACGAATCAAAGGCAGCAATCCAAGATGAACGACAAGAATTGGCAAACAGGAAAGGTCTTATTTTCCTTCAAGATATTGCCAGGTTTCATGTTTCTTCGGCACGCTGGCAGAAATTGTTGCATCTTGGCTGGAATGTGTTGCTACACCCGTCATATTTGCATGACATTGCTCTTTCGGATTTTCTTTTACTCACGTCCTAGCAAAATAATCTCAGTTGTAAAAATTTTAATTTTTGGATGATATAAAACACTATCATGTAATAATTCTGCTTGTTTCTTCCTTAGTTCGTTACTTATTTACTTAGTTCCTCAGTCTGTTACGCCACTGAATAAAGATAACACATTTACTCTCTACACAAGCTTTTACTACCCCTCTATCTTTTCATAAACGCTGCTCTCCACAGCATTTCTCTCACCTTTGCCAAACGGGTAGTAAAGACTGAGAGAGTAGGAGAGTGCCTATAGCATTATCGTAGCACTAGCAGCTTATGCTGTTGGTTGTAGCAGAAATTTTGTGTGTGTGTGTGTGTGTGTGTGTGTTTGTGTGTGTGTGTGTGTATATATGTGTGTACTGTACAATATAGTAAAAATACGTAGGTTTCTTGTCGTGTCCCGCGAGCTAATAACGAGATTTCTGGCCTCAGCACCCTTGCCCATTACCCAATTGGTCTTTTCTGTTTATAATGGACACATGAGCCATGATTTTTCAGTAATACAACAAAATTTTCCTTTTTCCAAATCTCTCATAAAATAGCGTACAGTATTTTGGTTATGGTCTGTGCATACGCCGCTTAATAAAATATAAGATTACAGTAAAGTAGCTTCTATGGACAAATACTTTTATAGATATTTTAATAAAATTACACTCTGTGTTATCGTTATTTTATTATCCAATACCGTTATGTTTGAAGACGTTACTATCATTTGTAGTATGACACAGTGAAATTATCCTCCCGTACGAATTTCATGGGTTCCGCTTATTTAAATGAATCCATCAAAATTATGAGATCCCGGAATGTTAAATCAAAGAAAAGTGGTTCATCTATCTATCTATCTATCTATCTATCTATCTATCTATCTATCTATCTCAGTCTCTTATTTTCTATCTATCTATCTATCTATCTATCTATCTATCTATCTATCTATCTCAGTCCCTTATTATCTATCTATCTATCTATCTATCTATCTATCTATCTATCTATCATAAAAACCCTTCGGTAAAATACATGATTTAACTATAGCAACCCCAAAAGCAGTGCAAAAGCCAAGTAACTAGTAAATTGATTCTGAAACGAACTGCCGGAACTTGTGGAATGAAAGTGTGCAATTCAAGAAAACCGTTTAGAAATGTCTAAGGGAAAAGGTATTTTTACATCAGCATAATGCCTTAATGTTCATTTCCAAGAAAGATAATTACAAAGTTAAAATGTTTAATTCTTTGAATAACATAAATTGCTACTTTAATGAGATCTTTGACGAAAATCCACCAGAATTATGGGAACACAGAATCTTTAAGTCGAAGAAAATAGTTCATATTATATTATGTTTACATTAAGTTGAATGAATATTTAATGGAATTATTGTGTTTTGCATTTTATTTTCACTTTAAAATAAGTAGAAAGTTTTCGGACAATCCAATATCTATCTATCTATCTATCTATCTATCTATCTATCTATCTATCTATCTATCTATCTATCTATCTAATTTTTCATATACATATTTACGAAATTATTACTTCAGAGTTATGGTAATGTCTTGAACTTCAGCATTTGGAAACAAGTCATTTACCTGCGGTCGACACCTGCCATCAATCGGAAATGCAGTGATCTTTTAGTCACGAAATAACTCCATTTTTCTCGCGAGATATTTTTCATTTCTTCTCGTTCCTATATACGTTTGTTCAATGCGGTCCGACTAATATATTGTTTATAACTTACACACAGGTAAAGACACCCGTGTGTATATATATATTTTTTCTAAACATATACTGTTAAATATAAGAGACAATGAATGTCTATTGTGTTTAATCAGGAGCCGTTCTAAACATCCTATTTTGGCTTTAATCTCAGTTGAAAATAAAGACAAAAATTATCCAACATTTGGATATTTTTTTATTACGTTGGTTTTAAGCTTTCGGCTCACATTACTACAACCATGCTCTCCCGAAGACTTACCTGTCACCTTTCTGATCAGAGTTCAATTAAACAACATTTCTCAGAAAAAAACATAGCAATGTAGTTAATATCAGAGAGGTTTTAGTTAACAATACAATAATTCTCAATCATACACGCAGTGAAAAGAACCTTCAGATATTGGAGGCCATCTACATTAAATCCAAACATTCCACACTTAATAAACCTGGTCATAACACATTACATTACATTTGAATACATAGTTCTGCTGTCATTTCTCACTATCACGCGGTGTGACGTCATAGAACCGCATTGTAAATTTGCGAACTGAGTTTGTTATTTTTGGTAACTATTGCCGTTGCTTAGTGGAATTTTATGTCAACACAATATAAAATTGTCGCTGATGATAGATGTTATTGGGTTACTCTCTTTTTATCTTCTCTGAAAATGGTTCGTGTGAGTCGAAAGCTTAGAACTAACTTAATAAAAATTAGGAAAATTTTGGAGAATTTTGTCTTTATTTTCAACAGAAATTAAAGACAAAATACGATGTTTAGAACGGCTCATGATTAAACATAATAGATATTCATTGTCTCTTATATTTAATAGTATATGTTTAGAAAATTATTTGCTGCCTCGATACACTATATATATATATATATATATATATATATATATATATATATTAAACATAATTGCTATTGTCCTTCTAATAAACTAATCCGACGCTGTCTCGCTTTATTTTCTTTCTCACTGAGTACAGGTGGGGAAAATATACAACGATTTTTATTATAATTGGGAGGTTATATGTATGTATATAGCTTCATTACTCAGCGATATAATTATTGTAAAACAAATAATAACACAAAGTTACTGAGTGAACACGGGACAAGAGTTTTCTTAACTAGTAGTAAAGTTTAATAACTGGTAACAAAGAGAATGAACTGAGCGGACGCTACCTCGCTATTGTTTCTCTCTCTCTTTATGAGCATGACAGGAAGAACGTGTTTTGAGACTTCCGCTATATATACCATATTGCTCGAGTGATCTCTCTATACAGATGTATAGCATAAAATTTTATATTAAATAGATTTTTTGTGGATATTCTTCTCTGTTTACGGACTTGACATCATTATCTCTCTATCTATCTATTCTGCGGATGATTATATACGATCTCAAACCTGATAGAGCACTCTGGAAGAATGGTAAACTTTGAAAAAACGGTAGCTACTCTAGCATCTAAGCATCGGACATTCATTAATGAATTAGAACTCTCTTAGCTACTGGCGTGTGTTTTTCATTAATTTTAATAATTTGAAACAGGTCTACCACAGAAAATAATGGTAACCTACTGCGGGATAATCTTCTTCCCAGTCAGTCTTGTCACTTTCGAAATATGATCGCCCAACGCGTGTATCATGTATGGCACTTAACTGACTGACTGAATATGATAGTTGAGAACAATCAAAACTTTCAGTCATATCTCTTTCGAGACATGATCGCCCAAAGGTGTGTATTACGTATGGCACTTAACTGATTGACTGACCGACTTTTATTGTATTCGTTTTGATTTGCATTCAGATAGTCTGTTGATCAGCTGCAAAATTGTCAAATCCATCCTAGATAGCATAGTTTAGGCCTGTTATTGCTTTATTTTCCTCTGCCAGGGTTAGGGTTAAGATCTATGTTTATAGGTCATTTTTAATTTTATTCCTACTTTATTAAGTTTAATTGCCACTCCACTTCCTCATTAGGTCACCAGTAGTTTTAATTCTCCGGTGAATGCAGGGTCGCCTTTCGTGTTTTTGAGTGTGCTATTTGTATATTTTGTTGTATTTGAAAAGTGCGTGTTTGATTGTGTCCTTGGTTGAATGATTGCTATAATTTAAATGAGGCATTAATTTCGCTCAGTTAATTAGAGATTCTGCGACATTTTTTTTATTCCTACACACTTTTGTTTAATTTTTTTTGTAACAAATATTGTAATCACTATAAAATACTTTCGAGGTCTTTATTTATAAAAAGTGTTATTTTTTTACTCACCCTTACAGAAACAATTGTACATACGTGGACGATTTAAGACTTTATACATCCTGAGATTTATTGCTGTCGTTATGATAAGACTATCTGGTGTAAGGAATCTTGTAGTTTGTTTGCGTCTGTCTTTGTGGCTAGTTAAGTTTAAAATACAATAGATTAAAGACTAACCTTGCATTTCATCATGATGATGATCATCATCATCATCTTCTTCTTCTTCTTCTTCTATGTGCCTTGTCCTTTCAAGACGTAAGCGATCATGGCCTTCCACGTCTCCCTATTTCTTGTGGCTTTTAGCCCATTTTCTCTTGTAACATATTGCAACACCCGTTCTGTCATCCACCCCTCAGGCCCTTCAAAAATGTTATCCGCTGCTTTCCTCTGTCTCTTTTTTTTTTCTCTATCTGGCCTGTGAGTATCAGGTTCTCCAAGCCCCACTTCCTCATTGCCTTTCCCAGGATCTTTCCTATTTGACCTTGTGCCAACCTTTCGTATTTTACACAAAATAAGTATTACTTTCCGCTATGATGCAAAGAAATAGATTTAAGCATAGTGCACTCGATTAGCTGTAACTTTCATAATTTTACAGTTGAAATGGCCAGCTGTAACCACAATTTCTAGGCTAACAGTTTGTGAAATTTTCTTCCGGCTTCTTGCTTCCTACTCAAGTTTGATATTCATATTTTAAAGGTAATGTTAATCGTTGTCTTCCGTCTTCTTAATTCTTCCAACTTTTTATTTCCCTCTTTTTTTAATCGTAGTTTTTCTTCTATTCTGTAACAATCAGTCACCCGCTTCCATCTTAGTGGTTTCATTGTCTTGCATGGGGTTAAAATGATTAAAAAAAGAAAGACCAGATCATTCATCAATGTCAATTTCGATGTCTACCTCAACTTCAACTGGGAATTATCAATCCCTCTAAGCAGGCTTATAGAGGCTTGATTAAGCAACTTATCTGTGACCGTTTTGCTTTAACACTTTGCTTTTGAGGATAGATACCGTAAGTCATATTTAAGTTATCATAAAAAGTTCTTTAATTTTGATTTGATCTGACAGTCTGACAAGATTGTCCGATTATATCGGCATTAATCATACAAGATTTAAACAAGGATCACGTAACCTATGCGTTAATCTTATAAGCTGCAACTGTCTGTCAGTGGATGGATTACACACAGTATTAACACGTTTTCTCCTAAACAGTGAGAATGAAAAACTTTTTTCACAAATGAACACAGTATACTTCTCAGAAGATGAATCACTTATAAATCAGACGTTTTAAAAACTATACAGAAACACAAAAACTTCATGCATAAATTAATATATAAACAATTACGTGATATCTATAAAGAAAACCAGTGTATTATGTAACTTGCTAACGTTGGAATAAAGTTTCTACTAAACTCTGATACGGAAATATAATTTGGAATACCATAACTTTTTTGTTTAATGTTCACGTTCAATGTTGTTATTAATACTGAGAATTTTACATTATTTACTGTTGAGAACGTTGTTATCTCCCTTTAACTCAACTCTCTAAGTTATTTGTTCATCACTGCTGTAGCCAGGTGTTGAACTCACAATTCTTTGAGTCAAGTCACTGAAACTAATCAACATCCGTATGTTCCATATGCCACTGGCACATGGAATATATAGGTGATGAGTTAAAGGGAAGAGGTGTCGCACATGGAATGAGAAATTATATACCCAAGTGCTTGAAATAAAGGGCTCGGTTGAAAATCCTTAACATCTGAAGAAAGCCAGAACGTACAAAGGCCGAAACATCGTAAACATGGCAATAAAGACAAAAGTCCGAACTGGGTAAATAATTTAAACTAGCGAAATCCTTGGAAATTCTACGGAAGGATAATTATGATTTCTTGGAAAAATTTTACTTTGTCATACTACAAATGATAGTAACGTCTTCAAACATAAAGGTATTGGACAATAAAATAACGATAACACAGAGTGTAATTTCATTAAAATATCTATAAAAGTAATGTCCATTTGAAGGACGAAACACATCAAAGAAATATTTACAAATACAAAAATCGTGTAATAATGTTAAAGTTTTCAAAAAATATGTCATCATTTCTTAGTGCATCGTTAAACTTGTATCATTTCAATACTGAAATGGGTATAAATGGGGGTGGGTTGGCTTTCTATTTTCATTAAATTTTTTAAAGCTCTAGCGGAATCCGAGAAATTCCCACGAATTGATAATTATGTTTTCCTGAAAAAATGTTACTTTGCATACTACAAATGATAGTAACGTCTTCAAACATAAAGGTATTGGATAATAACAAAACGATAACACTGACTGTAATTTTATTAAAATATCTATAAAAGTAATGTCCATAGAAGCTACTTTACTGTAATTTTGTACTATACTAAGCGGCGTATACACAGACCATAACCAAAATACTGGACGCTATTTTGTGAGAGATTTTGAAAGAGAAAATGTTTTTTTATTACTCAAAAATCATGGCTCATGAGTCAATTGTAATCAGAAAAGACCAACTGAGTCATGACCAATGGTGGAGAGGCCAGAAAATTCGTTATAAGGTCGCGGGATACGGAACAAACTTACGTATTTTTACTATATTGTACAGTACACATATGCACACACACAATTACTGCTACAACAACCAGCTGAAGCTGCTACTGACACAATAATGCTATAAGCTCTCTCCTCCTACCTTCTCACTCTTTACTATATGTTCTCTCCTCTTACTCTCTCACTCTTTACTACCAATCCGTTTGGTAAAGGTGAGAGAAAGGCTGATGTAAGTAGCGTTTATAAAAAGATAGAGAAGTAAAAGCTCGTGTAGAGAGTGTGGCGCAACGGACGGGGGAACTAACTAAGTAACTAAGGAAGGAACAAGCAGAATTATTATATGACCATGCCTTATCTCGGAGTATTGTCAAATCTTTTATAAAAATATTGAGTGTCTTACATTTTACCTTTCCATAATAATCTTTTGTGAACAAAAGAATAAAAATACTATGCTGTTTGGCTATATTAACTTTCCGCATTCACAGGTAACGCTTTACAAAATTCCAACAGATAAGACGACAGAGATGAGTTTGTTGAGATGGATACTGAGAAAACTATTGAGTGACAGTTGGTGAACGAGTATGTTTTAACGAAGCCACCATCTTTCAAACGTCACAGACAATCACTCCTACCCCCCATTAGCATGAATCAGGCTAGTCTCTCTGAATACAAAACACTGTGCTTCCTCGGCTTAACTCTCACAACAGACCTCAAGTGCAATGACTCTATAGAATCCATAGCTAAATCTACTGCTAAGAAAGTCGGTTCTCTGTATAGAGCCAAGAAGTTATTTCCATCTTAAACAATCCTGAACATATATGAATCTACCATCCACCCGTGCATTGAATACTGCTGCCATATCTTGTCGGATGCTTTTGCTATCCACCTAGGTGACCTTGACAAAATCCAACGGAAAATCTGTTATGTGATTGATCCAAACTTGGCAGCACACTTTCTCACCGGCGCAATGTGGCTTCCCTGTGTCTCTTCTACAAATAATTTCACGGCTTCTGATCCGATGAACTTAGCTCACTGGTGCCCCCTATATATAAATTTACTCGATCCACAAGATTAGCAACTAGATCCCACCCTTTTACTGTGAAACCACTAAAATGTAAATGCAAATTCTACTCCATCAATTTTATTTTCTCACACTTCCCGCCTGTGGAATTCTCTTCGGTTTACTTGCTTCCCCAACAGCTACAATCTCCAAGAATTTAAATGTAAAGACAATAGTCCTCTCCTATCTCACTAAACTGCATCTTCTCTCTCATGCTCCTTTCTCAGTCCACTCCATCCTCATCAGTATTCTCATCCTTCTTTTACCTATTTCCGGACAACCCTAAGACCTGTCACTCTTTCTCATGACCTACTTCCTATGTAAGCCCCCTGCACAACAGTGGCAGTAAAATGCCTTGGTTGGAGCGATACGATTATCAATAAAACATTCTATACTATTATAATATGGATATAAAGTGGGGGATCAATTCCAGATTACAATCAATATATAAACTGATCCCTCATTTTATGGCCACAATAATTCTTCTTTTACCCACTTCCTGACACCCCCTATAACTTGTCACTCTTTCTTATAACTTTCCTCTTATGTAACCCCAGCAAAACAGTAGCAGTAAAAAGCCTTGCTTGAGACGATACGATTATAAAAAAAACAACAACAACAAAAAAACACAAAATCAAAAAGACGCCTTCAAATGGAATAGGAGAGGAAAATTATATATTTCTAGGTAAGATAATAAGGAAAGTGGGGTTTGTTTAAACAACTTTCAGAGCATATTTAACGCATATGCATTCATAGAAACTCACTTGTTTTTTATATTCCATAATAACAAAACCTACAATTAAGTAGTATTTAAAATCATATGGTAGATATCTTAAATGATATTGATCAACAAGTAAAAACGTAATGCAAAAGTTGAATTACAGTAAAAAAATATGGAAAGTAAGTGAAACATTAAGGGGACACAAAAAGTGAAACCTCTCTGAACGTAAATTAGCTCTATTGGCTTTTGTGAAACCAACACAAATTACTATATCAAGGATCAAAACGTATATTAAAATGCAAGCAAGGAAACAATATATTTTGCTATGTTACTCTTTCGGATTCATTTTCTATGTGCTGTGTCCATTAAAGACGTAAGCGATCATGGTCCTCCGCATCTTCCTATTCGTTCTAGCTCTTAACACCATTTTCCTTGTTATCCCTCCTAAACCCAGCACTGCACTCGATTTATGACAACCAAGTATATGACGCATTTCTTTCTCCTGTCTTATTTACCGTCTATCTGTTCTGCAAGTATCAGATTCTTTAAGCTCTCCTCCCTCATTCAGTCAGTTAAGTGGCATACGTGATACCCTTGGCCGATCATGTCTCGAAAGAGACATGACTGACTGGGCAGACGGTTATCCCGTAGTAGGTTGCCATTACTTTCTGCGGTAGACTGATTGCCATTCAAGGCTATAGAACCCAATCTGTCCTATTATTTGACTCATAGGTAGATGGAGAAGAAATGTATATTATTAAGTAGTAATTAAAGGGGGATCAGTTTATTACTTCATAACAATAGAAAACCGATCCCCCACTTTATGCCAGGTAGAGTTTTTGATTGTTTTAAATATTATATTCAGTCTGTCATGTACAAACTTGGGCGATCATGTCTCGAAAGAGACATGACTGACTCGACAGAAGATTATGCAGCAATAGGTTACCTTTGCTTTCTGTGTTAGAGAGGTTGCCAGCCAAAGCTATATAACGCTTTCTGTTCTGTTATTTAACACATAACTGAAGGGAAGAGACGGATTAATATTTTTCTGAAGGGTATTTTTGCGTAAGTGAATGCAAGGAATTAAACTGGAATACGAACTCGGCTTCCCGATTTGTCGTTCCGATTCGATATCAACTGCACCAGAGCGAATATCCAGTCTAGTAGCAAGCGTAAATTCATGAAGAGCGGGCAACATGTTGACAAGCTCGTCAAAGCAGAAGCCGTGAAAATATTTCTAGAAAAGACAGAGGGATATGACAAAATGATTGGAACCAGATGCTAAATCGATATCGATTACATTGCAGTTCGTCATTTAAATTTCGTCGAGCACCCCGGGATGAATAGCAGGATCACCCGACCAGACAGGGCAACACTATTCCATGCACGGACGCGAGGTAGATATGTAAATTTCCAAGCTGGCCCGAGAGTGTGATCCAAACTTTTTAGAAGTAGTCCTAGCTATTGATTTGATATAGTTGTTCTACTTAAGACCAGCTGTGCGAATAAGGCCGAGAATGTGCAGTGTAACGCTTTCTGGAAAACTCGCGTCACCCACACTGACTAATTGAAGGTAGTTATATTTATAAACATGATTTTAATAAACCCACCTTTTGGTGCAGCCATTCATATTTATTTAAATGAATTTTGATCAATAATCTTAAATTTTTATTTAAAAATCAGGAGCTAGATATTTTTAACATTGTCATAATATGATATGTGGTATTAAAGATAGCTTTTTATGAGAAATATGTAAGATTACTTCTAGTTGTACTAAATGTGGCTCCCAAGTGTTTAAATGTAAGGTCAATAGACACCTCCTATCACACTAACTCCCAATTATTCTCAGAACACTTTCATCTACCCAACCCTCATTCTCGGTATCCTTACCCGCCTATCACCCACCCTATGACATTTCCTATATTTAATCATCCTTTCTCCACTCTACGTAGCCCCCTGCGCAGTAGTGGCAGTGACATGCCTTGCTCGGGGTGAAACGCTTATAAAAAAAAAAATTGGCATAAATTATGCAAAATGAGCATATTCAAAGAGGTTAAATATTACTGTTAGATTAACGCTGCACAAGGCTCGCGAGACATTCGAGGTAGAGGATTAGTTTAGCAAATAATTTGTGCGGTAATAAAACAGTTAAGACTATCTGTGCACAAGTTAAGATTGTAGTGAACAGAGAAACATCCTCTTGAGTGCTGTGTTTCCATAGAAAAGAGTTATCGGGAAGACGCTGTTCAAGTGGAAATTAACTCTCAGTAATGAAACAGGGAGTGGACATTTTGCTACTGTATATAGGTGGCGTGCCAGTTCCTCGGTGCAATTTCCGTGGAATTAACGATAATGCAACGTGAAGCTTGCCACATACCGCCTGTGAGAGAGAAGTTGGAGGGTATTTCAATTAAATAATTGCGAAAGTCATTTAATTACCACAAGCAGTATAGCCCGGCGTTGCTCGGGTGTAATGAAATTTTTAAAACTGATCCATGATCCTGGAGCTCAAACTCTTTGGAAGTTGGCACGAAAGACTAAAAAGCAATAATTGTTTCCAGTTATAGCGAAACCATAGACTGAAGGAAAAATGAATGGATGTAAATTAAATTTTGATTTCCTGGAATCGATATATTTTCTACACTATTGTAAGAACCTTGAAACTTCTGAATATCGTTTCTGATGTTTTTGTCTATGAGTATATCAAATTTTATTTAAATCGGACCACTGCTTCTATAACCAGATTTTTTCGATTATCGATTTTCGATATTTATCGGCAGTACCTCGAAACAAAACCTAGCTAAGAACACTCGCAGACGCTTATAGTACAACTGTGTTAATTTTCAAGAAAATTGGTTCAGCCGTTTTAGAGTCTATAGGTAACGGAAACACACACACAGACACACACACACCCACAGACAAAGTTCCATTTATAAATAAGTTTAGATAAATAAATTACTACCTACAATCTTATCGGCTTGTAGTTGAAAATTAACATAGTGTTATCTTATGAGATCACAGTGGATAAAGAAACTCCCACTTCTCACCCGCACTCAGCAATGGAAAAAAAAACGATAGTAGTGGTAATCTAGTAGTTCGAATCAAGACTAAATTAACAACTTGGAATTGTTTTATAAACACATTCATTTTTCCCTCTAGATGCTATATTCCTCCAGGTTAATTAGTTTGAAACGGAACATATTCGCCAAGAGAATGAGATCAGGAAACTCACTTACATTGCAAATGAGACAAGTAAATCAACAGAAATTTGAGTTTTAATGGGAAACTCTTCCCTCAAACCGATCAATTCAGTGAAAGAGGGTCGATTGTCAGAGGTCAAGCCGCGAACAATAATTAAAGACAGAGTGACATTCTTGACATGGTTTATGATGCAGTGAATATCGACTACGAACGAGAGATCGGCGTGCCGAGTTCGAATTACAGTTAAATTCTTTACATTCACTTACGCAGAAATAGCCTTGTGGAAGGTATTAATCCGTCTCTTCCCTTCAGTTATGGGTTAAATAATAGAACAGATTGGGCTCTATAGACTTGGTTAGCAAAAAGCAATGGCAATATACTGCGGGAAAAACCTTTTGCCCAGTTAGTCATGTCTCCTTCGAGACATGATTGCCCAAAGCGTGTATCACATATGGCACTCAACTGGTAGGGTTTTAAGCAACTCTATCCTATTAGAAAAATTACGACAGAATAGTTCGATCGTCACTGTATGCGCTATATTTTCGGCAGTTAAAATAAAAGCTACGATGAACAACGTTATACATAAAGAATGCTAAACTATATATCCACGGTTTTTTGGTAAATTCCTGGCAAACTGTAAATTTTCTTATATATTTAGAAAGTCTGCACTTTTTTGGCATTGGCAAAAGTGAACCAAAAACATATTTCTGGCTATGCAAACCGTTAAATATCACAAGCCTCTTCATAATATCGTTATTGGGTAATTGCCAAATTCTCACACAAGTATTTTGGGTTCAATATGCATAGCAATGTATTTTATTTTATTTTTCGCGAGACATTCCCTTTACTATTTCGGTTATACGGAAGTGTGCAATGTTTGAAGGTTTTCTTTTTCTGTTTCTACAAAGAAACATGACACTGACACCTTGAAATTTTCTCTGAAATATCAGCGTGTATCAAAACTTTTTTCAGTTTATTTTACAGACATAGTTTAGATCGTATAAACCTGTAACGTTATACATGGCTCAAATTCTGTAGTTTTCTTTGAGATTGTGATAGTTCATGGCTCTCCACATGTTTCTGGCATTTATTCCTCTTAGTAACTTTTGCCATAATACATCACCACATTGTCTTTGATTTATTGTCCCTTAATATTGAATTCAAGTTTTTCATGTTTTACATATATTTTGCGTCTTTAATACGTTTTGCGAGTGTAAATTTCTCTTATTATTTCCCTCCCTTCATCATAGTTATTATTCAATTTATACTCTTTTAAGCTTACTAAATATCCATATATTTTCTAGATATCCATATATTTTCAATATTTCAGACTAATTCAGATTATATTTTTCATATCCTAGTTAATTTATTTTATCACAACCAATCGTAAAGCTGTCTTTCTGCTTCGAAATCTTTTCTTTTCTCCAAGATAAATCAAAAATTGTTTCCAGACTGACATGTCATTAATGATGAAGGTTAGAATTTCATACGTCATAGAAATATCCCAGGCCTGTCAGCGAAAGAAAAAATCTTTTATTTATTGTTGGTTTATTTCAGTAATTCTGTTTATTTGGTTTTACCTCATAACCATTTCGACAAAATTTTAATGCCGAATTATGTCGTTTTGATAGGTAGACAAAAGTCTGATTTACATGTGAGTAAAGAAAAATTTGTCAAAGACAAAACGGTGGCTGGTGCGCGTCCAACCACGACGGAGAGTCGTCGCGCGTTCTAACGAACTTTGGCGATGTCACAACGGCGGTTTGCTCTCACAAAATCACACTGGGGCGTTGTCGCGCATTCAAACTTGGGCATCTACCCAATGTCGAATTTTTTTAATGGGGTAGGAGTATAAAAGTTTCTTGTCCCAGGCATCAACGTAAAATCACGTGTTCACCTGCCGGCTGCTTTGTGACTTCACTACAGTTAGTGACCGAAGCGCCAGTCACACTTTTCAGCTAACAGCAACCGAAGAAGGTTGTTCCTTTCTGCCTAGGGTTATGTTCCGCTGAAACATATAAAATCCTTCCACGTTCCGTTAGAACATGGATGAATCCGGCCTTTCCGTTGGAACACAGATAAATCCTGACATGTCTCGTTGGAACATAGATAAATCCACAAGCACATAGTGCCGTCCTGTTAAGATATATATAAGTACTGACTTATCCTTTTAGAATATTAATGATTTCGGCCCCTTTAAATCTGAAGTCAGAAAAATGGCCAAAGAGATATTTCTTCAAATATGTTAAACCTATCCATTTGTTCCTCCTGATATTTTGATTTGTGTTAGCTATAATAAATATGTATTTCTGCACATATGGACACTTGTTTTATTTATCTATTAATTGTGTATGGCATCTATATATATAAAAGGCAATCTGTGGGTCCGTGTGTGACTGTTCCCTATGCACGCCTACATTTTTTTAAGCTACGCCATTAAGACTTTCTAGGGACACATATCTACAAAGAAGCCAGGTCGACACATACTTTTTGAGTTTAAGTTCAGCAATTTTCCCTTTCTCACTTTTTGGCCAATTGACACGATTGTTTACATTTGCTCCGTAAAACATCTAAGACCTAAGATGGTTGCTGAATTACGTCACAGAAATCAAATGACACATGTCAAACGTTATTAAATATGTTTTTCTTAAAAAAAAAATGAGCCTTTATATTTAAGTTTTATTCCGACGTTTTACAAATTTATTTGGTCAACAAAAAATGTATATATTTTCCCCCTAAGTTTTGAAACAAAAGAAATATTTTTTAAAAAAGTGTTTTTCAAACTAAAACAAAATATGTAAAAAAAAAGTGCCAATGGTTAATTTAATTATTTAAGTCTTTTTTTTTTCAGATTTCATATTTCATAATTCAGAAAATAAAATTAAAAAAAAATAAAGCTTTTTTTCGCTAAATATTTAATGCAGGAAATCAACTGTCTTTAATCCGTGTTGCATTAATGTAACTTTGCCTCTAATATTAAATGTCTACATTTTTAAACATTCCTCAAAAATTTCTGAACTGAGAGCGTAATAGTTTTTATACGTCTAATTTCAGTAAAACAAAATAAATAATTATTATCTTCATGTTAAATTCATTTAGTCAACAAAAAATGCAAATATTTACCCCGGTAATTTTGAAAACAAAAACAAACGCAGTGTTGTTTGCAATGTCACACAAAACATCAAATCACGTTTACGCAAAAGAAAAGAAAATAGATTTTTTAATGGAATTTTTTAACAATTTTTAAACAACACTTTTTTTATAAAATTATTTTTTTTTATATAACCGAGTTTTAAAAGAATTTATCCATTTGATATTATAAACATTATAATTACTGAAGAGAAGCCTGCTTCAAACGCGGTTTACGGGAAGACGACAATCAATGAGTCTCTGCAATGGCGGAAGGTGTCTTGCAACTTGTTCTGCTAGTTAAATGTTGTGAGTTGCACGGGCAACACCGGGCAACACCGGGTTACGATGCTAGTAATATATAAAAGTCTTTTTGAGAACAAGCGTTCATTTATTCATTTCATTTCACCGTTCTGCCTTACCGGTACAAGAGTGGCCCGTTTTAAGATTTCTTTCCAACCCCCGTGTGGGAAATCGATACATCTCTTCAATGACATATCAACCGCTATGCGTTATTTTATGCCGAAATATTTTCAACACAACTTTAAGGTTTCAAGAAAATATATTTTGAATGCAGTTTTATGCATTCAACTACAGAAGAAAAGTATCGATAGTCATTTTTTATATAATGTTCTGGTCTTGTTATTTTTCTATTAAAGTATATTTTTAGAATTTCATAGTGATTTGTTTTAATTTGGGTGCTAAATGTTTACCCATAGCTTGGACCCTAACACGTACCAATCAGGTTTCATCAGATACCAAAGGAAGGCTACTACCTAGATCTCTTTTTCAACCTTTTTCAGTGAACCACCCCTCTCGTCAACTATTGCTACGATAGGGCTAAGAGTTGAATATTTGCCACATTTTAAAGAATACCCAAGAATGAATAACTATGAATATATTTGAAATATATATTTAACAACCCATCTGAATAAATTCTAATATTTGCAAAGACGTAAATACTTACGTTGACATTTAAGATGGCATGTTTTCCTTCTTCATGAGCCGTATTCCTTCAGGGCGTAGGCGATCATGGACTCATACTTGATCCTGTCTCTTGGCACTTTCAATATGTTTTCTTCTTGGAATCTCTTCCTAACTCCACTCTTTTATCCATTTGTTCAGGCATTTCAAGTGTGGCATAGGTAAAGTAATATTAATACAAAAAATTTGGACATTAAGTATTGAACCGTCTGTTAATCTACGGTGCGGGTGGTTGCGGGTTCGATCCCCAGCCGAGCCATACTAAAGACTTTATAAATCGTACTTGATGCCTCACAGCTTGGCACTAAGCAACAAAGAGAAGGATCGAGAGCAAATAGAGAAATTCAGAGATAGTAGTCATCCCCACGTCTAATGCAAAATAGCAGCGAAAGAAAAGGTGGGGACCTTCGACCTTCTAACAGTCGACTAACATATTTCTTTAGTATGGAATATGTCATCTATTTTTATAAAGAAATAAAAATATTTTTATATAACTTCTTCAGATCTCGATTCTCATATACATTTTATGCAGGGCATTTAGCTAATTTATAATCTTCTAATTTATCGTTTATATAATCGATTCAGTTTGGCATGTCGACTTCAGACACATCCTCACAGTCATGATGTAGCTTAACACTTTCTTTTCTACAAATATTTTCATGGCAACTGCTCTGACATGATTTATTTTCTGGAGCCCCGAATACATTGATTTATAGTTAATCTATGCCTTCACCTACAGATAAAATGCATCAATGGTCATTTTCTTATATAATGTTCTTTTTCTTTCTATAAAAATATATTTTTAGAAATTCATAGTGTATTTTTTTGTTTTGGTGCTAAATGTTTACCCATAGCTCGGACTCTAACACGTACCAATCAGAATTTATCAGATACCAAGAGAAGTCTACAACCTGGATTTCTTTCCCAGGCTTTTCAGTGACCTCACCACCTCCGCCAAGTATTGTTAGGATAAGTAAAAGAGATGAATATTTGCTACATTTTAAAGAATACCCGTGGATATTTCTTTAGTAGGGAATATGTCATCTATTTTTATAAAGAAATAAAAATATTTTTATATAACTTCTTCAGATCTCGATTCTCATATACTTTTTATGGAGGGCATTCAGCTCGTTCATAATCTTCTAATTTATCGTTTATATAATCGATCCAGTTTGGCATGTCGACTTCAGACACATCCTCACAGTCATGATGTAGCTTAACACTTTCTTTTCTACAAATATTTTCATGGCAACCGCTCTGACGTGATTTATTTTCTGTAGCCCCGAATACATTGATTTAATCGTGCCACAGATTGGTTTCCAGGTCCCGCTCTTTTACTATTGAAGTAGGTAAATGCAACCGCCACTTCTACTCTCGTAGTTCCCCTCCTCTTACTTTCCGACTTTGAATCTCCGATCCGTTTACTTGCTTCCTTTATAAGTAAAATCTTCAAATATTTAAATGCAACGTCAATATCTGTCTTGTATCTTGAATCCTGTTCATATTTTATATTCTCCTCAATTCCCATGATAGCCCGCCGTTTCTCCCACGTTCTCAATCTGTAAACCCCTTGCAAAAAAAAAAAAAAAAAGAAAAAGAAAAAGGAAAACAGATAAATGCTTTTGAAGTTATCCTTCGTCAAACCTTATAAATAACCAATCTAAATGATGTGTTGAGTTTTCCTTTATATATATATATATATATATATATATATATATATATATTTCAGGTTCGAGAACGGCGAAGATAATACAACAAGATCTACTTAATATAAAATATTAAGTGCTATTTAATTTAGGTTTTGTTTCACGGCATATCAACATCTGTGGGGTATTTAATGTCAGAAAATCTTGGGTTTTAAGGTATTTTTTGGGCATTTTCAGTAAAAGTGAGAAGGTTGATTTAGTCAGATTTAAAAAAAAATGTTTTTATCCTTTTTTTAGAAAACTGAAAATGTTTGGTAATCAAAAATATTTTGCTAAGAATAATTTTCTTTCTTTTCAAAATGTGTTATGATAATAATTTTTTCTTCAAAAATGTGTTGTTGGTTATATCTTTCTTTCAAAAATGTATATTTTTCTATAAAAGTATTTTTATATATATATACTTCTATAAAAGTGTATTTTTATACTTTCATAGTGATTTGACCCAAGTTTGGGCGGTGGTTAACTATTTGCCAATAGCTGGTACCCCAGCAGGTTCTACCACTCCGGGTCAGGGTAGAGTTGAGAACAACAACAATTAAGAGGTGGTTCCATGCTCCTCACAACCTCCCAATCAAAGGCCTTGCTGCCGGGTGCAGTTTAGCGTCATGCTCAGAACCATCAAGTGTTTTATCTGTATGGAGAAAATATTTATACCGAATGGAACGAATATAGTGTGGTCTGCTGAAGTGAGCTAATTTAGCACTTAGAAATGAATTATAATTTATAACCAATCAAAATGATGTGTTGAATTTTATTTTATAAATATCGTATTGCTCTCGATAACATCCATTGTTCTTTTTATACGGATATAACACTTAATATTTTTTATTAAGTGCAACAAAAGAAAGAAAGAGCTTTACCAAGTAACAGAAACACATCTCTTGAAGTCTTTCCAGAATATCGCAAAAATGAGTAGTTCTTATCACTAGAAGGTAACAATGATGATAAACCGTCCCTTTTTGGACTACCTTCACCGAAAGACTAGAAAATCAAACTAGAGTCTCTTAGATAGCAACGCAATACAGCTCCTTGGCCCCACTCTTTTAAATGAACTTAAATAAAATGATTAAATTTAATCCATAGCTTCATCTACTGTTAGGGGTTTGGTTTGGGGTTTGGTTAGGGGTTTGGTTAACTTTGTCGGACTAGCATTTTGTCGCGTTAGAATTCATCTTGAACATTTATAAATTTACCATTCTGCAGTGTATAAAATACTGTTGGAATATCTGGTCGGGTTCACCTGCTATTGATCTTGAGGTCCTAGACAGATTCCAAAGGAGAATCCGAAATATAATCGATCCTGACTTGGCAGCCTGCCTTCAATCACTTTCTCATCGACGCAGTGTGGCTCCCTTCTGTCTTTTCTACACGTACATTCATGGTAATTCCTCTCCTGGGATTTATTCACCTGTTACTTCGACCAAATGTATTTACGTGCTACTAGATTGTCATTAGGGTCTTATTCTTTTACTGACGAACTAGTTAAACAAAACTCTCTTTTCTACTCTTATTGTTTTTGTTGGGGATCACCCCTTTTTGCGCATAAGAATGGACTCGCCAATGTGTATATATAATCCTGCATATACTGAGAGCAGTAGTTGAGTTGAGTAGTTGTACTCTGCTATGGCACTGTCAGCACTCTGCCTTCGGGTAGAGGGCGCTCTCTTCTGCCGAGCAGAGAGCATTAACCCAGTCGTGGCTCCGCCGAAGGGTAGAAGCACGACTCGGTAATAATAGACAGGCATTTTTCTTAGACAAAATGGATAACTGATGTTATTTTCCTTTTGAGCTGCTAATATTTATACAGAAAGGGAAACAGAATTTCCCATAACTAACTTTGCCACCCCGGTCTTGTGTCTTTTAAATAATATTTAATAAAATCGAGGTGGACAACGAAATTAGTAGAACTGGACCCGGCATTTTAAAGAAGGCGGTCGATCTGAAATCGACGTGCCGCGAGAACCGACTGAGCAAGCTACCGCCCCGAGAACATTGTTACTGTAATTTGATACTAAGATAACAGCCGACAGATTGTGCTTCACCCAGATTTGACAAGCTTATAATTATGTATATAATCCATATAAAAATATGTATAAATCTACACCAGTGGTGTTGCAGTGTTGTACTGATTATATACCGTTCACCAGTTACTGGGCAACGGTGATCGCGTTATATCTTGTTTCAACTATGTACCGTTCTCTGGTGTATCGGGATTAACCTCGCCAGGTGAGAACTGGTAATCCTAATTCGATCAGTTCGTGATCAAACACACACAACGTGGGCCGATTGGTTGAGGTTCAGGTAGGGTTGGCTCTCGTACCCCCGGAGATCGTGTTATAATTATAAGAATGAAGCCGCCTACATTACCAGTAATAGCGATAATACTTAATGTATTTTTGAAGGTTAATTATCAGAAAAAATGTTATACAAAAAAGATGTTAGACATTCCAACGGATAGTAACGCTAACTCAAGTAATATTAAATATTTCCTTATAAAGAAACGGGTAATCTTAACGTTATCATTATGGAAAGAGTCGCGCGTTACAGAAGGAAGTTGTGGAAAGCTATGATCAAGTACATTGTGAAGGGGCGGGGCCCATACAAAAACAATATTGCAGTGAATATTAAAAGAAAGTCTTAATAAATTCTTGCTTCTTTTAATAGCACATGTACTGATGAAGTCCCCGAGCAAGTTCTGTTTAACACCGAAGCGATGACGCTAACTTTTATCTACATGGATTTTCTTTTGAATTCCCTTGGCGATTGACTATTCAATTGCCAGTAATGGTAGACTTGAGAAATCAAGTTTCACTAAAAACTATTTTAAGAGAAAGATCATCAAAAGTTTAACCGACAGTAATTCTAACTTCTCAAGACATTTCCGAATATTTCCTGTGTTTTGATTGATTTAACTACTACAGTTGCAAGTAGAAAAGATATTACTTCTTCGAATTACATTAGTAATTATTAGGAAGAGGGTATATAAATGCTAGACATATGGTAGGACTAGCAGTATAATCCGGCGTTGCTCGGGTGTAATGAAAGCATTAAAACTAATCCATGGTTTTGTAGCTCAGAATCAGCCTAAAGAATACTTGTGTGAAATTTGGTGAGAATCGGATAAAAATTGTGGATTTGTATAAAGGACATACAGGCAGATAAACAGACACACATACACACAAACATCTTGCCTTTTATATATATACTAGCAGTATAGCCCGGCGTTGCTCGGGTGTAATGAAATCTTTAAAACTAATCCATGGTCTTGGAGCTCAGACTCAGCCTAAAGAATATTTGTGTGAAGTTTGCTGAGAATCGGATAGAAATTGTGGATTTGTATAAAGGACATACAGATAGATAAACAGAAACACACACAAACATCTTGCCTTATATGTCTTAATAAATTCTTACTTCTTTTAATAACACGAGGAACTGCTGAAGTACCCGGGCAAGTTCCGTTTAACACCGAAGCGATGACGCTAACTTCTATCTACATGGATTTTCTTTTGAATTCCCTTCTCAGACGCTTCCGAATATTTCCTGTATTTTGATTTAAATGCTACAGTTGTAATTAGAAAAGTTATTGCTTCTTTGAATTGCATCAGTAATTATTAGGAAGAGGGTATATAAATGCGAGATATATGGTAGGACTATATATATATATATTAACGATTTTCTGCACTATTGTAAGAACTGCAACCTTAAAAAACCTGAATATCGTTTCTTATGTCTTTGTCTATGAGTGTATCAAATTTGATTAAAATCGGACCACTCCTTCTATAACCCGATTTTTTCGATTATCGATTTTCGATATTTATCTGGGGTACCAGCAATTAGTAAAACATGCAATGTTCATTCTCAGTAACTTATACTATACTAGCAGTATAGCCCGGCGTTGCTCGGGTGTAATGAACGCTTTAAAACTAATCCATGGTCCTGGAGCTCAGACTCTTTGGACGTTGGCACGAAAGACTAAAAAGCAATAGTTGTTTCCAGTTAAAGTGAAACCATAGACTGAAAGAAAACTGAATGGATGTAAGTTAAATTTTGATTTTACAGTAATCTTATTTTATATTAAGCGGCGTATGCACAGACCATAACCAAAATACTGTCCACTATTTTGTGACAAATTTGGAAAAAGCAAAATTTTGTTGTATTACTGAAAAATCATGGCTCATGTGTCCATTGTAAACAGAAAAGACCAACTGAGTAATGGGCAAGTGTATTGAGGCCAGAAATTTCGTTATTAGGTCGCGGGATACGGCAACAAACCTACCTATTTTTACTATGTTGTACAGTAGACACACATATACACATACACAATTGCTGCTACAACCATCAGCTTAAGCTGCTACTGCTACGGTAATGCTATAGGCTCTCTTCTTCTACTCTCTCACACTTTACAACCCTTCCGTTTAGTAAATGTAAGAGAAAGGCTGAAGAGAGTAGCGTTTATAAAAAGATAGAGGGGAAGGAAAAGCTCGTGTAGAGAGGAAGTGTCTTATCTTTCTTCAGTGGCGTAACAAACGGAGGAACTAAGTAACTAAGGAAGGAACAAGCAGAATTATTATATGATTTCTTCTAGAAATACTAGATATTTCATCATTGAGTGAAGTATGTTTCAACGGACTCATGATATTTTTTAGATTAGTGATATATTAATTCCTCATGGATTTATTGGGGGTTATCTTATTTATTCTTTTTCTCGTTGTAGTAGGATTCCGTTCTAGTGAAGGGTAATTGTATACCGTTGCAGGTTAACGGAATTTGGCCTTGTGAAAGATAGAGCACTATAATTCATGAAATGATTATAAATCAAGAAAGGCAATTTGAGTATAAAATAACATTTATATATATACATGTCACTTAATGATTTACAATTAAAGTAATGCTTGAATGATGCTTGAAGGATAGGTCCAATGGAGGTTAAAGTGTTCATGACAAATAATAATGCTGAAAAAGATAAAAGGCTTAGGAATGTGGAGAGCGGAGGAATGTTCATTTTGAAGTTGCCACTTCTAAGGTCCGTAAGTCAGCAAGTTGGTTAGTGAGGAATGTCTTTGAAGAGGTCACTCCAGTGGTCAGTAATTACTTTTGAGACAGGGAGGAGGAAACAGGCCAGCATAGCAGCCGCTCGACTTAAGTCAAGGGGAGACACTGGTTACTCTCGCATATCTGTCCTTCTGTCTGTCTGATGATGCTTTTTGTCTCCGCTTTTTATATCCGCTTTTTGGATCAGAACAGCTCGTTTCGAATTTCATACTTGTATTTGATTCCGGGCTTCCCATTGGCTGGTAAATAGAATTAGCGTAGGCTCGCGAAATGGAAATTTGATATTTGATTAATCCCTATTTTTCAACCGGAACATCTGCGCGAACTCGGATGCGCACGACGAGTATTTTTCATTTGCCTTTTTATTGTGAGGGAGCAAACATCCGGTTCATCGCTTTTGTTCGGTCAGTATTCATCTAGCATGAATAACAATCTGAACAACTACAAAATGCTCACACTCTCTGTCACGATGGCTTGTAACTTCATGCTAGCAAATCATTGACGACTCCTAAAGGGTCCTCTCTACCTAATTTTATCCACAAGGCCTGGGTCAATCAGTGAAAACCAGACCTAAGCTCTGTCATTGAATTTTTACATTATTATTACGAAGAGAAATGTTCGAAAGACGATAATAATAAAAATATGATTTCATCAAATTTTTTTTTTAATCGTTTCACCCCCAAGCAAGGCATTCCACTGCCACTATTGCGCTTGGGGCTACATGGGGGAAGGTAAATAGAAAGAGTGGTTAGATATAGGAAATGTCAGATGGGGGGGTGATAGATAGTTTGGAGGATGGGAAGAGTGTTTGAAAGAATGGAAGCGAGTTCCTGTGTTAGGAGGTGTATACTGACCTTACACTTAAACTCCTGGAGATTGTAGCCGTCGGGGAAGCAGTCATGTGGAAGGGAATTCCACAGTCGGGAAGTACGAGAAAAGTATCTGTTGGAGTAGAAGTCGCGGTTGCATTTTATCGGTTTCACTGTAAAAGGGTGTGATCTAGTTGCTAATCTAGTACCTCGTGCAAATTCGAACCTAGAGGACACCAGTGATCTAAGTTCATCGGCGCAGAAGCTATGAAAGTATTTATAGAGGAGACACAGAGAAGCCACGTCGCGCCGGTGAAAGAGAGAGACTGCAGGCGGTCTGCCAAGTCAGTATCGATCACATTACAGACCCTCCGCTGTACCTTGTCGAGAAGCCCGAGGAGAATAGCAGGGAATAATAATAATAATAATAATAATAATAATAATAATAATAATAATAATAATATGTATTCAGGTTATCAATAAATATGCATAGGAGTAAAGTAAATAGCACTGATGATGACGTTAGCCTAAGCGAAGTTTTAAATGTGATGAAAGGCACCCGTTGATTTTTGGGAGAATTGTTTTGAAGAGAAATGCGTTGAATATGATGCAAATACGATGACTAAAATACTTATTACTTTCAACATATTGTACGCAGATTCCCGTTTGCATTCGGCATTGGTAGCAATAAATTCAGTAGTAAGTACTTATTTGTATTTTAAGAAAACAAAAAGGAAAGCTGTGTCTTTCTTTTCTTTTCTTTTTATTCCGAGTAAACGTCTATTATTTTGAACATGTTTTATTTCTTGCGCTGAAAGTTCCAACAGCGGGACGGCCAAGACGGGTCCACGTGAGTAGCATCTAATAAGAGAAGTCGATAATTTAAAAGATGTAAATTGTTGGGTGAACTGCAAAGAGAATTTTACCAAATAAAGAAAGAAAAAAAAATTAAAGAAAGGGAAGGCGCAAAAAAAAAAAAAAAAAGAATAAGAAAAGGACAATAGAAAATTCTCTAGCACCTTACTAAGGGAATGAATCTATTCCGGTTATAGTTACCATGCACATAAAAAGAACTGGGGAAAAAAGAAGCAATGAAAACAAAGTGAAATAAATCGGTCTGAATTGTCCATGTTAACAGACGACAGTCAGGGAAAAAAAAAACGGTTGTAATAAATTTTTATTTTGTTTAATAGAAAAAGAGGATAGACATTCTCTTGTTTTCATTTTATTCTTGTTTTAACAAAAGAGAAATGAAAAGCGAATGAGTGAAAAGCTAAATAAGAAGACAGGAATAATTACCAAAAGTATGCAAAAATACGAATAAATATACAAGGTGATATAAAATACACACAAAGATTATTTTAAATTCGAATATATACATCAATCTATCTATCTATCTATCTATCTATCTATCTATCTATCTATCTATCTAAACTTATTTATAAATGGAATTTTGTGTGTGTGTGTCTGTGTGTGCGTGTGTCCGTTACCTATAGACTCCGAAACGGCTGAACCGATTTTCTTGAAAATTTACGCAATTGTACTATAAGCGTCTGCGAGTGTTCTTAGCTAGGTTTTGTGTCGAGATACTCCCGATAAATATTGAAAATCGATAATCGAAAAAATCGCGTTATAGAAGGAGTGTCCGATTTTAATCAAATTTGGTACACTCATAGACAAAGACATAAGAAACGATATTCAGAAGTTTCAAGGTTGCAGTTCTTACAATAGTGCAGAAAATTGATAATATATACATATATATATATATATATATATATATATATGTGTGTGTGTGTGTGTGTGTGTGTGTGTGATTTTGATAGAATAAATTAATTAGAAAGTAGAAATTGTGTCTTAATCTAATGTGTTTCATTTTATTAAAGCTTTTTCAAAGACAAGCGATGAAAAATTTCCAGAAACAAAGAGTCAGTGTACTTGAACCTTGTTTGGGGTTTGTTTCTTATTGGTCAGTCATGTGTCATGGGTAATACATCAATAGGCTTTCATTTTAAATGTAACTATTTTTCGTGAGTTCTGCTCTAACACTTGTAACTATAGAGACTTATACGACAGACATTCAAATCTTCTTTTACTGTTTTTATGTTACCAATCTACTTTCTAATTATAATTTCTATTATCCGACTTTCTTATATTCAGAAATACATTTATACAAACTATTGTAACATTCTTAACAATGTATATAGGAAAATTCGAAGGTGTTCGACTGATTACATAAAATAACTAATTAAAAAATCTGAATATATATATAACTTGTCGAATCTGAATATATATATATATATATATATATATATATATATATAAGCTGTCTGAATATATATGTATATAGCTTGTCAATATATATATATGTGTTTACTTGTTTTTGGGTGTCAGAATTGTTGATTGTTTAGTAAATTTGCTGAGGAATATTACTTTGGTTAACTGGTCTTTAATCATAAAGTGCTGGATTTCTGGATGGAGATTGAGGGATGTTAGCTTTAGGGGAAAGTATTTATCATTTTAAGTGAACAAGTTGTAAATATCACGTGGACACCGTTAGGATGTCTTCAATTACTCGGGTGGGTTATGTTATGAGCAGAAAAATACACATACTCAATGAGTGATGACATCATAACAGTGTACTTACGAAACTTTGAAGTCTACATGAGCTTGCTCTGTTAAAGTGACAAATTATTTGCTCTGCATATTTATATATATATATATATATAGATAGATAGATAGATAGATAGATAGATAGATAGATAGGTGTGAGTTTGGGACCCTGCGTTTCATGCTCTTGCGATCGTCACACAAACTGATTGATTTTTTAAAAAATTTGCTATATGTAGGGCTGCGTATATTGGTGTATTTTAGTGGAAGTGGGACGAATTTTTTTCGTCGTACATATGTAATATATAAATAATATAATATATATAACAAATTGCCTATGTATATTGATGTTTATAATTATATACATACACTTTTCATATATATATATATATATATATATATATATATATATATATATATAATTCCAAGTGAAGTGAACTCAAGGTTCTTTTTATTTTGATTACTCTGGCATTTATTTTATTATAAAGAGTGCTCAATATAATGAGTATTATAGAGCTTAATGTAATATAATTATATAGTTATGTATCAAAATTGATATATATTTTTTTTTCCTAAACATATGCTATTACATATAAGCGGCAATGAATGTCTATTATGAGCCGTTCTAAACGTCGTATTTTTGCTTTAATTTCAGTTGGAAATAAAGATAAAAATTCTCCAACATTTGGATAATTATTTATTGGTTTTCTTCTAAGCTTTCGGCTCACATGAGCCATCTTCAGAGAGGTAGTTTAAACTGAAATATTATAAAATCCACCATCACCGACGATTTTATTTAGTGTTGACATAAAACTCCGCTTGGTAACGGCAATAGTTACCAAAAATAATAAATGCAGTTCTTAAGTTTGCAAGGCGGTTTTATGACGTCACACCGCGGGATAGCGCGAAATGACAACAAAACCATGTAGTCAATATATATATATTTTAATCATATCACCCCGAGCAAGGCGGTAACGCCACTGATGTGCAGGGGGGCTACGTAAGAATGAAAAGATTGGAAAAGAGAAAGCCGGAAACCATATCCTAAACAGGGAAAAAGGGATGAGCATCTACACCTGTACAATAGACGTGGGTGGAGTGTGAACCGGGCGATAGAAAAGGAAAAGATAAGTGAGAAGATTGATAATTTTATAGTTATGTATCAATTTTACATGGCAGTGTAAAATTGATACATGACTATATATATATATATATATATATATATATATAGATATCAATTACAGCGAAAGAAATGGCTGGGTAGAGAGGCATTATGGAAAGGATAAATGATGAGTGCGATTCAAGTAGATTGGAGATCGCAAATTTTTGGAGATCGTAGCTTTCAGGAAAGCAAGCAAACGGAGGAGAATTCTACTAGCGGGAAGTGCGAGAAAAGAAACTGATGTAGTAGAAGTAGAGATTACATTAAACAATTTCAACGATAAACGAGTGGGGCATAGATTTCAGGCTATTAGCACGCTTAAATTATTGGTTTGGCACCAGGAGAAAATCTCATCAGAGCAGTTGTCATAAAAATATTTTTAGAAATGACAGAGGGAAGATACGTCACATCATATAATGGTTTTGCATAACATGTTGCGCACGGATATCTCTCTCTGCAAGCACATCCCGTGGGCAATGATGTGTCCAAACTATGTTGCAATCTGTGTCAGATCACTTCCCGCATATGTTACATTTGACCACCGACCGCTACTATTACCCAAATAACACACCATGACAATATGCAACAAAAGATCTAAAACTAAACAAGCCCAACCACCCAAATCCCTCAAATTTCTGTGTCCATCATTTGCGGTATTCGTATCAACCTTTATCAGACATCTGACATCTTATAACACGATCCCCGTCCGTGTCCTAGCCAATATTTCCTGAACGTTGACCATTCCGCCCAAGCAGTGTTTGTTTCATCTCAAACCGCCCGAAGTAGTACTACCTGTTATCAACTGGAGAGATCAGACCAGACTCGCGTGGGTAGGGTATATAGTTCCCCGGTTCTTGGTAGTCACCGAACGGAATATAACCAATTCAATACGACGACGACACGGATGTAGTTTTATAATATATATTAATTTATATCCAATTTATGTACACACTATAAACTGATTCAAAGCTAAGTGACGCACAATCAGCTGGCTGATATTTTAGTATCACACTATTAGTTTACACATTTTGTCGAGGGCGTATCTTGTTCTGTTGGCTTGCAGCTCACAAATTCGAACTGACCATCTTTTGCAAAATCACAGGTCAAATTCTGTGATTTCGTTTTTCTCCTTGGTTTTATAAAAAAAGGCATAAAACCGGGGTAGTAAAGTTAGTTACGGAAATTCTATTTTCCCTCTCTATAGAAGCTCAAAATTAAAAGAATAATAGTTATCCATTTCGACTGACTCCCTTAACCGCTGAGAGGGAAGAGACTTACTATCCCTTATTGCTTGCCTGTCCATACCAAAAGCTCAGGTAAGCGAAGAAAGGAAATATTACATTCCAGTTTGACTAGGAGCCATGCAAAAACGGACGACAATCTTATATCTACGGTGGCTGGAGTCGATGTAATTGGTTTCCTATCTAGATCAGAAGTTCTACTTAGTAATATATGCATAATCTCGTCTCTAGTTTCAGAAATAATTTCCAAACAAGACATTATCAAGCAACGGTGATAAAAATCACAGGCGTCTTCCTAAAAAAATATGACCTTGAGCTGACTCCCATCCTCTCAAAACTCTGCTACTATTTCCTCTGACCTTTCTGCTTTCCAGCTTGTAATGTTTCATCTGTAGTTCTTTTTTTTAAGAAATCTTGGGAACATTCTGACCCTGCTAATGATCGGCTTATTAGCCTCTTACGCTTTTCGGCAACGTAGTCGAGGTTCTAAAGGGTGCGACAGAGAGACGAATTCTAACGCTATTAAATATTTTACATTAAAAATCAATTTTAAATTAAACATTCGTATATTTATAAACTTGAGAACAACAAAAAGAAACAAATAATTAAATTGTTCTGAAAAGAGAATATTAAAAAACAAAGCATAAAAACAGTGAAATGAAGAATTTTTTTCTTATCGATTACCCGAAGCTATCAAAGGACACCATAAATATTTGCAAAAACTTAGCATCACATATCCAGTAAACAGAAGATATTTTCTTTGAAATTTCGTCCTTTCTCAAAGAGACCTTTCATTTGGATAATTCCGGCCAATGCATATTTTGCAGTAGCACGTGTTCTAAAGTGAGGGGTCACAGAGAGGAAAGTGAGTGCTGGACAAATTCATCAGAGATGAAGGATAAACTTGAAGCAACTGAAATGTGGTTCTACAGAAGGTTGCTGCGAATATCATGGATCGGGCATGTGAGCAATGATGAAGTCCTAGAAATGATGGAAACAAAAAGAAAATTAATACTGAGCATCAGGAAAAGACAGCTGAAGTTCCTGGATCTTGCAATGAGAAAGGAAGGCTTAGAAAACTTGATACTAACAGGCCAGATAGAGAGAAAAAGAAACAGGAGAAATCAACAGATTACATATTTGAAGGACCTAATCAGGTGGATGATGGAACGAGAGTTGCATGATGTTACAGGAGAAGGCGTGCTAAGAGCCACCAGAGATAAGGAGACGTGTAAAGCCATGATCGCCTACGTCCTGAAGAGACAGGGCACATAGAAGAAGAAGTCGAGGTTCTAATCAATGGTGCATTGGTTAAGAATTTCAAATTTCCAAACTTACTCTCTGACAAACAATAAGTTTTCTGTTTCGCCAGGCTTAACGATCGTAATTGAATAAGCATGGCAACCTCTAATAACAATAAGGAAACTTGAGTTGTGGCTCTAGATATTTAGAATGCGTTTGGCAGGGTTTGGCATGCAGAACTTTTACGCAAGCTCAAATGCTACAGTATTAAAAGATGAGTGTTTAATTTAACACATTCGTTTCTCTCAGAATGAAATGAAGGGCGCGCTTCCAGATTCATTCACACGAAAGTGTGTCCCCAAATCACCATCATAGGGTCTACTCTGTTTCTGATCTTCATCAGTTACCTTCCTGATACATTTAGTTCCAAAGTAGGCATTTGTTTAGATGACAGCACCATTTAGCCTAGTCTAAATCGGGATGTCAAACCTGACCAAGACAACCTGGCAAAGAATCTTGAAAAGAACCTTAAATCACTAGTTAACTGAGACACAAAATAGCTTGTAAACTTTAATTGCTTTATAAAAAAAAACTGCTCTCCTTTAACCAACATAGACACACATTTCTACCTGTCATAATCATGGTTAATGCAAGTGTTCTGGCGAACAATACGCTGTGTCTCCTTAAGCTGAATTATTCAATCGACCCCTAGTGACACGTCTACATCGAAACAATAGTTGCATCTTCAGCAAAGTAATTTGGGTCATTATGCCTTGCCAGAAAGTTTTCCCAGAGTTTTCAGAGTCAGAGTCAGAGTTGTACAATTATAAATCTATCATTCATCTTTGCACTTTTGCCGGATGTTCTCCAATGCACTTGCTATTCGTCTCGGGGTTATCGACAAAATCCAGAACGATCTGCAATTTAGCGCGTCCTGGCTTGGCATCTCGAATTCAGTCATTCTCTCAACGATGTAACGTGGCTTCCTCTGTCTTTTCTACAGATATTTTATGGAAACTGCTCTGACGAGTTTTTCTTCTGGTTCCCGACCACATGAATGTAATCTACCTACTTGATTAGAATCCAGGTCCCACTTTTTTATTTTTGAAATAGTTAAATGTAACCGCAACCTTTACTCCAATAGTTTTTTCTCGCGGTTTGCTGATAACTAAAATCTTTAAATATTTAAATACAATGTCAATCGCCAACTTCTATCATATTGAATCTCATTCATCTTTTCAGGCTTCTTCAATACACCCTATACGAAGCAGTTTCTGTCATTTTTACACTAACTAACGCCTGCGTATATGTGTTATTCTCGCCTTGTTTGAGGTGAAATGGTTAAAAAAAAGCTTCTGTCGAGTTTCGATGCCGGCCAGAAGCAAGTGAATGTGTCTAGCTACACTTATGAGCTGTGATACAGCGAAACAGTCTTGTATGTTGATGACTAATATATTATGCTCTCATTACGATTAAGTTATCTGGAGAAATAAATTTTTAAAACAGTTTCCACTTCTGCGATATAAATGAATTGATTTCTTTACGTGACTGGCGCGTATGTATACTTATATACAACACGTTAAAATTTCCTTTCTCTGATTCCATGCGCCTATGGCTTAAGTGGTAGCGATACAAAATCGGTCGAGTTCCGATCCCGGCCAGAGCAAGTAGATGTGTCTAGCCACACTGATGAGCTGTGATACAGGGAAACAGGCTTGTATGTAGAAGATTCATATATATATATATATATATATATATATATATATATATATATATTTAGAAGCTATATATGTTTTATTTTATACATTTATATGTTTATATAATCGGAGTCTAACCGTACTGATCAGCTGTGATACAGCGAAATAGATCTGTCTGCGGATGACTATATATATATATATATATATATATATATATGTGTGTGTGTGTGTGTGTGTGTGTGTGTGTGTGTGTGTGTGTGTGTGTAAGAGAGGTGGCTACTCTTGTTTGCAGAGTGCATCTATGAATTACAGGGGTTCGCATATCACCGTCAAAGTGACATCCCCAGGAAAAGCTGTGCTTATTTACCAATTGAAAAATAGTGTCGCTGGAGTGATGTGTAATGAGTGATAAATCATATATATATATATATATATATATATATATAATGGTCTGTGTGTGAGCGTGTATTTTAATGTTTTCTTTTAGAAAGAGTGATTATATATTTGTCTGATTTTTGAATGCATTTTAGACAAGCAGACACTTTTTCTGCTTCGTTGTGACTTCATCAAGATTGATTGATTCGGTACAGGATACTAACAGGCTGTTCAAAACGTTTTAGTTTATTGGTACACTTCGGCCACGTGACCTTCCCGTCTGGGAGTGAAAGTAATTCATGCACTACAATTTCTTTCTGGTCCACACACAAAAAGCCAGTAACCATGCCGAAACTATTCGCTAAAATTGTGCACTCACCATGGAGGAGAGTAGAAACGCACTTAATTTATTTCATCATAATATATATATATATATATATATAAGGACAATACAGATAAAATCAATAGGAACACTTGTCTTAATCGACGCGTTTTGTCCTCTGACGCAAATATAAGGTGTCTATTTTACAGGCAAATATCTATAAGCTAAAATATTGTTAGTTTTTCAGATTTTTATAAAAATATAAGACATGCTGATAAATATCAATCAGGTGATCTAAAATATATCCATTAATGAAAGAATAGCCCCATCGTAAGTGAACTTTAATAATTGAAGTGTTATACGTGATACACGCTTGAGCGATCATGTCTCTTTCGAGACATGACTGACTGGGGAGAATATTTTGACACAGTAAATTGCCATTACTTTCTACTGTAGACTGGTTGCTTCCCAAGAGTTGTAGAAACCAATCTGTCCTGCTATTTAACCCATAGCTGGAGAAAGAGACACATTAATACCTTCCCGGAAGGTTATTTGCGCGTAAGTGAATGCAACGAATACAACTGGAATTTGAACTCGCCTCTCGGATTCCTCATTCCGAATCAATATTCACTAAAACACAACGCACACTCAACTTTCATGACGAAAAACTTTAAAACATTAAAATTCAACGTTTAAATTCATTACCTATTGTTATTTTAAAAGTCTATCTATATATATAAAAAGCAAGATGATTGTGTATGTGTCTGACTGTTATTCTGTCTGTCTGTCTTTCACACAAATCCAAAATTTTTATCCGATTCACACAAAACTACACAGAAATATCCTTTAGGCTTCCGGTCAGATCATGGGCTACTTATTTTTTCCGATTCCCTTCCGATATCGGAAATCGATGCCCCGATATTTGATCAGGTCTGATCAAGATCAGGATTTCAGCCTTTTCATCATGGTTCTTGCTGCAGAATTTGCTCTAACTTTGTAAAATTATAGTTTTTAGTCTCAAACATTAGTAGATACCCCCGATTTTCTATAGAACCTGATCAAAAACTGATATTCAGCCATCAATATCACTCATTTTTTTACAATTTTGCTCCCGATTGGTACGATAAGTTTTCATAGACTTACTTAGATTAGTTTATCCTTGGATGACTTATTTGTCTCCAATATTGGAAATCGATACCCGGATATCCTATCGGATCTGATCAAAATCAGGTTTTCAGCCATTTCATTTTGTTTTTTTTATTCCGCTTTTGCTCTAAGTAGGTATAATTGTAGTTCTTAGTCTCAGCCATGATACCATTTAGTCAGAGGACTTATTTAGCCTTCAAATTTCAGTTTACAACGAAAAAAAACTTATTTGATATCGATACCAGGAAATCAAAATTTGACTTACATCCATTCAGTTTTCTTTCAGTCTACGGTTTCGCTTTAACTGGAAACAATTATTGTTTGTTAGTCCAAAGAGTCTGAGCTCCAGGAACATGGATTAGTTTTAAAGTGGTCACTACACCCGATCAACTCCGGTCTATACTGCCAGTAATACATAAATTGGTCCCCTAATTATTTAATCAACATATTAACTAAATGTATTAAATTTGTCACTTAGCATCCTCAATTACACCTGAATTTTATTGTCCTGGTCAGCGTTCTCTTACATTTTTTTTAATCGTTTCACACCAATAAAGGCGATACTGAAACTGAGGAGAAAGGCGCTACATAAGAGAGTAAAAGTTTAAACAGGAGGAGATTAAAGACAAAGATGAACCAGTTACGGAGGATTTCAGAAAAAGGTAAGAGAAGGACGGGGATACAGGTGTGATGACAGTTACGAGTGATTTTAGTAGACACATTTGTCTACATTCACATCTCTGTGTCTTCTTTTAATTATTTAAACAGTAATGTTAATACCAACTGACATAGACCGAGACCACCTACTAAATAAGAATGCGTAAACCGACATTTATATTATATTAAATTTAATTCAAGTAAACAAAATTTATAGCCTGAGCGTGTCATTACTAATTTGACCATCTTTGTCTGTAAATTGACGTCTAGTAAATAAAATATAGATTTAAGGCCTGCTCCTGTGAAAGTGAATGGAGATGGTCTACGTCATACCAACAAGTACACTTATCTTGGCAGTATCATCAGACCCGAGGTGGCACGAAAGAGGATATTCAAAGCAGACTGGGCAAGACCAGCTGTGTGTTTAAGGAAATGAAACACATCTAGAGATCAACACTACACATCACCAACACCAAGCTCAAGCTATACCAGAGCTGTGTTGTATCTACTCTCCTCTATGGATCCGAGTGCTGGAGAATGACTAAGGCGGATTTCGCCAAATTTCGATCATTTAACACCATATGCCTGCGACAAATACTGAGAATATTTGGGCCAGAGTAGGTCTCCAATGAAGACCTGTTGAAGAGATGCAAGCAAGAGAACATGGGCACCATCATTACAAAAAGGCGGTGGAGATGGATTAGTAATGTGCTCCGGAAAGATCCACAGTCAATCACAAGAACAGCACTGCATTGGACCCCAGATGGCAAAAGAAAGAGGGGAAGACTAAGAACGACATTGAGAAGTACGGTGAAGAATGAGATGAAAGCCATACAGTACTCTTAGTCTGGCCCAAGATAGTCAGAGGTGGAGAAGCTTTGTTGCTGCCCGACACACCATTGGGTGTATTGGATGATGATGATGAGATAAAATGAATGTGGTTTAGATATCACCTCGGAAAAAGAAATAGAAAAGCCAAGTTTGAACTCTAGTTGAAGTCCTTGCGTTTACTTACGCGCAAATACCATTAGGAAAGGTGTTCTTTATAGACATGATCAACCAAGCGTGTAACACATACAGAAGTTAACTGAGTGATTGATTACATAAATGTTAAAGATTCTTTATCGCCCATAATTTAATTAACGTGACCCAAACATAAATCTGCAATTTATATTAAACTATAGTACAGCTTGGATGTGCGTTGTGGTGCAGTGGATATCAACTCGGAACGAGATATCGGGGTGTCGAGTTCGAATTCCAGCTGAATCCATTGCATTCACTTACGCGCAAATACCCTTGGGAAAGTATTAATCCGTCTCTTCCTTCCAGTTATGGGTTGAATAATAGGACTGATTGGGTTCTATAGCCTTGACTGACATCCAGTCTACCGCAGAAAGCAATTGCAATCTACTGCGGGATAATCTTCTGCCCAGTCAGTCATGTCATTTTCGAGACATAATCGCCCAAAACGTATATCACGTTTGACACTTAACTGACTGACTGAATATAATAGTTGAAAACAATGAAAACTTCTACTGGGCATAAGGGTGGGATCGGTTTCCTGTTGTTATAAAGTAATAAACTGACCCCCAAAATAATTATACTTAATATAATAATGTAATATAATCTATCTCTTCTTCCTCTAGCTATGAATCAAATAGCAGGACAGATTGGGTTCTATTGCCTTGTGTCGGCAACCAGTCTACCGCAGAAAGCAATGGCAACCTACTACGGGATAATCTTCTGTCCAGTCAGTCATGTCTCTTTCGAGACATGATTGCCCAAGCGTCTATCACGTATGACACTTATCTGACTGACTGAATGTAATAGAAATATAATTAAAACATCTACTGGGTATAAAGTGGGGGATTAGTCTTATATTGTTATGAAGTAATAAACTGATCCCCCACTAATTACTACATAATAATATAATACAGCTCTTCCCCTTCTAGCTATAAGTCAAATAACAGGACAGATTGGGTTCTATAGCCTTGTGTCGGCAAACAGTCTACTGCAGAAAGCAATGGCAACCTACTGCGGGATAATCTTCTGTCCAGTCAGTCATGTCTTTTTCGAGATATGATCCCCAAATGCCTGCATCACGTATGACACTTATCTGACTGACTGAATCGTACAGTGATGCATTTAGACTCTTGGAGATTGTTTCTATCAGAGAAGCATGTATACGGGAGGGAGTTCCCCAGGCGGAATGTATGATAAAATGAGCAGATTGGGGGCCGCATTTGACTGTTTTGACTGAAATGGTGGGACATAACTAGACTAGAATCTCAAGTATGACTTTAGTTTTTTAGGTAACTGAAAAGTTTGAATAAATTTCCCTGGTTTATTTCTGATTCTAATTTCCGTTTAGTTCTTATAAATCGTTTTTTCTCTCCACATATTCACTTACGCGCAAATACCCTTGGGAAAGGTATTAATCCGTCTCTTCCCTCCAGTTATGGGTCAAATAACAGGACAGATTGGGTTCTATAGCCTTGGTTGGCAACCAGTACACCGTAGAAAGCAATGGCAACCTACTACGGGATAATCTTCTGCCTAGTCAGTCATGTCACTTTCTAGACATGATCGCCCAAGCGTGTATAACGTATGGCACTTAATTGATTGAACATTCCAGAGTCGCTACACGCTAAGCTTTTGGCTTAGGGGGTAGCGACTCTGACTGACACCAAATCGTCGAGTTTCGATCCCGACCAGAAGTGGAAGTGTCAAACTACACTGATGATCTGTGATACGGCGAAACAGGCTTGTATGTGGATGACTAATTGAGCACTCTGGAAAAATGGTAGAGTTTGAAGAATGATAGCTACTCTGGCATTTACGCATCGTTCATTCAGCAATAAATTAGAACACTCTCAGCTATTGGGCGTGTATAATAATAATATACACGCTAAAAAGTCTGCCTTCTTCTACCGAGCGCTCGCAGCTCAGAGGTAGAATTGATGACTGACGCTAATCCGGTTGGGTTTCAATCCTGGGTAAAAAGCAATCGGCTTTCTAACCGTACTGATGAGCTGTGATACAGTGAAATAGATCTGTCTCCGGATGACTATATATATATATATATATATATATATATATAGTCGAGATTACAATATATATATATAAACGAGATTACAATTATACTCGTGCCGAAAAACTTCCTCGAAAACTTTCGACGGAAGGAAAAAATGGTGTTAAAAAAAAGACAGAGCTTAGTACATGAACGTCAGTCAAAAGTGTTCGGACCGAGAACAGTACGAAGACCCCCCCCCCCCCCAAAGCCCCTATACGAGTAATCATCTAGCAAAAAGCGCTCAATACAGAGGTAGAGCGAAATAAATAGATAACACCTAATGAGCCAGAAGAACCTACCTAGGTTTCACCTAAACGGATCGTCAGGGAAAGCTGGCTTAGGTGAAACCTAGGTCGGTTCGTCTGGCTCATCAAGTGTTATATATATACTGCGTTGTGGTACAGCGGATATCGACAAGGAACGAGAAATCGGGGTGTTGACTTCGATTTCCAGTTGAATTCCTTGCATTCACTTACCCACAAATCATCTTGGAAAAGGTAATCATCCGTTTCTTCCATCCATTTATGGGTTAGATAATAAGACAGATTGGGCTCTATAGCCTTGCCTGGCAACCAGTCTACCGCAGAAAGCAATGGCAACTTCCTGCGGAATAATCTTCTGCCCATCAGCCATGTCTCTTTCGTGTATCATGTATGACACTTAACTGACTGACTATATTTCTGAGTGTCTTTTAAGACACATGGCCCAGTGAATATAGACGTTGGCTAGTTCCTGAGTTTATTACCAGGATTCAGAACAAGTAACATGCAAGCTTAGAGGGAGATAACTCATTACTTCCAATCGGAGCTTTACGCAACGAATGAGGTTGATATACCCCAGTGATGGTAATAAAGTGTTCGATTCGAAATTCCTATCGAATGAAGAATGCCGGGGCGTACAACGCCCGAAACGTCGTACAAATTGCAACAAAGATGAAGACAATAGTCCGAATAATGTAAATACTCTATATTCACATTATTCTTTATTTCGAATAGTAGTGCTAAATAACAATATTTAAACTAAAATTATGATATGTGTATTTAATTAAAATTCTTGACTAATAGAGTTTTAAATACCAGCAATTAGTAAAACATGAAATGTTCATTCTCAGTAACTTATACTATACTAGCAGTATAGCCCGGCGTTGCTCGGGTGTAATGAAAGCTTTAAAACTAATCCATGGTCCTGGAGCTCAGAATCTTTGGACGTTGGCACGAAAGAATAAAAGCAATAGTTGTTTCCAGTTAAAGTGAAACCATAGACTGAAAGAAAACTGAATGGATGTAAGTCAAATTTTGATTTCCTGGTATCGATATCAAATAAGTTTTTTTCGTCGTAAACTGAATTTTGAAGGTTAAATAAGTCCTCTGAGTAAATGGTATCATGGCTGAGACTAAGAACTACAATTATACCTACTTAGAGCCAAACCCGAAGCAAAAACTAAACTAAAAGTGTTGAAAAAATACAGACATAGAGGCAGATAAACAGACACACACACACACAAACAGCTTGCTTTATATATATATATATATATATATATATATATATATATATATATATATATTATCGATTTTCTGCACTATTGTAAGAACTGCAACCTTGAAACTTCTGAATATCGCTTCTTATGTCTTTGTTTATTAGTGTGTATCAAATTTGATTAAAATCGGTCCACTCCTTCTATAACCCGATTTTTTCGATTATCGATTTTCGATATTTATCGGAGATACCTCGACACAAATCCTAGCTAAGAACACTCGCAAGCGCTTATAGTACAACTGTGTAAATTTTCAAAATAATCGGTTCAGCTGTTTCGGAGTCTATAGGTAACGGACACACACACAGACACACACAGAGACAGAAACAAAGTTCCATTTATAAATAAGTTTAGATAGTACTTTCTTCTGTGGTGTTAAACAATAAAGCATTGAAGTTACCATAAAATCTGCATTTCTCATTATAGAATACACAAATTCTGTTTTCATTCATACGAGTCGAAAAAAGAAACTGTTGTTGTTATTCTCCTGAAGATTCAGTACCTTATGTTAATACTTTATCTTATCTCTTTTCATTTGATAAAGACAAGCAAAAATAACGTTTGTCA